>QUSE01000037.1:45163-169298 GCA_006508115.1 Apiospora malaysiana
CCCCCCCCCCCCCCCCCCCCCCCCCCCCCCCCCCCCCCCCCCCCCCCCCCCCCCCCCCCCCCCCCCCCCCCCCCCCCCCCCCCCCCCCCCCCCCCCCCCCCGGACCACCGCCATAAACGAAGTGGATGTTGTTCCCTCAAAGCGAGAGGTGTTTACACCATCAATGAATCTTGAATATATCCGTTTGCATCCAGGCTTATCATCTCAAAGGAAAGAAGAATTTGTTATGTTGTTGCGCCCATGCTGCTGCGAATAGGCAGTCTTTTGTCAGTTGGCGAATTCGCTAGAAAGAGAGGGGCAACGAATTGTCCTCGCCAACGCATAGGGGCGCCTCTGTTGCAATCTCAGCAAGAAAGCGACAGGCTTAATTCCGTCATATGTTTTCTAGAATTTATACTAAATGGGTAAGAATGTTTCCCGATGCTGGCCGCATTCGACCCCTGAAACATGGGACGATTGTTGCCTCGCAAGCCAGCACATCTGTTCCTAGATAGAATGCTGGCCGCCGGCAATAGCCCCCCTGGACATGACTTGTATAGCAGGGTGACTGCTGATCGAGACAAACCAACAGTTTACATAATGTAGCTTGAAGTGATTCCATACGAGGTCAAAATGTCTTGCAGGCAATCTTCATATGATGACTGTTTGCCAAGAGTTGCTTTATACACTACTGAATTGAGTGACCATGACCATCTATGCTGGATGATTGCGCCCAAAAGCAGGGTAGAGATAAATGATGATGGTATGTTTTTATATGCGTCACCGAATCTTTGGACCATGACTACGCTGTCAGATGTAGTATAAGAAAAGCGTTCCTCCCCGATTCATCCTCATTATTACCCAAGCCCCTAAACCTGCCTGCCTCATAATTCCTTAAATCGAACACGATAATATCTGAAACCATGTCCCACCACCCAACTGGCGTCGTACACTTTTGCATACGGAACAAAGGTTCTGATGAAAATGCTCCAGTGGACGATCCAGACTATAAGTGCAGCAATACCGTAGCCCTCGAGAGCATGGAGTATGCCACATAACAGGTACGTTCCAAAAGATATCCATTATGCGTGCCCCTTAGAGGATCTCGCTGATATTCCACAGGCCAAGGATAAGTTTTGGTACAAGCACCACGACACCGGCTGTAGCACTTATGTGACCAACAAAGGTGACGCCTGTCCTCACCTGACCTGCCCTGTACGTGTACTGACTTTACAACTTTCGCAATGTATTCTGGGGGTTATAATGATTTCCATAGGGTAATGGGGGCGATAATCAGCCCATCTGCGTTGATCCAAGCTGCACGAAGAAAGTAGACAAGCATGGTAGTCGTTGCAGTGACTGCATTGTACGTTCGCTTCGACCTTCGCCACAACTTTTTCATAGGCAGCACATTAATTTCAACAGCAGAAAGTGAAAGCCGCTTGATATCGACTGGCTGCGCTGTTGACCAAACATGTATTCCCTATCATGATTGCTGGCTCAAAGCCGGACAGCCACAGACAAGATTTCATTAACTTGTCCTTTGACATGAGCGCTTGTTTCTCTACATAGGGTTTTCGTTTGTTTGAACCATACGCCAGGATCTCCAGGAGCTTCAGATGTAGCAAACCAGCCAGCCGCATCGGAGGGACCAGGTAGTACTGAGCTTAGTCATTAGTTTTTGGATACAATCCTCTGGAGTCTCGGGTCGGATGGGAGTGGCGTCTGCCTTTGGGTCAGCTTGACTTCATACTTTCTTTTGACCTGAGTCGGCCCCATGGGGCCTTGTGTCCCAGCATTACGCTTCCTTTCGTTTTCAATGGAGAAAGCTAAAATATGATCGTTGGGTGGCACTGGCGCTCCCGAAGTCTGGGAATAAATATATTGCACGTTTGAGAACCAAAGCGAGGAGAATGATTCCCAAATTTAATGAAATATATTACATTTGAATCATTATTTTAAAACTTAGTATAGGTTCTCGGTATTGTTCTCGGTATTTCTCTGATCTTTCGGGCTAAAGGATATAATATGTATATTAAGCGGGTTTGCTGGGCCCGCCTGGTTGACCTGATTGGTAAGAGATATGTCTATTAAGTTGATCCATGACTATAGAGACTGGATGCGTTGCGGTAAGTAACAGGGGATCCTCCTTATTTGTCCCTGTAGCCTTACGTTTTTATGGCCCAGGACCCCCAGGACCTCTTCTAGGTTTATGTATTTAAGGATACCTTGTTCGCTGTGACTTCCGATTCCACCTAATTTTGGTATTGGATCGGAGAAAACGAAGGTCAGAAGGAAATCAAAACATTGATAACGGAGAAAGCGAAAAGTCTTTTCGGGTCCAGGCTATAAGTAAGAAGCCGTCCCTGTTCTTTCCATCCTCTCTTTCTACTTTGCTCCAACTTCCACTTCTAGTATCTGCCATACGGCATTCAACTTCTTCATATTCATTTCCCACATCACATCATCATCAATTATTCTCGATTGCTACCACTCTGGTACTTCAGGATTGAATAATTTTGGATACGAGCCTACACCAAGCAACTGGCACAAGGAGAAAACCAGTGTACCCAATACCGAACCAACAAATCTAGTCGCTCGTCACAATGAACAACACCATGACGCAGCTGGGGAAGGCCATCAAGGCAGAAGAAGCCCCTCGGGTCATAGTGGCAGACGACGTAGTCGAATTCCCGCCACTCAAGCCCGTGAAGCCAAGAGGACCTGGGGTCAAAATGGCAGGCGAAGTCGAATTCCCCCGACTTAAGCCCGACACCACGGTCTGTTTTCTGAACGGGACTTGGTGGCAGAAGACGTTTGTCAAATCGGTCGTCAACACGCACTACAATACGATCGACATGAACGTTCGGTTCCGGTTCGTTGAGCCCACCGACCCGTTCAATGTTCCGATCCGTATCGCGTTCCACGACCAGGAAAACTCGGGATCTATTCCTCATCGGGTGGCTAGAGAGATCGGTGTCCCTTATACTATGGTGTTGAATCTCAGATCCGACAAGAACGCAGCCAGGTGGCAACATGAGGTCTTGCACGAGTTCGGGCGCTTCCTGGGTCTGAAGAACCAGCATCAATATCCGGACTCGGGCATCGAGTGGAACAAGGAGTTCATCAAGGGCAAGTATGGTATAAGCGAGCGGGCGATGACCGAGAACTTCACCGGCCACATCGTGCCGCCCCGCGGGGCCTCTTACGACAGAGACTCGATAATGCACTATGAGATAAGTCCAAGTTTCGCACACAACATCACCGAGACAATCCGCCCGAGCAGCGTATTGTCCCAAGGAGACAAGGAGCTCATCAAGTCGATGTATCCACTCTGGTGGTCTCCAGAAGAGATACAACAAATGATCGCGACAAATGATCCCCTTCCTGCGCCCACAGTCGCAGGGGCCCCTTCTTCGGCCATAGCTTATCTGGGTTAGTGAGACCCGACAGCGTGATTCGGGACACCCCTAGAGGATTTCAGCTGCTACTTATGTGAATATGGAGCAACTCAGATCCCAGTTTTGGTGCGGCGCTGGAGTCAAGAGGAAATTTGGGAAATTTAGTCGAAGGAAATGCATTTGGATATCTTGGAATTTAGGATGACAGCGACCCTGATACAATGGAAAAGTCGATCCAAGACATTGTCTGGAAGAAGAATGTAGAGTGGGCCAAGATCACCAAGGATAATACCGAGCTCAAGGGGGCTACGGAAGGGTAAATGACAAAGCAACTTGCCCTGACGGGTTTACCAGCGGGACGGAGTGATTTCGTTTCTGCTAGCCTAATCCCTAGTTAAGAAATGGGATCTCGCGCTTGCTAGTTTCATACCCCGTAGCAGCGCTGTCTTGTTTTATGTGTAATGACTTGAGATGGCAATGGGATGGCAATGGAAAGGACAACACGCGAAGGGAAGAATCTACCGATAGCAGAGACTAAATACAATATGATGCTAGTTCTTTCATTTTCGATACCATAATTACACACACACACACACACACATGCGTACACAGTCAAGGAAGGAGCCATCATCTAGGCAAACACTTGGCAAGTACCAGTATCCTATGTGTAGTATTGACCTGCGTTTCTGAACACCAGTGAACATCAGTTATGTTATAAACCAGGAAGCTAGGAAACCGAGCCACGCTGCATTCAATACCGCCAGCCGAGGGCGAGGTATAAATCCCTCTTCGCTGTCTGTCTGCTCTTGGCCTTGACAATCCCTCCCACGTACATCACACGCATCAACTCTTATGATATACTCACCCACACACATTACCACCAAATATCGACATTGTCCAATCGAAACACCCAAGACTCCTATCGGTCAATATGCAGAACAGATCGATCCTCGCCTCGCTTCTGCTGGCAACTGCCGCCACTGCATCTCCTGCCAACGCTGGTCCTGCCCGCGATGTTAATTGGATGGGCAGATACTGCTCTGATGCCAATTTGGGTGGTGCTTGTAGCTATATCGATGAGACGAGCTGTGGTACGTGATCCCACGCTGCCAGGAGCCGGTCCCTACCCGAGATTCCAAACCTGGTTTAATATAGATTGTCGTGACAGTGGGTTTTTGTTTTCCTCTTAGAACTGACCACCCACGCCACCAAGTCCATCGAGGTATTCGACGGATTCGCTTGCGATTTGTTCCTGTAAGTCCTCACGGTGTATCGCTGACGCGGATAATCCTTTATTGACTGCGATTGCCATGATCCAGGAGCGGCGGCTGCGGCCCTTCAGGACAGAAGACCTACCATAGTGGCACCTACAATGCCATTGAGGCTAAATGGGCTAACTCGGCCGCAATGACCTGCTTCAAGGGCTCAGGGGATCACTGAAGGGACACCCATCTGGGTGCACCTTGAATGAAGCAGCGGGGAGATCAGCAGTGAGGCATGCGACAGTGGCTGAGTGCGGGAGTTCTTGACGAGAATGACCCTACGTATGAGGTAGACACGCACATGAATTATTTCTGTCGACCAATCAATATATACACGACTGTAGCACTTTACTATCTTGTTTCACCGTACTCCGCGGGTCATGTCCTAATCGCAGACAGTAAGTAGGCTTGCAGAGAATCGTCGTCGGATTGATTGTCAAGAGTTTGTGCCGGAGTATGCAAGTCGAGCGAACTACAGTCGAAATGGCAAAGAAGGGTGCAGGGAACGTGTACGGGTACAATGCATACCATTTGTGTTGCGAGTGATGTCGAAGGATCGTGTTGTGGAAGTGTAGCGGGTATAGTTGCTGGTTGGATAAATAGCCTTATCACGTGCTTAACACTAACATTTCCCGTGCTAAGGGAACAATTTTCAACTGCTACTACTGCAGTTACCAGGCGCTTTGGCAGAGTGGTCTAATGCGATAGACTAGAATTGAATCCTTGATTCTAGGTATCTATTTCCTTCGGGAGCGCAGGTTCGAATCCTGCAGGCGTCGATTCTTTTTGCATTTTCGTCAATTGGGTGGGCGACGGCCGATGCTCATGTCCCGTACTGGAATTTTGCGGGCCTGTCTGGTATACAAAATGCTGCCTCTTAAGTAGCTGGTGGCGCCTTTTTGTTATACAAACAGGATGGATCAGTGAGTGATGCGATGCGCAATTGGAGAGAGACAATTATCTCAAGCGAGCGCACACGAACGATCTAGACAACATTTGGTGCCACAGCTCCCGGCAGTTGTAATATTCAACATCGCTTCTCTATGAACAATCAACAATACATCCGTCTGCCTACCTACTACCTAGCTTCCCCCTGACCCGTCTGACCCAAGCAACTCCATCCAGCGCAGGGAAATCGACAAACATCCAAATTGCACTCTCACGATTCTTGCATTCCTATATTTTGGCCTGGAATCTCTTCGACCCCTGCGCATCATGTCAACGGGTGTGGGACGAGGGGTTCGTCGGGGCGGTCTGAACTTACAGCCATCGATGTCCTCGACCACCTGCGGCTTCAACGTGCAAGCGTTCATCTGCTTGACGCTCTGCGTCTTCATCGTCTTGCAATCCACGAAGCACGGCTCGTCAATGATCTTCTGGAGCGCGTCGTCCTTCCAACCGAAGACGTAGTCGCCGTGCGTGCCGTAGCCCGTCCTTGATGAGGTGAAAACCCGTCAATATGCGCGACGTTTGCCAAAGCGACTCGGCGAGTGCAGCGCAAGGAAATTAAGGACGAGACAACTCACGTATCACTAAAGCTCCAAATGAAGGGCTGCGACCCGTCTTCGGGCCAGTCAGCCGGGTCGTTGAACGGCTTGGTGTCCCAAATGACCTCGTACATCAGCTGAGGCAGCCGCACGGGGTGCGTCGATGGACACGGCCCCTGCGACTCGAAGGTGCCACTCTCGGGGTACGAGACGTGGTCCATGTGGTTCGGCGAGTCCAAGTTAATGCCGTCCCAGCAACTGCATGTAGGTTTCCTCGCGTCAGTACCGAGGGTCCCGCATTCGCTTTACTCCCAATGGAGATGTCAATACTTACGTGGGGAACCGGACGTTGGACATGATGCCGGCCGGGCACGGCTTGGTGGGAAGATACTTAGTTTCGGGCCATCGGGTTGACATCTCTTCCAGACAGGTGTATGTGAGCTGGCGATAAGGCAAAGCCTCTTCCAAGGTTCTGGCATTGACGTCTCCCACGTACATGCGAAACCCCTGAACATCCCGCAAATCAGTCACCTAGTCCTTTCCATGCGAGAGGCGATTCAGTGTCGTCTGCTTACTGGTTTGAACGCGGTGGCCTTGTTCGTCTGGTTCAAGTCGGCCAGCTGGCCTGTCATGTAATACACCGTCATACCACCCGTCTGGCCTTCGAAGCCCAGGGGCGCCAACTGCGAGACCCGGTGAAAGGTCCCGTTGCGGGCTTTGAAGTAGAGCACCGCGGTCCAGTAGTTGGAGAAGTCCTCCGCCGCCTGGCAGGAGGTGCATGTTGACAAAGACGGGAGGTCATGGGTGGCGTGGTCCATGGAGATGTTCAGGGAGTTCTGCAGACACGATTTATCACTTGAGGGTTTCTGGTTTAGATGCGCAAGGAACACTTACGCCGCCAATGAGCTGATGCAGGTGCGCCGAGGGGGCCACGCCAGGCGACACCAGCGGGTCGATTCGCTGAACATTGAGTTGCGAGCATCCGAAGCGGACCAGACCCGCATGAGACTGCCTGCAAATCCCGAGTAGTGCGATGATGTATGGCCGCATTTTTTATAGGATGATGTGATGAAAATAGAGGGCCTCAATAGGCTGTGGATGTATCTGATGAACTTTGCAACGTCGACCGGTATGAGCCGCAATCACTCCAAGTAAGAAGATTGTCCCGTGTGGTGCTCAGCGTGTCAAACGATGGATATATGTCCGAACACTCGAGGAGTAGAGATAACACATCCTAGGTGATGAGCAGATCTATTGGGCCATGCCATGAGGGGTTATCAGCGACACCAGAATGTTGATTAAATTAATATGTTTGCTAGCAACTGTCTTGCGTTCAAGGGGGCAATCCGGCTAATATGGGAAGTGTTCCGTAGCAAACACCCACCGCGGTGCTTTATCGGAGAAACCCAAGAAGCAACCAGTATTATCTGCGATAGTAGTCGAGGCGTTATCATAAAGTGAGTAAGAGTACTACTGTGCCTCTAGTACCTCTTCTCTCCCGGTGATCCGATGTCAGATAAAACCACGGCGATGAAGACCGGATGTGGATTTAATTACCTTACGACGTCATCTTCTACCTTCCCACACTGTTATATAGCCGGGGATAATAGCCGCACAGCGGCCCCCGAGCAAGGGGTGCTGCACATAATGAATAATCGAACTGGAAGCTTCTAGCACCACTGCAAGCTACAGAAGCCACGGCGGTAGACCAAGTATTTACATTACATTACAATGGCGGCGATTATCAACTGGGATATGTGCTCATATTGGGGAAAGTCATCGGATACCCCCAACGTGCTGTTAGTTCTCCCGTGGTCATTTTAAATTCAGCTCCATTGATTACTCTTCCACATCAACATCACTTAAGATCAACAAACCATGGCCCAGCACACTCACATAAAGGCCGGACCATCCTCCACGTCCCCCACCATGTCGTGCGTCCGCCTCTGAATCATGACTTGCAGCTCGACCGTCTTCATGATGCCCTTCTCCGGTGGTAGGATGCTCTCACTGGCCGAGTCCACATTACCCGTCTCGGCATCCACATACGAGATTGGAGTGTGCCGCGCTGATACCAAAGTCTCTATCTTGCTCCCCCACTGCCTCTCGAAAGACTTGGATGCTTCGTTGGCCGTCGACGCGTGGACCACTTTGGCGATGAGCTCGGCGAGGTTGAGTTCGATGTACAGCTTCCAGAGGAGGACCAAGGGGTTGAACTGAAAGTAACTGGCAGTATACAGTGTGAGAGATGCGTTTCCAGGCAGGAAAACAGCCTTAGGGTAAACCCAGAAACAATGCGTGAGAGTACACTTACGTCACAGGTGATTGTAGGGACATAACTCCAATATAAGAAGCCTGCATCATGAAGAGGTCAGCTGTCTGCCTTAGGTTGCAATAGTCTACCCCAAAAGAAATGACGGACGTACATCAATGAGCATCGAAACACATATCATGCAGGCATTGTATTTGAACAGTATCCGGTACTTGGTCAGGCCCGCCGAGATGAGCTTGCGCGAGACGGTCTTGAGGAAGAAGACGTTGAGCGCGAGGTCGGTGCACAGGAAGATGGCCTTACTGGCCCGGTCCCAGATGTCGTTGACGCGGATGATGGAGGTCGAGATCTGCAGCCGGGCCGGCATCCAGGTGCAGGCGACGGAGAAGGTCAGGAAGGTCATGACCAGGAAGATGCCCAGCTTGACGTTCCGGGCGTCTTGCTGGGACGACATAAGGACCGAAACCCGGTTCGCGACGATTTGGAGGATGCATTGCATCTGAACGAGCCAGAGAAGCACTGCTTTGGGTCAATGAATCCCAGGTCAGTCGTTACTAATTACTCAAAAGGGGGGCAGCACGGAAAGACGTACGGATAGCGAAAAACATCCAAAAGCTGTATCAGAATTCAAATAACACGTCAGCAACTGTGCGGCCAACGAATCCTCTGTCCCTTTACTGGACAATTTATTGGCACAGTGTCCCTTACCTAGGCGGTGCCACGCCCGTCAAAAAGAGGAAGGAGGCGATGCTGATGCCCACGCTCGTCGTCCACACGGCCCAAACCATAAGAATGTACGGGTTGAAGAGGTGCCTCGACTTGTAGCTGCTCCACGAGTGCTTGATGGCCTTGATGCAGGTGAAGCCGGCGAGAGGGATGGTCAAGCCGGCGACGAGCCAGACAATGCGGAGGCCCAGCTCGTTGGGCTGCTCATTTCGGTACCATGGTGGGATCAGGAAGCCTCGGACCTCGTACTGTGTCGCATTGAGGTACTCCCTTTGGCATGTCATTGCAGGATGAGGAGAGCTGGATGCTCCGTGGATGTCATGGTGGTTTGACCTAGTAGATTTGTTCTGGTAAACATAGAATCTAGTAGTGGTGAGAGGGGAAGAGACTAAAGGTCACGGAGTGGCTTGGGGGGAGATTGTTGACTGGATATTAAGGGAACAAGTGCATTTATCAGTGAGCTATTACGACGGCGAACTCTCGACTTTCATCCAAGCTTAATGGAGCTTTCCCCACGAGAGCAGTTTCATCTACCAAAGTTCATCCGAATATGATATCTTGACTCGCTTGCCGCAGAGAAACTGCCATGGACCTATGGTTGGGGGGCAATATGAGCTATGCGCATTGGTACAGAGCATATGCTTCATGTCTTGTTGTAAGCAAGAATATGCTTGCTTGTCCTTTTCCGTTTCGACGTCAGAGGTTAATCCGGCTCAAGTATTCAACCATGCGAATCAGCCATACCGGAGGAATTAGCAAGGCCTCATCATTGGCTGGCCAACTGGGAATTACGTACATGTTGAGTTTTGACCTGATCGACCAATATCGGGACAGGGGTGGGCTCGGAAGAGTGATCCGCGTTCTTCATTCGTTTCGGCATCGTGGGCGCTCTTAAGTGAACTGTCAACGTTTTGAAGGTCTGCACTCTTCATGACAGACCCTTTTAAACTTCAGTTCAGTTGGCTTCTATTTCCACTTGCGAAGAACCTTGCGAGTCTCTCCAGACGGCCGGTCAAAGAAACAAGCGGCGATTAGAGCTTGAGATATTATCGCGGATAATAGCATAATACTCAAATTGTTGTCCTGATATTAATCTACACTTGACGTTTATGGTACTCGAAATCAATCTGCCAATTGGAGAGTTTGTTATTTCGGCGCGACTGATACGAAACTGAATTCAAGGCAACGAATCGACTAACTTGAGAAGCCAGGAGGTATTTCTATGTTCTCGCATGATTGCTCGATACGCGGACTACCAACAATACGCTTCGATCGAGGACACCAGAGACGAGCCACCCAATCGGACGTTTTAGTTACCCCGTCAGTATGAGAATGAGTATAGATCAGACGAGGTTTAGCGCCCTTTTTCAAGTCATACCGCCAGTCAATAAACGCTTGGTCACCAACTCGCCATACCCTTCTGAACCTGAGCAGTAAACCCTTGGTCTGCTAAGATCATGATGGGAGATAAGGAATAAAGAACTCCTATAATAGGGTGGAAAGTAGATGCTGGAGGCGTGGCATTCAATTGGCCACGACTATTTAAGCCTATAGCCGGTCCATCCTATGTCAAATTTGAAAAGCGCGTGACCAGGTAGCCCCTGAGCGAGGTTTCCTCCTTTGCCATTTCCAAACCCATTGATTCATCAATTATCTTTCTGTTCTGGGAAGAAGAAGAAGGATTTTTGAACATCCCCTCGTAGAGACTGGAATAAGGCGATGCCACTCGGGCTTGAAACCAATCCAGTGCCGCCTCCGAACCTGCTGCGTCCCCTATGGAATTCTTTGCTGCCGATGACGAACCACGCACCATAAGCAACCCTACTGCAGCTGTCAACAAGATAGCGAGGAAAAGGAGGCTAATTGCGGCGCCTGTCAAAAGGTAGCAGTACACTCTGAGATCGCCTGACTCGAGCCCAACCACAAGCCTTCGCAGATGCGGCTCCAAGAGACCTTCGACCGTGGAATGAATCTGTTTGAGGTGACCGGAAGCTGCCTCCGCCACTTCAAACCCCCGCCTGCGACCCTCGTCTGTGTAAACATTGAGACGATCACAAACCGCCTCAGCCACCTTGCCCACCTTCGTGTGGCGCGCTTTGGTAAAAATGATGCTCGCAGTCAACGTTGGGCTCGTCGGTGAACTGGCCGTGGAATCGGGGAGGTGAATTCGAGAGGCGGTTTGAGCTTCTACGGCGAGACCACCGAGACCATAGTCTTTCTGATACGCCATGTCGCTTTTGCGCTGCGTGTCGCGACTGCTCCGGCCACTTTCTTCAATTATGAGGATTTCTGGATCGCCATCGTCTGCTGCAGCCGTCTGTTCGTCGGAACACGTGTCGGTCCATGCGAAACCCGCAATCTCAGAACTGTGCGTGGTGTCTTCGGGTATGCTGGCGAGACTACCCTGATGACCCTCCTCGGTATTTCGGGTAGTAACCTGAGCAGAAGCTTTACGGAGTTTGGCGGCCACCTTTTCATCGTCGCTCTCTGCCTGCGACTTGAGACGCAGCAGTTCGTACAGACTCAGTTCACCTCCCCGCAGATCCGGAAACTCCAAGACCATGTCCATGCGCAACTGGACAGAAGAGGTATTCCGGATCTCCTGACGGTAGAATTCGAGCCGCGCCGCCCTGTACTTCGCGTGTTCCTCGAGCACACCCTTGATCTTCTTCATGGTAAGCTCGCACCAGTACGTGTCGTTGTCGTACAGCTCGGAGTCCCGCGCCCGGAGCGAGAGCAGCTTTACGCGAACATTGGCCCAGTCGCAATGGTCCCGGTACGCTCGGCAGACGTTGAGGATATAGTGCTCTAGGGGTTTGGCTCTAGTAAGGGGTCTGTTTTTGGCTCCCGGCAATTCGTTATGCGCGTTTTCGACCTTCCAGCCGGGGGAGCGTCGGTGCCCCAGGTCTTCTCGGCCCAGGATGAACTCCTTCTCTACCGAGACGTTGACGCCGTGGGTGAGGCGAAGTAAGGTGTTAAGATCCAGCTCTTTGTCCAAGGGAATTTCCAGCAACGGGTTTGCAACTTTCTTGGTACTCGTGTGGTGTTCTTCTTGGGCTAATGACACTGTTCCTTCAGACTGTGTGTTACCGTTCTGCCTTTGAATTTTCTCGGTCTCTTTTACGTATTTGTATGGGCTGTCTTCTGTGAGTGTGGCCGTTTTCTCAAGCTGCATGGGCTTCCTTCTCCTCGAGTGCAAGCTGGAGAACCACGTTGACTCTAAAATGAGTCTGATGGACCGTCTTGGTTCATCATAGCAAAGCGCCGACTCCAGTAGCGTACCAAGCTCACCGGCCTCGAGCTCTGACAAGGCCGCTTCGGGTTTGATGGGCTTCGGCGCAAAATGCTTACGGAACCAGTCGGATCCCAGCAGGGCCTTCATAGGGGATGAGGTCCAGGGCGGGACACAAGCATACCGCTTCCACTTTTCGTACTCTTCCTCTGTCTCGCACATGCGGCGCGGCGGGATGAGCTTCACTATATTCCCGTCATCGTCGACCACATGGCCCGAGGGTGGCCGAAGCGGGCCCAGGAACCTCTCCAGGATTTTGACGTGTTCCATGAGCTGGGATTCGGAATTTATCTGGGCAAGGCCGAGACTGCATTTGGCGTAGACGTCTAGGACAGTGCAGCAGAAGCTCCACACGTCGCCGCCAGGTCCCCTGTTCAAACCCGTCAAGACTTCGGGGGCTTGATACCATCGAGGTACGTCCTCGATGAATTCTGCACGTTTGGAAGGGAACAGTACGATTTTGCCCCTGGGGGAGAGCTTTCGAAGGTCCGCCGGACAGATGAGCTCGGATGGCACCGAATCTGACGTCTTGGCATTGGTTCTTCGTTTGCGCGCCTCTAGGCCGAGGACGACTTTCATCTGCTCTTTTATATGCATGTTTAAATCTCCGAGGTCAAGCTGGAAGCGTATACTGCTCGGTTCGACCGCGCCGTGGGCAACATCATATTTGTGAAGGTATTGGAGAGCCAAGGCAGTCTGGTACAGATATCTCTTCAACGTTGGTCGATCCTCCAGGTCGAGGGACTCAAGGCTGGCCCCCAGCAGCGGCATGGCCAAGCACCGGTGTAGGCCGTTGGGCCCGGCATGATGGAACTCTTCGATGGGCATTCCGACGTGGGCTGCAACCCACTCTCTTTCCCACCCGCCTTTGGTGATCAGCTCCTTTCTCTTCTTCATTTCGTGTGACGGCCTCGCCGCGAATCTGGACTTGAACACCTTGACTGCCACCCACTCCATCCGCGGAAAAACGGTGCCCTTGATCCAGCATAGCCATACCGTGGCAGAGTCGCCGTGGCCCAGCTTATCGACCACCTCATACTTCTTGCCCAACACCTTCCCAACCCCTATCACCGCGTATCCACCTTGGGTATACTCGCGAATGTCTTCAACATCATCCGCCTTGCAATTGAGCTGCATCGTTGGTCATGGAGATAGTCTGGAAATGGTGCCACAATTCCGGATCAAGCTACAGCCCCAATCTGCAGATTCGGGCGCCCGAGGTCGTCGCAGAAGATGGTGGGAGCCGGGAATGCTAGATTGAGCCTAGAGTGTACAGGTGAGCCACAATTCCCAAATCGGTTGTCTTTGTTGCATTGTTGTTTTCGCTCAGTTCGTGTCCGTAGGAACAATAGAAATAGGACGGTCCGCTTCCCCTTACATTCCTGGGCCGACGCAGACAGCGCTAACGGAACAAAGAACCTGGGTATGCAAATTAACAGACGGATGATCGCACCACAAAACTGATTAAATCTTCACGCGGGTAAACCATAAGCTGAGGCTAGTATATACAGACCTGATCAGGCCATTGATTTTGTGCAGTGTCCACACTGATATGAACAACAAGCTCTCAGCTCACTAGATATATATACAAGATGAATCAAATAGGTCCCTAAGTTCAACATCGACTACCATACGCATGCTTGTGGATCGAGCGCGCCTGTCCAAGGGGTCGGTAGCACAGTGGTCCCTCCCTAGACCTTGGGCTTCAGCTGGTCGAAAGCGTGGGTCTCGACCGCCCAGCCGTCGGCCTGGTAGCCGCCGGTCAGGTAGGCCTTGGCCTTCTCGTCGCCACGGAAAACGTACTGGAGCCAGTTCAGGCCGGCCTTGCCGAACTTGCCGCCGTTCTTGTCGCCTAGGGTGCCGCCGTGGCCGACGTTGATGTTGCCCTTCCACGCGGGTGTGTTGGCGGGGAGGTTCTTGTAGTCTCGCTCGCCCTGCAAGAAAGAAGACATATATGTCAGCTGATATGCGCAAACAAGAAAAAAAGACACAGAAAACATGGGGGGAGAGAGAAGGAGAGAGAGAGAGAGAGAGAGGTCAATAACGTACATTGGCATACGCGATATCGCTCTGTCCACCAAGGACGTAGAGGATCGGCTTGTTAAAGTGCGTAGCCGCGGTCTGGTTGTCGAGCAGCCCCGAGCTGAAGATGCCCACCGTAGACACGCGCGAGTCCCAGATCTGGGCGTAGGCCTCGACGCCGCCACAGCTGAAGCCGGCGGCCATGATCTTGGAGGCGTCGACATTGGCGTAGGCGCCCTTGCCGGCGTTGGCGACGGCCCAGTCGATCGAGTCGGTCATCATCTTGGCCGTGGTCGACCCTTGCTGGCCCGGCCCGCCCGAGGAGATGGCCAGGTAGCCGTGCGAGGCGATCTGCTGCAGCAGCTGCTGGTTGCTCCGGCCGTCGGCGCTACAGGCGCCGTTGCCCCAGACCAGCACGGGGAGCTTGGTGTTGCCGGCGTTGGTGGGCATGTAGATGGTGTGCTGCTGCAGGCTGCTCTCCGTCTTGTAGGTCTGTGTAAAGGTAGACACGTTAGCTCGAGGATAGGCATGGTCAACTGATTATGGTATGCTTACACCGGGCCCGTAGGGGCCATCACCACCTCCGTTCTGTCTCTTGTCAACGGGCGAGGCCGAAACCAGACCCGCAACGGCAGCGATCGCGACAGCGTTGAACTTCATGATGGCCACGGTATAGTAGGTGAGGTTAGTGAACAGTTCGTCTCAAATCTTGACCCGAGCGTATGGAAATGCAAATCCTTTTAATGAATGCTTGTTGATCCTGGTTGATGGCTCGCACTAGTCGAACGAGATCTACGATATGGAAGCGATCACCCGCGTTATATATATGAAAATCCCGAGATGCTCGCCCTCGAGGACAGGCGGCAGGGCGGGTAATTGGACGCATCGTGTTGGCCAAGACCCCCCAGCGTTGTGCTTGGCGATCGGCAGTTAGATGGCTTGATGTGCAATGGTTCTTGGATCACCCCAGATTCTGGCCTATATCCACCAATGAGAACCCGTCCCCTCTCGACCCCGTTCACCCGTATTGATTGCGCCAAGTGCATGCTACTGCCCAATACGTGTGGGATGTAAATTGGCATGAGCGCATAGCGCGTGTCGGGGTCGATTAGTTCGCAACGGGTAGCAGGCCATCGGGACAGATGGAGATTGACGACCGCGATCTACAGCTGCCGTTCCATGCTTGCTTGGGGGGAAGTGCGTTGGTCGCCTAATACTATTGATTATCACTCGTGGGACCAGATTCCGCCGTTGTGTTGGCCCGAAGGGCTTAATTATATGGATACATATATATTACGTGCTGGAATTGGGTTCTCTAGCGGTGTCAAGTTGGCAAAAAGTTCAAGCCTCGTGGATTAGTACGTCATGCAACAAAGGAATAGTAAGACCACCACCCGTTTCTCCCAGGTGGGGAAGGCTTGGGTAATTTCGAGGATAAAAAGTCACCACCTTCTCACTGCAACATCGCCTGGTGCCTGGTTTGCCGCCAACTTATAACTCACCTCCGAGTGGTGCGGGAAAAAGTCGCCATTTGAATCTTGCATGCGATTCGTGCCGCCTTCGATTACCGACGTTCTACTGCATCTCTCGTCGTTGTTGTAGTAATACCAGTACGATCCATGTCGATAGGCGAAACGTATACCGTTACCTCGGCGGTGGAAACTCTGGGGATATCACCAGATTGTTGGCCCGAACACGCAGCACTTGCCTGTTATCGAACGGAGGTAGATGCGAAGACCGAAAACGTATACACCATGCTACGCCAATCGTGATCTCTGTCCCGTCGGGGCATGAGAATGATGCAGTCAGTGATGCATATACCATGACGGACTCATGTGGTTGCTGCGCAACAGGTCGCGCTCACCCGCAAGCATCGGGCTCTGTCTATCATCCCAGGCCGGCTTCTAGGGGGCTTCGAAGGTTTGAATAGTGTTCTGGAGAATGCCGTAAAGGCGGGAGAAGAAGCTTGACCAAAGCTAACAGTAAACTCTATGCATAGGGCTGAAGGTAATGTTGCTGGATTCAAGGAAACTAGACGTCGCCGCCTCCAAGCCACCCTGGAAATAGATTTAGATGGTCCTAGGTAGAACATTGAAGATTGCACACAGCCGGGTGGGATACGATCAGCGGTCATATAAATCAAGACAAACTGACTCGACCCTTTGTTCTCGACGCTCGCATAGATATTTCCCGGAATTAAAAGGGGCGCATTTCGTTGTGGCGAGTCAGCGATGTTTCGATTGCAAGCGGAGCTCGAAACGCTGATCCCCATGACATGACCAAGTAACTACTTCTCGGGGCCGGGTCCAGGCGTCTACGTGTAGATGAATAGCAGAGTCAGAGTGCAGAGTGGATGGAGAGACGGAAAAAGTAGGCTGCGAAAAAATTCCCACTCCAAGAATGCAATCTTGGCTCCCGGACACCAATCACATTCCCACGGGGGATCTCACTGGCAGTTGAAGATTAAAGGGGATCGGCCGTTTGATGGCCGTTCACTGCTCCTCTGTATCTGGGCCAAGCTCACATCGCGCAGGTAGATCATGGTCGTTGGCCCATTCGCACCCCGCGGGGAGAGAGATACGCCGCGCAATTGCCGTTTCAAAGTTGGCTGCAAGTGTCTTTTCGCGTGTGTTATCGGCCCCCCTGGTAGACCGTGGAACGAGAGAACGTACGGGGGACGGAGGGTGCTATTAATGGGTAATGGGAGCAAGCAAGAGCAGGTGAAAAGAAGCAGGGGAATTGATAATAGCGTGATGAGATCGGACGCCAAGAACGAGACGTCTGATCGACGGGGGGAGAACATTGAGCAAGGAGGATGGGAGTGGTAGTGGAAGTGGGAGTGGGAGTGTGATTGGCTGGACCATTCCGTGCTCTTAGCGTTACTGACCCAAGTCGGGGTCCCCGGGCTGCGGTAACAGAAGAACTTGCAGTGGAAGAAGTCCTCGAGGTTTGCTGGGGTTTTGCACTTTGCTCTCCCGCTTCGGCAGAGAAAGGCCATTATCAATCAAGCTACCGCCGTGCAATTAGTGGTGAGATTAGCTTTCGATGTGAATGCATTCGGGATTCCTGATTCAGGCATCCTCCATCTGCTTTAGCTATCTGTCAATCACATTTTACCTATTGTATTTACCCGGGTAACGTGGTCTGCGTTCCAAGTTCCTTCGCATGCTGCACTTCCGGTCTGACTAGTCGCGTTAGCGTAGCCGATTACTGAGGGCAGCAGGGCAGCAGGGCAGCAGGGCAGCAGGGCAACTACATGTAGTATATCTACGGTCGGTGAGCGACAACTTGCAACTCGTGGCGGCCTTCGCCAACGGAAAGGCATCCAATCAGGACGGTTAGACCAACGAACGATTGAAACCGCAAACAAGAGCCTCAAACGGTGGGATGACAGCCAGAGTCTAGACTAACCTGAGGTACCGCAAAGAGCTACTACCCTAGGCCACAACCAGCATGCAAGCCCGCGCCCGCCCTGCCAAGTCTGAAACGGGCAACACGAGATGACGCTTGACGTTTTTCAGGGGCTGCCCACGAGAGGAAGACAAGCTTTATGGTCAAAACTTCAAACATCCCAAAGCTGGGAATCGCCAAGACCTTGAAACTCCGCCTGTCACATCCACCGCCCAGCACCAACAGCCGCATTACGTGTCTCGCAATCGCTCTCAAAAGGAAGGCCTGCATGCATCATACACCAGGGTCATGACGGTCGACCGAGGGCAGCATTACGCGCGCACACTCCAATCCAAGACGAACTCCCAAGCCTCCCCGTCAACTTGGCCAGGGTGGAGGATCGCTCGATACGAGACGATGGGTTGACCCTCGAGGTCCGGGGTACTAATACCGATTCTCAATGTGACCCTGGCTATCGCTTCGCACCCGAAAATAGCAAGATGTATCACGTATTTTGCAGGGCAGCGGTGGATGCGGCTCAATGAGGTTCATGTTTGATAGAAGAGGCTGAACGAGGCATCCACACCTCCCACCTCCCACCTAACCCCCTTGCTGGGCTCAACGTATATATACGACCCTTCATAATCCTATCTCAAATTTCAATACCACGATTCTCATTGCATTCAGTATCAATTCGCTTCTTTTCAGCCCATCTTTTCTTACTTTCTGTTTGCATACCCGCTGCGCGGTTTCTTTTCTTATTTCGATTCTATAGCCTTTCCTATCCTGTCCAGCAAGCCAGCAAGCATTTCGTTATCAGCACTTCTTTAGCGAACTTCAGCTTTACAGTCAAACCGCAACCATGCACGGACAGACTCTTGTTCAGCTCATCGCCTCGGGCCTGATCGCCTCGACGGCCGTCTCCGGCTTCCAGCTCAACAACGGGAACGGTGGTCTGACCCGCCGTGCTGCTGTAGGTTCCCGAGTCCTATGCCCAGATCATGGAACTTCGCTCTAATCCTCTTTTCTTCTACAGGGTGCTTTGGCTTTGTTCGCCATCCCCGCCGCTGCCGCTCCCGTGGCCGAGATCACTGCCGACGTAAGCATACATACTATAGGCTCTTCGCCAAAGACAAACCGTTGACTAATACACACCTTCAGCACGAGATCGAGGACCGCTCTCCCGACCCCAAGAGGAAGAAGGGCAAGAAGGCCAAGGGCAAGGGCAAGGGCGCTGGTGCCGCTGCCAACGCCGGTGCTGCCAACGGTGCTGCCAACGGTGCTGCCAAGGCTGGCGGTGCTAACGGTGCTAACGGTGCTGCTAAGGCCGGCGGTGCCAAGGCCAAGGCTGGTGGTGCCGGAGCTGGCGCCGCCGCCGGAGCTGGTGCTGGAGCCGGTGCTGGAGCAGCTGGCGGTGCCGCCGCCGGCGGCGCCACCAACAACGCCGGCAAGGCGAAGGCCAGCAAGTCCGTCGCCAGCGTCCCCCGCGCGGCTGCTGCCAGCAAGACCGCCGGCGCCGGCCTCGCCAAGGCCAGCAAGGCGCCCAAGATCCCCAAGGCCGGCGGCAAGGGCGCGAAGGCCAGCAAGGCCGCCAAGGCTCCCAAGGCTAGCAAGGCCGCTGGTGCCGCTGGTGCTAAGGCGAGCAAAGGCGCCAAGGCCGGCAAGGGCGCAAAGGGCGCCAAGGCAAGCAAGGCCGCGAAGGCTCCCAAGGCCAGCAAGGCGGCCAAGGCCGGCAAGGGCGCCAAGGCTTCTGGGGCCGCTCCCGCCGCTACCCCGGCTCCCAAGATCTAAACAGCAGGCGATTGGATGCTCTGCTCGAAGCCTGTTTCGTTTTGTTTTGGTGCCGCTGCGGGCTTTCCTTTTACGTGGTGAAGACGGGGAAATGTCCTCGGCAAACCGGTTGGGGCTGTGCCTGCACTCTGCTTCATTATTGGATACCCGTTGTACATAATCACTCGGCGTTGTAATGATGAGAGATGGGGTTGCCTATCGCAATAGAAATTGATTTTCTATTTTTAGTTTTTTTTATAGACTGTAATGCAAACATAGACACCTTTTTCGAATCAAAGCCAGGTTACAGTCTTTACTTAGTTGATGCTTGGATTTTGCAAACCCCAAGTGACTACTATTCAGGGGAGAGCTTGGGGTTTCAAAAGCGCCAAGGTCTTTAATGAATCAACTCTCTATCACGCAGATCAAAAGCGGACTGATGGGATGCAATGTTTGAAGTCCATGCTCGTGAATCAATTGTGATTACTAACTTGATGTTCGGTTAGTGGTTGGTACTTGTCATTCCTCAGCGAGTCTGGTCAGTCAAATATTAATTTGTTGCTTTTCTTTGAACATCAACAGCTCGTGTTCCTCAACAAACCATTCCATTCCAAGCACGTATTTTTTGGTTAAGATGCTCTGTTTCCCTGTCCTCTTGTAACAAAGACTTTGTTTTATAAAAGAATTATGCAGCCCTGTGACTGGTATACTGTATTAATTATATAAAGCAACGCCTCATAACGACCTGCCTAGGACTTCACCCAGACACCACTCCAGTGTATCTTTCAACCGATTACCTGCGAGATTGCACTCACCTACTCAGCCTTCAGCGCCCAAAGCCAAAGATCGTTATCCACGCTAAAGAATGATTACTCCTCACGATTAGTGACCGACCATCCTACACTAGCCACTACTGCGCCGAGCGCGAGACCTTCAAGCGCAAGCGCGGCCACCTCGTTGGGAAGCGCGAGCAGCGTAAGAAATGGGCCCGAGGTCGAGAGGACTGGATAAGCCCAGTTAAGCCTGAGGTCGATGACTCTTTCGAAAACCCCAATGACTTGTCCAGGGACCATAGGCGCGTCCAGGAGGGTCTCACGCAGCATTGTGACCATGCGTAGATTCATGCCGGTAACAGGGTGGCGCGTAGATCTCAACAAAGCCAGAGGGAGCATGTTGCCCAGAAGATCGACGAGGGCCTTCGGTGTCGTCAACGTGAATGTGTTGATGCCTGTGATGGAAATGCGGAGAGTTGCCCATAGGATCAAGAGGAGCCGACTGACGAGGGGCTCGAGGAACTTAACCACGGATTATCGTAGCTTCTACAAAGATTCGATTCCTCTAACTTCTATTGCATGATGATCGGAAAGAGGTGACTTACACTCCCGCTCCAAGGGGGGATGCGCCTAGTAGTTCGTAGTGCGGTCCCAATCTCCACGACGCCATGACATGATGGGAGATACCTGGCGTAGTATAGGAGAGATATTCGTAGCAATTGAAGAAGGCATGAATGTCTTGTCGCCCCTGATCGAATCACCTTAGTAACCGCGACATTGATCCCCTTAACCCCTTAACCCATTAACCCCTTGTCCAGTACTGGGCCCGACTGGCCTGTGCTTTATATGAACTGGGTCGCCGTTGATCTGATCTTGACCGCCTTTCTCGGCTTGACTAATGAACGTACGTGTGAGGTCGAACGCAACGCGCAGTACATGACGTGCTTCTTGACTCGGCACGTTAGCGCCGCAATCCAACCTCCAGCTCCCTTGGGCACCTATCTACAGAATCACCGATTTCTGGCCTTGTCCCATGTCGCAGCTAAAACCCATCGGAGTAAGCTTGCATATACCCTTGCTATTTGAGTGGTCATGACGGAAACAAATTGCCCTCTGCCGTACTTCGCAGACCCCGAAAGCCTCCCAGCGCCGCTACCTACCGTTGGAGACATCGAGGCATCACAGGAAATTCTCAAGACATCCGCGTCTCATCGGATAGTCCGGGTTGGGACACACTACGTCGTCAAGTATGGCGTGGGTGTTCAGCTTATAGAAGGCGAGAACATGCTGTTTGTCAAAAAGCAATGTCCGTCGGTCGTGCTGCCCACCATTTATGCAATGTTCTCTCATAACCAAGTTGGGCATGATCACCCGCCGACGAACTATATCGTCATGGAACATATCGCGGGCGAGGCCCTGGAGTCATGTTGGAGCACGCTGGACGACAAGGCCAAAGGAGATGTGGCCGCGAAACTGAGGACTTATTTTGACCAGCTACGCAAGATACCTTCGCCGGGTTACTTTGGCGCGCTGGGAAAGCGGCCTTTCTGCGACGACTTCGTCTGGTTGAGGGAGGAGTGCGAGGATGATGAGTCACAGCAGAGTCTGACGTCCGGTCCCTTCAATTCGGAGGTAGATCTGCTGGACGCCCTCGTGGCCAGGTACGAGTTTCACACCCAGGGCGTGCTCCAAGGTGGTTACAGAAAACACGAGTACTATCGCTATATGCTGCCACGAGTCCTCCGCAGTGGCCCTTCCGTTTTTACGCACGGTGACCTGCAACTCAAGAACGTCATGTTGCGGAAGGGCGACAGGGAGGTGGTCATAATCGACTGGGAATCGGCGGCATGGCACCCGCAGTACTGGGAGTTCTACGCGACAATGTTCTGCTGCCAGTGGAAGGACGACTGGCATCTGTGGGTGGGCAGGATACTTGACGAGTATCCGAATGAGTTTGCTTGGATGAACATGATCTTCCGATGAACCTTGAGTCATAGAAGACACAGTGTACATGGAGAGCCACTGGCATCTCCATACACATTTTAATCTAGATAATCGTAATTCACACCAGAAATGTTCTTGTTATCATGGAACTAAGCGCCAACGGTCTACTTCTCAGCATCAAGCTGCTCCTGATCTACCACTATGACCGCCTTCCCCTGGATCTTGCACCCCTTGACCTTTCCCATCAACTCCTCAATGCCGCCCAATCCCCGAAATACATTCGTCTTGACCTCAATCTCATGCTCAGCCACCGCCTCCAGCATGGACCGGGACTCCTCGGGCGAGCACAACAGACTGCCCTTTACCCGGATATCACGAAACACGATCTCCTGGAACGGAATGCAGACCTCGTCCGGCTGCGCGACCTGTACCACGGTGCCATGCATCCGCGTCACCGCGCAGCCCAGCGCCGCAGCGCCCTCGGCGTCTGACAGGACGATAGTCGCGTCGGCCCCATTCCCTTCTGTGGCCTTCTGCGCCTCCGCCACAAGCTCCGTCTTCTCCTTCCGCGCATCCAGCACCACATCCGCCCCAAGCTCCTTCGAGAGCGCCAACGCCTCGTCCCGCGCATCAATACCGATGACGCGCAGCCCGAGCGCCTTCTTCGCGAACTGGATTCCCAGATGCCCCAGACCGCCCCCGGACCCGACGATAGCGACCCATTGGCCCCGCTGCAGCCCCGTCTGCCTCACCGCGCGCCAAACCGTCCTCCCCGCGCACGCGAGCGGCGCCGCGTTAAGCAACGAGACGCCCCGCGGGACCTTAGTAGTGAACCGGGCGTCGACGCGGACGTACTCGGCAAAGCAGCCATCAATATGGACACCGACGTGTCCCTCGACGCCGGTACAGTACTGTTTCCGCCCCTCCCCCTCTTCTCCTCGTTCATCGTCGCTTCGACAATCGCCACAGACGCCGCAGGGGTGGAAAGGCAGCCCGCACATGACGCGGTCGCCTACCCGGAACCCACTACTAGCCGTCTCATCATCGTTGGCGTTGCCGTTGGCGTTGCCGACGCGGACGACGGTGCCGGCTCCCTCGTGCGACGCCGTGATGGGCAGCTTTTGCCCGAAGACGCCGGCCGCGACCATGCCGTCCGTATGGCAGTAGGACGCGGCCGCGACCTTGACGAGAAGGTCGTGCGGATCGATGGCTTTGCCGGCGAAAGGGACGGGGACGGTGCGGAGCTGGTAGGGCTGGTTGCGCTCGACTACCTGGACGGCCTGCATTTGGTCAGGGATGCCCGGTAGTGGGTTTTGGTGTGTCATGACTGAAGTAGAAACGAAGAAGGATGTGCACGAGAATGCGGGGATTAGTTTTCAGTGTAAAACTTCCAGAATGTAAACTGAAGAATCATGAACCTGACGCCGTTAGAAAGTATATCGTAGAATGAAATGAGGACGTTGGGGTTAACAGCGATTTGCATCACCATGGCAAGCTGGTCTTCAAGGTTGACGTCATTGCCCAATCAGTCCGGGGATGGTGCTCCAAGGGAGGAAAGGCAAAGCCACCTAAAATTCGTCGCAATAGTTGAAGCGCAGGCAAAAAGAAACAGAACTATCAATTTAACAAAGTCACTGTATGCCAAAGGAATCACAAGAATAGCTGAAATCCCGATGTAGCTTCAAAGACCCAAGGCTTCTTCTACCTTGGCCAAGTATTCTTTTGGTATATTCATGAATCATCTCGCAACGACGCCTGCCTTTTCCTTCCCCTGAACCCTTAAGCCTCGAAAACCAACACAATGCCATCATCTCCCGCCGTGACGACCCGGTCACCCGTTCCCTGCACGAATCCAAGGACACCGCCGCCCTCGCCATCGCCCCGATGACCCCGCCACTCCTTGACGAGACCACTGGTGTTCTGGCCAGTTATCCGAAGATCCCAGCGGCGCACCACACCATCCATACCGCAACTCGTCAGGATCCAGCCGTCGTTACCCTTCACGAAGTCCACCTTGACGACGCTGAATTCCTCGTGTGCCTCGCGCAGGTGGCGACGAACGGCGAAGCTCTTGGTCATGTCGTAAACGGCGATACTGCCGTCGACGCTACCGGCGGCGAGTAAGCTCTGCGAGGGAGAGAAGGACAGGGTCTCGATACCGTCGCCCTGGGTGTGCAGGCTGGCCAGGATGGTGCCGGCCTGGCTGCTTCCCGCGTCACCGCCCTTGGCCTTGGTTTTGCTCTGTCGGCTAGACTGGGGCTGCGCCTGGGGCGCCGTCTCGTTGTTGAGGCGCGGGAGACCGACGATCTTGATGGCGCCACCGGCACCACCGACGGCCACGAGAGTCGACTTGGGGTCAATAGCGACCGAGTAGAGACCACCCTCAACTTCGAAACGCTGGTCCTCTCCGGTGAGCGACACGACGGTCTGGCCGTTGTCGTTGGTGAGGCCCTTGGCGGCGGCCTCTCCCCACACGTCCCAGACGCACAGGGAGCTGTCTTCGGATACTGTGGCGAGAAGAAGGCCATCGGGCGACCATGCGCCGGCCGTGCAGGCGGCAGTGTGCATGAAGTAAGTCTGGACGATTTGAAGCGGGTTGGACTTGTCGGAAGCATCGATGGTGTAGACCCAAACCGATCCATCGGATCCACCCAGGGCGATGGTGTTGGGGGTGGCGGCGTAGGGGCATGGCGCAACCCAGTTGATCTCGGGCACTTCTTGGGCCTCGCCGACGAAGTTTAGCTTCGCCTTGTTGTGTCCGTCAATCGCCAGTTGGTAGGCGCGCAGTTTGCCATCAAGACCACCCGAGACGAGGAACTCGCCGCGCGGCAGTGTGAAAGCCATGGCGTTGATGGAGTCGGTATGGCCCTCGAGGGCGAAGAGAGGGGTGAGTTCGGTGTTCTTCTGCGTAGCTTGGCTGGGGTCGGTCGCATAGCTAGGGGGAAGGACTGGACGGCCGGAAACACCAGATGTGTCGAAGACGTAGCCCATTCCGGGGGCATCGTCGCCGTCGCCGTCGGAGCCGCCGGTTGCAATGAGGGAAGGTAAGGTGGGGTGCTGAGCGATGGTGAAGACGGAATCTTTGTGGGCGTCAAAGTAGGCTATGCTGTCGTTGACCATTTGGATCTCTTGGGGCTCGTCCATATCGTCGTCGGAGTCCATGGCGACGTCGCCTTCCACGTCTTCAATCTCCTCGAGCACCTCGTCGGCGTCGACCACCTCGGGCGAGTCGTCCATCTCGTCGTCTCTGGGAGGAGGGGCAGACATGGTGGGGGTTTCTTGTTTTGCTGGGTTGATGGACAGACGTGATGTATGGACCAAAGAGAAAGAAACGGTTGCGCGTCAAAGAGGGTTGTATTTATTGTATTAGTAAACCTCTTCCAGCCCAGATGAAGGCAATGGCATAGATGTCAGTGGAAAATCCAGCAGTGTGTCTGTCTGTCGCCTTGCTTGATAATCAACATGGGCAACTTTTTTTCGGCGCCCTCACTTTACAGTGGGGTCAAGCATTAACCCCGCCACCGCCAGCTTGCCGGGTTTTGCGTGCTTATCCTTATCGGAAAACCACTGATCGGATAAGAAATTAGCGACTGAATCTGGGGGATTGGGGCGTTAGTTCATTGTATTGTTGGCCTTTCCCACCTACTTCAACATTAACCTAAACTAATGAGTTTAACCATATCTGACACAGGTAATCATCGCAATATCCAATCTCATCCTGCTCGAACATCATGGTCGTAACGGCTCATGCGAACGTGACTACTCACACCTGCCTCGGGCCCCGGGACTGATCAGCCAGTTGAATTAATGACATGCTGTATTACCAGAAAACCCCAAATCAATCTATCCATTCATGTCCTTTCCACACGATGGCAATTGTCTATTCTCTAAGTGAGCCTGCTCTGCCCATCCATTCTGTTGTAAATCTTGAGCCTCTCCAACCCTGCGTTAAGCTCGCCACTGTCCGATCCCGTCGGGAAGCTCGAAACCTCGTAGTCTTCCATCATCTTGACAGTCCTGGGCGAATCAGGATCACCTAGCATTAATCTATATATCACGGCGCGCAACTCCGTGCTAATGGTTAGCCGACGAAGCAATACAATAAGATGATATGGGGAGAGGGCGGGGAGAGGGGGAGTGGTAATGGAAGACATACCCTGGCTTGACGAACACAACGTCAGGCCTATAGTCTACGTAGATCATCGCGACCGGCCGGGCAATGCACTCCACGATTTGCCGGACGGGGGCGCTCACAAACGGAGAGAACACAATGCACTCGTCGTCGACTTCGGCGAAGCCCCCAGCACCGTGTTCTCCGACGATTTCGAACTCCCCAGTATTCTCCAAGATCGAAATGGATGCTTCCGAGTAGTCTGGGTCTTGGGTAAGCAATCGGACCTTTTGCTGTTGCTGCTCTTTTGGCCGTTCCTGTTCCTGGTTTGGGTCCGAAACAGAAAGAGACGCAAAGTCCCCCACGACCTGGGAATCGGCCACAACCTGGGCAATCGTCAAAGCAACGGCATGGTGGATCAGTGCCCTGCTGTTGGATTGTGTTTCCGACTGGCGTTCTGCCTGGGGCTTCAATTGGTTATTGAGCCTCCACCAATCCGGTGCCTTGCGGGCTATTTCGCCCAGTCCAAAGCAGATAACCTTGGTCACCTTCTTAGTCCTCGCCGTGGTCTTTGTCTTTGTCGCCTCTGTTTCGCCGTCGCTTGGATTTTCCACGCCGCCGCTTCTCGTGAGCAGCTCCTGCAAGCGTTTCTTGAAAGCGGCACAAGTGGCACCGCCTTCCCACTTGGCCCGCGCCTCGTCGAACAAAGCCTGCGCTTCTGGCATCGACCCCTGGTTGAAATTTTGTAGAGACACATTCTTGTAGTCTACGAGGTATGTGCACTTATACTTCTCTTCTGGCCACCCACCTGGCTTATTCCAGACGAGGTTCCAGTAATCTCTGAAGACGACATATGGTTTCCTAAGTAAGTATCATTAATAAATAGTTGGTCTTGCTCCAAGTCAAGGGGGCTTAGGTGAGGGGACGACTCGTCGGCAAACGGGAAGATGTGAGCAGCATACATACTAACCAGATTGGTCGGTCAACGCGGAACATGGGATTTAGGATGGATATTGCAAAGCCATCGAAGCGGCGCAAGATGAACCTTTCCCGATTGCGCGATTGGGCAAGCTGTTCCTCAATATCAAGAAGATCTTCGCGTCGCCACAGCTTATGCCCTGCAGCATACAAGTTGGCAGCATGCTGGCTGCTCCCATACCATGGGTCCATTTTCGGTTGATTCAAGTCCATTCTGGCAGACTGACCTAGATGGATTTTGCATTTGATAGGCAGGGGGGCATCTTCTCTTTTCGATTCCAATTTATTCTTGTATTAGAGTTCGTGCATTAAGAAGCTTTTGGGTCAACCAGCTTCTATCGAAAGACTATATAAGTAAAAACCTCGAACATACTCAAAAAGGTGCGTAGTTAGGTGGTCGATCACGAGAATTTCATTACCAAATTTGACTCACAAACTCAGCCAGTTGAGCGCTGGTTCCAATTCACGACGGAAGCATGGTGGCTCTTCGTTTACTAGTTGTGAATTTCGATTTCGGCATCAGCAGTATTGAATACGAGAAGATTCGAGGACATCAAATGATGAAATCAATCCCTGGCTCTCGAATGGGTAGTGTCATTTCTTGTCTATCTTCACTAATTCGATGAACACGGATATTCGCTCCCGAGAAGAAATAGCAGGTTATCTCCATTTCCTATTCGATTCCAGGATTAGCGTCGAATAGTTGACTTGAGGTCCGCCGAAACCACGAACTCGGCCGCCTCGAACCGACCAGCGTCTCAGACTCCCCTAGTAATCTCCTTGATTTTGTTGGAAAGCTCCAGGAAATGCTCACCCCTCTTAGTCGGACCCGGCGATGGGAAGCCGTAGTTGTAGGGGATACGTTCTTCTTCTGTTTAGTTGTTAGCAATGAGAGTTCTGAACCTTAAAATCCTAATAATATGCACTCTTTCTGACTCAAGAGGCAAGACCGAGAAGAACCAAGTGCGGACTTACCAAAGAAAGCTCTGACCCACGACTTGGGCGCGGCCTGGGCGACATCGTCCCACATGGTGAACATGTAGAACGCGTTAGCCATGATGGACCCGTCGACGACGCCGACAGTGAAGTTCTTGTTCGCCGCCATGGCCTCCCGGTAGTGCGCCGCCTGCGCCAACGCCGCCGTCTCGATGCTGACGTAAGCCGTGGGGCCCGGGTTGTTGTTGGTAATGTTCCCCTTGCCTGTGCCGTTGCCACCGGCCCGGTGGAAGACGTACTTGTGGTCGTAGTCGAGGTCGTACAGGCCAAGCCGGCTGCCCGTCTTGTACCAGACGCTGAGGTCGAAGTGGCTAGCGTCGCCGAAAGCGAGGTCGTTGCGCGACAGCGAGCCGTCGAACTCGCACTCGTTGTGGCTCGCGGGCAGGCTCAGGTCGCCCAGGTGGAACGAGTCGTTGGTGCCTGTAGTCTGGAGGTGGGCGTTGAGGACGAGGTCGACGGCCGGGTCGTTGAAGTGGGGCGGGAACCCAAACGCCTCGGTGGCGGCCTTGCTCAGGATGGTTTTGTTGATGTTGAGGCCATCGCGCGGGAGGTAGCCGTGGTTGGCCAGGATGTTGAGACCAGGGCAGGGAGAACGGCCTGTCGTTAAGATGATGGGTCAGTTGACTGTTGTCATATAGAGTCACGACTGGGTGTGTCTAGGTCCATATAGGAAACTTGACGAGGGCACTCACTGTCTGCTGAAGTTCTTTGCCATTCATGGCCGAACGGTTCACCTGCGAATTTCAAGACCCCTCCATGGCCAAGCGCCGGGCCCGAGGCTGCTAGAATAAGTGCAAAGTTGAGCTTCATGATGATACTGAGAGGCCGAGGGTTGATGACAACAAACGATGTGGTCGATTCACAGAGAGCGGTGTATTGTGATGGGTATTTTCAGACTTCTCATCACTGAAATTCTTCCAGATCTTATATACCTCCCTGCCGAGAAAATAATTACAAACTGTTGATGACGAGGCCCTGGGGCCGCATCCGGCGGCGGATAGGATCAGCGGCTGAGGTGAGGCTACACGCAGCAATAGACCGCGAGAAAGCCAATCAGGGCAACAGTATTTCTCATTTTATTTGTTTTTCAACTTTTGTGGTATTTGTCGGTGACGTTGAACTGCGCAATCCTATTGTATGAGTCGTCTTACAGCGTGACAAATACCTGCCTGTCCACCAATCAGAGCATGGGAAGAAGTACGTTTTTTCCTAATCGAGTCGAACAGACAAATAATTTGCATGGGGCAGTGCAAGTGGCAGAGTATTGCTAGAAGACGCTATACCGTTAGTTGTCGTCCTAAGATTAAGGGGCCCGCCCCTACTCACCTAGGCTACCCTAGCGCTTACATAGTGGTACTTTACAGTAGCAGCCGCAGCATCCTCCTCCATGGCTGAGCTGTCAAGAAGCAAATCACGGGGTCCTAAAGAGGTGATATTCCAAATAGAACTCTGAGGGTTAGAAACAAATCGCATAAACAATTGCTACCTATATACTAGCACATCCTCGGAAGTGCCGTTCGACCCGCATTATCAACACTGCTTTCTCACCTTCATCGCAACTCTTACCCAGCAGACAAGGAAATCAGTTGACAATGGCACCTGCGGGGACGCCAGTAGCACTTGAGGCAGCGCCAAAGCCAGGGAATACGTAAGGCTTTAGCCTCCGCTCAGCTTGTCGTCCCGGCCACCAGGGTTCGGCCTGCTGCATGGGTTGGGTAGACGGCACTGTATGAACCGGAGGCGTAGGCTGAATTGGAGTTGCGAATTGGACCGTAGGGTCAATCTGCGGCTGTTGGCCTTGGAAGTGGCTCGTACCCGTCGCCGCCGAGGTTCTCTGATCGTCGGGATGGACCAACGTGGCCGTCGACGAGCGCCGCGACAAGGCGGGCGACGATGCCTGGGACGGCTCGGGCGTGCTTCTCCGGTTGAGGGTGACCTCGCACTGCTTCCCGACACTGACGCCGAGGCAGGGCTTGGAGCCCCAGAACTCGAGGGGTTTGTTGAGGGTGAGGAAGCAGCCTAGTGGGAAAGGGACGGCGGCCATGACCATACCGGGGAAGAGGAACGACACCACGCTCCACGCGAAGGTGTGGGCGAACACGACAGACGCGTACTGATAGAAACTGCGACCAGTCTCTTTGCTCCAGAAGCCTTTCTTAGTGAGGGATGACTGGACTCGAAGCGAGTGCAGGAAGACTAGGGTGGTGAGGATAATGTAGAGGAAGGTCGTGTACCGCTTTTGGGTCCTGGGGTGTCGGCCCATGAAGAGGGGCCGAAGATAGGCATCGACAATACTCACGCCTAGAACCATGACGGCCCAATTTATAATAAGTAGAAAGTAGTTTTGGGTATCCATCTTGGAAACGGTATTCAAAGTTCCAGGGGAACAGTCTGCAGCTGTTTTGCCTTGGCTGCATCTGCGGATTACTTGGGCCACATGACCTACTTATGCTAAGTTCTCGAGAACCTCACAATGGGAAAGACAAAAGGCATTGCCTTGTAACATATGGGCATGCTATGAAAGAATAGACGGACTGGATTTATTGTCCTCTTGAGTTGTATTGTCTATCATAATGAAGTTCTGATCCTTTTTCTAGTCTTTATCCTTCAGATGCTTTATCTTCAGCCATGGCCTCCAACCTCTATCACGTAGGGGAACGCTACTTTCGATGACAATTGTCGAAATTAAATATTCATCGATTAAAATTTGCATCATTTCTATGTGCCACCTAATAATTGATTCCGCTTCGCCCATTCATCAATCGGCTCAAAATACTTCCACTGTTGCTGCCATTGTTCTTTGGATTGACGAATCAAGGGATGAAATACTAAAACCCTGAGTCGTGATGACTTGATGACATCCAGCGTGTGCATCCAGGAGGCGATACGTTTGCGTGTGTGCGAGTCCGCACAGTAAAATACAATCACTGGCACGGATGATTCTGTACTAGACCCTGCAAATCCCACGGTGATGACAATGACACCCATTGGGAAGACGGGGTCGTAACCAGGCTGTTCCTCCAATTCATTCGCAGGAATTGACTCCAGAACAGTAAAGGTCATTAGGCGGATTTGGGTATCGACCTCAAGACCTGATCCAACTCCACTTATATACCAAAAATCAAGTCCATTGTTCAACTTTTCATGTATTCCACGAGATTCTTGACGGTCCTCCCAGCGACTGAGAAATTTGACTCGTTTGAATATCTCTGGGCCATCAGTAGCTTGACGCATGAACAGAAGGCGGCGGATGTCATCTTCATTGTGCAAATCGGGCTCAGAAAAAGAATCACCAGCGACCTTGTGTTGTGGCCTAGTATAACGCCCTGCCAGCCAGTTGTTCAAGTTGTCGGCGGAGGTGTCGGACAAATCAATGGTTTCACGGTAGGTGAAGCCACATTCGGGGTTGTTGCTGGTAAAAACATTAGACACTACCAGAGGCGTGTAGGGAGCTTACTGACCAAGACCTATTAATCCCACCCGCCCTTTGATGCATCTGTGGCAGACCACACTTGGGACAAAATGAATCGGACGAACAATCGCCAAGATATTTCTGTGCAGTGCCATAGAAAACCATGGCCATGAAGAGCTTTTGTCCAGGTCGAACTGAGCTGTAGAATTCCCTGGTAAGTTGTAGTTCTGAACTTGTATTCGGGTCCTGTATAACGTAGTTGTGTGTCAATATCAAGTCGTTCCCAGGTCGATCTTTGAACCAATCTTTGATCATGGAATGTATGGTCTGGCACCATGAATCAGCAGGGCACTCTCAAGTAATCTCGGCCGGATGTCAGGAAGCTCACCTCCCAGGATGGGTTGATCTGCAAGGGTACAGGAAATGGACTCCCCAGTGAATCCTCGATGTAAGCGTAGTTGCCTGTATACATGCTCAAGGCGGCATGGACACGAGGGAGCAGCGTCACTTGACGTTCTATATTGGACAACCGTGCATACGTTGATTGCCTACGTGTGCATTAGAATGAGTCAATATCAAGATGTAGATATAGGGGCTTACCGGTCCGAAAGTAGAGAAATGACATTGTCATCAACTCGCGATATGAGTACCTCTTGCTTCTTCAGCATTTCGATAACATTGGCGAAGATCTTATCCACATCGATTGACGCTACGGTCTTTGCAGTCTCGAGCTCTGCTAATCTTGTAGCAACTAAAGCGCTGTCTTGTTCTTGTGCGAAACTGCCAAGAGAGTGGGAGACTGGTCAGCCGATTGAAAGCAATATTATGTAGCTTACGTATGTATGCATACCTTTGTGCTACGGACTGTATCATATGGATGATATCTTTGTTGCGTTTGAGGCGACCTCTCATCTTGGCAACATCATCTTTTTCCAGCGAGGCCCATCGGATGCGTTTGATCAAGTCGCTGAAGGATTTTGGCGCATCGTTTGGCTTCAAGAAGCTTTTCCCGTAACGTTTGTGGCCCTTGTCGAGGAACGATTCGATCATGCGGCGGGAATCATCGGCGACCTGTTGAATCTCGAGGGCCAGTCGCTGTAGCTCAGCAATCTGGGCTCTGGATTGCCAGAATCTCGTTAACTATCGCCGAAGGGTGAAGTCAGTATCTTCGTTCCACCCAAGCATAGATAAAGTCGCACATTGTTTTCCTACCTCGTAGAGCGCACTGTAAAAGAGGTTAAGCTCATTTACCAGCTCCCGAAACTCTGGAGCCGAACCGCGGCTGTCGCTGAGCGCCCGTGCCAGCCGCCATACCAGCTGCGCACTCGTGATGATATCCCCGAAAGAGCCGAAGGTGAAACTGGCCGACATGGGGCTGGTGTTCCTTCACAACATTTCTCATGCAGTTCTCAGGATCATAGTATGTATATTAGAGAGGATGATCTATTGAGAGAAATGGGAAAAATAATGTCTCCCGGAGTCTGACGTTTGAATTTGGAATGGGTCGAGTTGCCTGTGAGCCCAATGTACGCCAAGGCAGAGTCCATGGTGGCGGAGTACTGTGGTGTAAAGATAAGCCACGGTCGCTAGGCACGTATCATCCAATGCATTGCCATTATCTACAGCTCTGAAGCAGGTCAGGTCGATGCGCATTGTTATTACTGGTCGAGTGGGCTGACAGAATCTCACCGAAAAGGTGCGGGGAACCGAGGGGCTGAGGACTTGCCCATCCAATGCCACCTTACTTGGGAGCCTAGAATAGCGTACGCGGACAGCTGGACAACTTGTTGCTGTTCAATTGAAAGAGAATTGCGTTACAACTCGGAAATTGAAGAATAATAGTCTCATCCTAGCCTGCACTGGTATTTCCACAAGGCATCTGATAGTATCACCAAATCTGATCACTTTTTGTCAGGGGTCACTTGAATACCACAGCCCCTGTCTTATCGCCCTCTTGTGAGTCATGCCGCTTCATTCAATCTGGCTTTCTCTCTAAATATCCCCTTTGCAGTGGTCACGAAGAGCATTTGTTTACGGTTCAGTAGATAATAATGAAGTCGACATTAGGTTAGATACCCTCATGTCACCCTGCCCTTCAAATTCTGTTCTAGAACGGCGTCTACCATTTGATCAATGTTTTGGAAATAATTTGGGCCTTGCAGACGCTGTCAGATAGGGGCGTTGTCGGTGGCGAGACATCCGGGGACGTACATATGTTCATAAGGTTATGTAATCACTACAGGAGGCTCATGGGAGTCGTCAAAAGAGAGTTTCAACACACGTTGATGTATGCTTTTAAGGTGCATTAGATGGAAAGCTCCAATGACTCATGGCACGGTTGTCGTCGACGCTTTGAACATCATGAGCCGCATTTATCGGCCCGTCCAGCCTTGCTGCTATGCTCCTTGTAGGCAATTGAAAGGCATTTATATGCTTTAACTTGACTACATCCGTCCGATCATGACTTATGGGGACCACGCTCCTGGCATCAAGGGGAGCTGTTATGTCAACTCGACTGAGGCAAGTTCCGGGGCTAAGAAATATTTCCGATGCTAATGCCAGAAGCATTATCTCGTCACGTTACCAAGCCGCTGGAATGCTCTGGCGTTCAAGGACAACGTTCGGCGCTGCTCCACCGTCTAGTTCCCGTTAGAGTAAGTGGCCCAGTGTGCGGGATGTTACTCCGTGTGCTGACATGTCCGGTTTAGGCAATGCGGACCATGATGGCTCCGGAATGGACATATCAGTGGGGCTGCCGACCTATGCCAGGGAGCGCTGACTGCGGATAGCTGCGTCGACTCGGGCGATTTTCCCGTCAATAATCACCAGAATAAGGCTCGGCAGGCCATGAGATCACAAGAAATCAAGGTCATGGCCTTACTGTCTTGGTGGTTCGACTGGCTCCGAGATGGCGATTTGGACCATAGACGCCGCCGGCCGAGTCTCTTGGGTCACTGGGCTTGAATCCTTGGACTATCGAGGACGTCGTATTGGTCATTTTGGGCTAGATTCATGCCTCCCAAAGTGAATGTGGTCAGCTGCATGACTCGGGCTCCTTTCGTATAAGAAGTCGTCGGGAGACGCAATGATTGCATCTGTTTCCGTGCTCACTATCCCGGACACCAAGGACATACGTCAACCCTCGCACATACACGGCACGCCTTTAACATTCTGCCATTATGCACGCCACCACGACGATCGCGGCAGTTGCTGCCTCGCTTATCCATCTCGCTTCCGCCCATGGCCACGTGGCCGGTGTCAAGGTCAACGGCGGGGCATGGGTCAAGGGCTGTGACCCCAACTGGTATTACCAGCCGTCGGGCACGGCGCCTAACACTCCCGGCTGGAAGGCTCTGAACCAGGATAACGGGTTCGTGGAGCCCAACTCCTTCAAGACCAGCGACATCGCTTGCCGTAAGTATTACCCGGTAGCCAAATGAGCGCTGATCCTTCGACCTAACGGGCCCCAACGCACATCATATACGCGGAAGCATGTACTGACCAATCTCTCCTCGACTGTAGACAAGAGCGCCAAGGCCGGAGAAACCTACATCGAGGCCAAAGCTGGGGATACTCTGACTATGTACTGGAACACCTGGCCCGACTCCCACAAGGGTCCCATCATCAACTACCTCGCCCCGTGCTCCGGTAAGTTCTTCCACCGCTCCAAATAGACTTAGCAAAACAAAGCATCCGTAACGACGCTAACATGAACGGGATTAAAAGGTGAATGTACCTCCGCCTCGCCAGGCAGCCTGTCCTTCACCAAGATCTCCCAGGCCGCCTACCTCTCGGGCAGCAACCCGGGCACCTGGGTGACGGACACGATGATCTCCAAGAACTTCACCTCGGACGTGGTGATCCCGTCCTCGCTGAAAGCAGGCAACTACGTGCTCCGCCATGAGATCATTGCCCTGCACGCGGCTGGCAACCCCAACGGCGCCCAGTCCTACCCGCAGTGTCTCAACATCAAGGTCAGCGGCAGCGGTTCCGCGAGCCTCTCGGGCGGCGTCCCCGCTACCAGCTTCTACACCCCCACCGACCCCGGTATCCTCTTCAGCCTCTACGGACAGTTCTCTAGCTACCCCATCCCCGGTCCCGCTGTCAGCGGCGTCCGTCGGCGTCGGTCTTCGGACTAAAACGGTGTAGTGGAAACGCCTACACCGGCTTGGTGCAAAGCCACGACCGTCATGGCCAATCCATGGTGCACCCTGCTCTTACTGATGTTGCTCTCTGTCTTCAGCTAGTGGGAGTGTGGATCTTAAACTGGTCGGGTTAGAAGAATGTGGCACGCTAGACGTCGCAAACACCACAGCCAGTATGCGCTGGGGAGTTCAGGCTACCACCTTGTCGACTTCATATGGAAACGGCATATTCTTTTGTACATATTGGTGCGCATCAGCTCGGACATTATTTGATTCACGCCTTTTGTTCTTACACCCGAGTTTCAACATACTTCATTTGGATCATCGTAGTATTTTCTGCGATATAGATTCACCTCAATCTCCCAGATGCTTAATCGAATACTACCTCGAAGTGCCGTGCAAGACGGTTGGCTGTGTAGCCATCTCTTAGCCAGTGTCAAAAGCCCTTTTATTACAGTTTTAAGAATTAATGACTTTCCAGGTCGAGTTCAATGTTTATATTGTGACCCCTTTCATTCTTCCCATCTTGAAAGCCTTCATATTGCTCTTGGGCCGAGCCATCATCGTCCTATTCTTGTATGTTGTGCTCTGTGGTCGCGTAATCGAAAACTTTAGCCTTCTGGATGTCAGCGACAACGACCAGCAGCCTAAACCTGCATTTAGCCGTGGGAGAGTGTTAGTGTCGTGGAGTTTCACTATCGTCACGTACACCCTATTCTTCCTCTGTCTACCCAACCGAGTCGTGGCGCTTGACGACGCCAGGGGCGTCCTACGATCGCTTGGCACGCTCACGTCCACAATGGAGATAGCAGACGGACCCATAGGTAACCTGGGTGCTTTCGGACGGGGAGATCGGAGATCTGTCGGCTCGCTTGAGGTGAGATTCAATCTGGGTCACTTTGGCCTGGACTATCGGAGGTTCTTATCGCTTGAGGTGAGGCTCGACCTGTGTGACATCGGCCTGGCCCATCCGACCTATATATCGCTTGAGGTTTGCCTCTTCAGGGGTGGTGGCAGCTGATGCAAGAGCGACGACTTGGAGAGCGATGGCAATAGAGAACTTCAATTTGGATAGAATGGAGAACCGGACGAATGGATGGTGATGGTTTGCTGAAGAAGTGAGCTTTGCTAAGGGCTGCGGATGAATGATATGATGTGATGTGATGATCGAATTCTCACTGTCTTCACGGGGGGGTGGCGGGTGGCGGTTAGTTCTTATATAGACGAGAAGTGTTGAGAAGAACTCAGGATGTATAGGTCGGTATGCTATAGTAGCAGGGTATTGGCATGTGTTACCATTATAGATACCAAGGCAAGGCGAAACTTGTTCTTACGACAACCAGATGTAGTGATAGAATATAGTTGAACAGATTGCACAACGAGGTCCAAGAGTTTGTAAGCTCTAGCTTCAGACGCTCTGATCAGAGCCCCTGGCTCATTTCCAAGCCCTAGGTAACTGGAATTGACCTGGTCATAAGATGATTATTTTCCTAGCTGATACCATAATTGTATGGCATCATGATCTCTCTTGAAATCGCGAGACAACCAAGCGTGTCTGTATCGCATGAGTAACTACTATGCTCATGTTTGTGGTGTCAGGGGTGCACCTCAAAGGTAGGTCTACGAGCACTCCGGTACACGTGTACTCGATTCAGGGAACAATAGGCTCGATCAGTCGTCCTGTTCAATTGATCACTATTGTATCATAACCAATAAGTCTAGGGAATTGTTACAAGAAGAAAGTTTTGAAGATAATAAGATGGATCAAGCCTGTGAGCTCCTTAGGCAGAGAACTCGGAACTCCGAGTGCCAGATCGGAACAGCACCGCACCGCAAAAGCAAATGCCAATCAACGAATAGAATGTGGCAGGTATTGCTGGGTTGAAAGAACCCCCACAATGAGTCTATACATAAGCTAGTATGCCGTCTCTGTTGGTGGTTCCTAACCACTGTCAAACAAGCTACTATTTCTTTCTCCAGACCAGCCCATATCGACAATCCAGACATGGCCGAAACACCACGAGTAATGATCTACGGCGCGGCTGGCTATACCGGCCGTCTCGTCAGTAAGTACGCCAAAAGCGCCGGCCTATCTCTTATCCTTACCGGTCGGACCTCAGCTAGCATCGCGCAACTTGCCACCTCCCTCAACGCCTCTTACCGTGTTTTCGATCTCCACGACCCTGATGTCATTGTCTCAGTCTCCAAAGAAGAGAGAGTCAAAGTCCTCCTGAACTGCGCAGGGCCCTACGCGCTCACCACCGAGCCCTTGATATCTGCGTGTATCCAGGCCGGTGTGCACTACATGGACGTCTCGGCCGAGCTGGGCAGTTACCAGTGCGCCCTAGGACGGTCAGACGATGCGGAGAAGGCTGGGGTGATGCTCCTCCCGGGCTGTGGAGGCAGCGTCGCCATGCTGGGCTGTCTAGCTGCGCATGCGCTGCGTAACGTTGAAAACCCGACGCACATCGACATTGCCCTGCGCGTCTCGGGGCCCATGTCACGGGGCTCCGTCACGAGCGCGGCTCGAAGCGCAATATATGGGGCCGATTGCCTTGAATGGCGCCGGGACAAACTAGTGTCACGGGGCGAGGTGAAGGAGGAGAAAGGTGGCACAGGCGAGAAAACAAGGGTGGAGTTTGATTTTGATGATGGACAGGGGCCTGTGTCCTGCTTCCCTGTCACGCTGCCGGATCTGGTCACCATTTGGAAAGCCACTAGCATCAGCAACATCAGGACCTTTGTGTGTGTAGCGGCATCGGAGAACATGGCCTTTCCAGAGAATGGCAAGATGGAACTACCTGACGGACCGACTGCGGAGGAAAGGGGAAAAAGCCCATATCACGCTGCGGCGGCTGTAACTAGCTCGGATGGGAAGACGAGGCGGGCAGCGCTTCACACAGTGAACGGGTACACATTCACTGCGATGGCTTCGGTGGAGGCCGCAAGGCGAGTTATGGAGGGAGAAATCATGACTGGCTTCCAGACTCCGGCGATGCTGTTCGGGAAGGAGTTCGTCGAGACGATTGCAGGCTCTCGTCTTGTAGATATTGCAGACTTGTAAAATCTTCAAGGAACGCTATTGGCCCGCCAATAAGATAGAAAACACGCGAAGATTTACCTTCGCCCAAGGACGCATTCGAAGATTGTAACGTGTGCAACCACGCTATTCACGGATCACCAACAGCGTTTGCTAGACATGGTCAGCAAGTGTGCAAATCTGAATGTATATAGGGGCCAGTCTGGGGAACTTACTTTCCGCCATAAGCATCATCCCAAACTCATCAGCCTCGGCCAGCCACCTCTCACTCCTGGCGTCCAAAGCCCCCTCGGGTTGGATATTGAAGAACTCGCCGATCAAATAAGGACCATCCTTCCAAAGCCCCAGCCACCCGCTGTAGAGGCCCTCCCACTTGGCGTCATCGGTCTCGCGCCACAGATACCCTGCTGCGGGCGCGGGAGACGGTGCGAGCTCGAAGCACGTCAGAATAGGGTAGCCTGTCCGCAGCGACCACGACCACTCCAGATGGTGCATGGCAAGAATGGTACGGCGCTTGGCCGAGACGGCGGCCCAAGCCCGCCAGGGCGGCAGGACTCGGTTGCTTTCTTCGGGCAGGAACATATTCGTCGCGGCGAGTTGGTGCTTCACGTCCCAAAGCTGAGTAATGAGTTTGGCCTGGGTCTTGGTCTTTAGACCTTGGTCGTCGGTGTTGCCGTAGAACAGAATGATCAGAAGTATCAGGACGGACTGCGCAGCTGCAAGCAGGTCTGATTCGTTGTACGACGTGCACTGTGCATGGAGTCATGAGATAATTGCTTAGTTATTGATTATTAAGTTCAATCACATTCCATGTCTAGAAAGGTGGTACTTCGTATGCGAAATTGGGATAAGGAGGGGAGCACGCTACCTCTTGGAATATGCGCCGTACTTCGCTTACAATGGTGTCTTGTACGAGCTGGTTACTGTTGCCCGCATTGCTGTCCCACATTTTGACGAGGATATAGCAATTTGCGAGCGGCTTCGGTACAGCCCCGTTCTCGACCTGGGAACAGTGAATAATGGGCGGGAGCTGGGCGGTGTGGTATGTTGCCATTAGGCGTGGCCAAGAGCGAAGGACTCGGATGACGAAGTGCATCGTGTGCCTGACCACCATGTCGTTACTCGGAGTTCCGGGTGCAGTGCCCAAGAGGACCCGCCGCCGCTCTTCCGACACCACTACCGTAGCGGGTAGCCCGTTGCGCCGCACTCTTTCTTCAACCTGCTCATCTGCGGCGTACGGCTCAGCAACTCCTGGTCCGTAGCACCCCGCGTGGTGTGGCGGAGAGGCATTGGGCGTAACGTAGGTTGAGGTGGCCTCGAGCTCATCAACCACGGTGGATTCCGAGCTACCCTGTGTTTCCGGGGTTTCTTTGAGATGTGGCGCCAACGAAAGCAGCAGACCTTTGTCTTTGGATGTTTGAGGTTCATTGGCCATGCGACCCTGCGCTATCGCGGGGGATGATGGTGAAGCTCGGGCGTCCTGTCCAATTGCAGGAAACTCGCAAACAAGGGATCGTGCCTGGCATCTGCCGCAGGAAGGACGCCGCAAATCACATCGCACCTTGGTCCTCGAACATTCGAGGCAAGATTTCTTTCGGGTAGGCGGCTTCACATCGCGCAAGCAGCGTCGAGAGTGTCGGGTCAGAGACGACTCTGGACCGAGGATTGATTAGCAACGTTGGGTGGTGGATACCAGTGAGAACAAACGTACTCTTGGAGAAGGTCCGAGAGCAGCGAGAACAGGCAGGGGAAGGGTTTCGCTCTGGCATTGTAGCTTGTGTAGACCGGGGTCGATCTCTACAATATTTCTTTTGTCTGTGTCTGTTCTTTCCAGGGAGTTGTAAGTCTCTGTAGTAACGACAGTGTTATTCGGTGGGCATCGGATTTCGGGGTGCAGAGTTGAAGTATAAGTTAGGCGATATCCAGGGGGGTATTGGGCTGCTTTCAGACGCAGGGTGCTGACAAACACCCCTGTAATTGGAGTACAGCCCTGTAAGCGCCACTACAACGGGGGCTACAGGGACTGCGGGCTGACATGCATAAGTGGAACTCAGCGCCCCATAACTACATGTACATCGTAAACGTCGGACTTCGGGGTTCAGGGTGCAATGACTATGATCTCTTCTTGTCCGCTTCTCGTGAGAGCAATTGCTTGGTAATACCACAACAGCCGTGCCTACAGATGCAGCATGCTATATGATGAATGAGCCTGGATGCGTAATCAACTTTTGGAAGTAATGAATCAATCAGAGCGAGGCCTTCACGAGGTGGAAGCGGAATCATCGTCCATTTCAGGTCTTATATAAATGACCACAAATCTTCATGTTAACATCAATAGAAGCTCAGCGTCTTCTGTTATATAAGTACATAAGAACATACCAACGATCCAAAACTTGAGTCAACAATACTCTAGGAGATTACTGATACGACAAACAGCACTATGCCAAGCTACGTCATTTCAGGCGCCTCAAAGGGTCTTGGAGTATGTTCAGCGCACAGAACACTCTTCACCCCTTGCCTTCACACCGCTAACCTAATGGCAGTATGCTTTCGTCAAGGTCTTGGCTTCGGACCCTGCCAACACCATCATCGGCCTTGCTCGTAACAAGCAGGCCACAGACGACCGCCTGAAAGAGGACGGGATCACCAACGTGCGCATCCTCGCTGCCGACGTTACGGACGAGCTTTCGCTGCGACAGGCAGCCGCCGAAACGAGGACCATACTTGGCGGCAAGGGCCTAGACGTGCTTATCAACAATGCTGGCTATGTTAGCCAGATGTCAGCTTTGAAGCCATTAAACGATTTGTACTCAGCCCTTATGGTAGTCCCAGATGACACTTGTTGACGAAGCATTCTGCTAAACCCAATTTCTAGTGAGAATGATGTCGAAGGAATCGTCGCTGATGCCCATAAGAGCTTCGATGTCAACGTCATTGGCGTTCTACGGACCACGTACGCATTCCTACCACTCGTTCAAGAGGGAGATCTGAAGACGGTGGCGACTATTTCAAGCGGCATGGGTGATGTCGGTAAGCTTGTTATTCTTTCGCAGTAACTACAAGTGGTCGCAGAAGAGAGCTCCTCTAATCGCAAGCCTAGATTTTGTCAACGAATTCGGCGTTTTTCATGCGGCTCCCTATTCCATCAGTAAGGCTGCGACCAGCTTGCTCGTCGCCAAGTTTCAAGCCGGCTATAGAGACCAGGACATTCTCTTCCTCTCCCTGTGTCCTGGGTCCGTAGCCACCGATGCGAATCGGCCTGCTGGTAGGTTCCCTCCTAAAACCAACCCTTTTTTATCATGTTTCTAATATGAATTTGAGTAGAAACAGAAGAGGATATCGCGCGTCAGACGAAGATTGGCGCTTTGTTCCAGACAAACAGTGTCTCTGCGGCGCCCCCTATGGACCCCATAGAGTCTGCGAAGAAATGTCTGGCAGCCATCGACCGCTCATCATTGGAAGGGGGGTATGGCGGTTCGTTCCTCAGTCATAATGGTACCAGACGATGGTTGGAATCTGGCAAATAGTAAGACGATGCCTTTTCTTTGTATGATCATTGCCTAGGTAATCGTCGCTTATTATGGGCTTGAGTGGTAGAAAGAATGGGAGAATATCCGGGGTTAATGCAGTGCGTATTCGAAGCACCGTGGTTCTTGGCATGCATCGTCTTATTACTCGCCACTTGCTTATAAACTATCTGCTCCATCAAATGATAAGTTCTATCCAGTGCTTTTTGGAGGGGAAGTATAATAAGGTTCATAGATTTCTATGTCCAAATGCAGGTCCCGGCCGTAATTCCCCAAAAGCCGTTATCCCCACTAGCCCGGTCCTTTTGCCGATGGTTGCAGGCCGGACGGCATGCTAGTAGTAACCGCTTACATTCTCCACCCTGGATCAACAAGGTCTTCAATCACATGGCATGAGTAAACCAGCCTGCCATCCAAGCTATGGAGATCGTGTTATTGACTATAAAAGAATCATGTCTTCCTCTATCTTTAGGTGTCTTCATTGCACATCTGTAAAATGACTCAACTTTAAACGTACACAACATCTACACATCCATCGTCAATCTACAACATGACAGACAAATATCTTACACGCCAAATTGGCCGCGATGGCCCATCCATACCCGCCGTCGGCTTTGGCCTGATGGGAGCCAGTATTGGTTACGGGGCCACCGAGTATGTGATTCCTCTTTTTCACCAAGTACTGGGACACCCCGACAGTTTCATTGACGTATAACAGTTCCGACGAAGCACGCCTCAAGCTGCTCGACCGCGCCTGGGAGCTCGGCTGCACCAACTGGGATACCGCCGATGTCTATGGCGACAGCGAGGACCTCGTGGGGAAGTGGTTCCGGCTGCACCCCGAACGCCGTGCCGACATCTTCCTGGCCACCAAGTTCGGCCTGCACGCCGACGGCCAGGGTATTGGGGTGAACTCGACACCTGAGTATTGCACGCAAGCGGTGGAGAAGAGTCTGAAGCGCCTCGGAGTTGATCAAATCGATCTCTACTACGTGCATCGTGTCAATCCGAAGGTGCCTATTGAAAAGACGGTGAGGGCCATGAAGAAGCTTGTGGAGTAAGTAGCTTCTAGCCTCTTTCATTCTTCATAGTATCAGAAATGTTGACAAAAACTTCACAGGGATGGCAAGGTGAAGTATCTCGGGCTCTCCGAGGTATCATCAGCAACCCTCCGCCGCGCCCACGCGATCCACCCCATCACCGCCGTGCAGATGGAGTACAACCCCTGGACTCTCGACATCGAAGGCGAGTCAGGCACCCACCTCCTTGCCACCACCAAGGAGCTCGGCGTCTCCGTCGTTGCCTACTCGCCGCTGGGCCGGGGCATGCTGACGGGCCAATACCGGTCCGCCGACGACTTCGACCCGACCGACTTCCGGCGGACCCTGGAGCGGTTCCAGGGCGATAACTTCAAGAAGAACCTCGTGCTGGTCGACCAGTTCTCCGAGGTGGCGCGGCGCAAGGGGTGCAGCCCGAGCCAGCTGGTGCTGGCGTGGCTCACGGCCCAGTCGGACAATGTGTTCGTCATCCCGGGTACCAAGAAGGTCAAGTACTTGGAAGACAACTTTGGGGCGTCCAAGGTTACTCTCACAGGCGAAGAGGAAAACGAGTTGAGGAAACTTGTCGAGATGGCTGGCGTTAGCGGTGGTCGGGGGGCATTTGCTGGCTCGTTCGTAGATACTGTGTCTCTTTAGCGAGTATGGGCTTAAATTTGATTGACATGGAGATCTAGGTAATCAACAATAAATATTTGAACAATTCACAGCTAATCAATATGACCGTTTAGAGCCGAAGGCAGCCAGAATCATCGGGTTGCTGACTTGTTTTCGTCGGAAAGAACGGGCCGAAAGAGATTGTGGACCACATGCGCTATCTTTTCCCCTCTTCAAGCCGTCTAATATGATGCCTTCTATGATATTCGTTATCAGAACACCAACATTGCTGCGGATGCTACCTCTCACGAACCATGGGAAACAATAACGCCGAATGCACGAGGGAGGTTGAGGTGCCTTTAAAGGCAATTCAAACCGTCGACCCAGCAGTGCTTGAAAGTAGGTTGCCTAACTAGTCCCATCCTTTTCCAACCCAGTCTTATAGTATATACAGAACTACCCCCTGGCAGCCAGATTATCAGCATATCAGCCCATGGAGCAAGTTCATGGACCCGCACTGCGCGCCTTGACACCACTCTGAGCGGAGAAAAGCGTACATACTTCCTCAAGGTAAGTAGTTCTCGTGCGTCAAACGTGGACTTTACGAGGGTCTGACAGTCCTATCGACTGCATATGGAGATCAAGGGAGGAAGATCTTGTCAGGCGAGCATCTCTGCATGAACAAGATTTACGATATGATGCCCGACCTGGTCCCCAAGATGATTGCCTGGGGCTCTTACGTGGAAATAGCAGGCGTTCACTTCTTCTTGGCCGACTTTCGTCCTATGAGAGACGAGCTTCCAGACATTAATAGCTTCCCGGCGAAGATAGCCGAGTTTCATCGAGCGGCTACGTCGCTGAATGGGAAGTTTGGCTTCGATGTCACTACCTTCCACGGAAACACACCAATAGAGCATGGCTGGTCAAACACGTGGGAAGAATACTTCACTAGAACGACGAAAGTCTTGTTTGAATTAGAGCAGGAGGCCCAGGGGCCTAACGAAGAAATCCGGGGACTCATGGTCCCCTTCTTCAGCAAGGTCGTACCAAGACTGCTTCGTCCGCTAGAGACAGGGGGCCGCTCAATACGACCATCTCTGATCCACGGGGATCTGTGGCATGGAAATGCTTCGACGGACGGAGCAACTGGCATGCCCATTATCTTTGATGCAGCATCCTTCTATGCGCATAATGAGTGTAAGTAAAACGCCCCATCCATTAGCATAGAGTATCCTTTTCTAAGAGCCTCCTCCATTCCTGAAACTACAGATGAGCTCGGTGTCTGGAGACAGCCATGGAACAATATCGACGAGCCCTACCGGATGCGATATTATGAGCACTTCCCCAAGTCACAGCCAGAAGAAGACTACGACGACCGAAACATACTTTATGCCACGTAAGAAAATTTGGCGTCCATTCTTACGGTTATGGTTGCTGACTTTCTCAACTCGGATTAGCCGTGTAAATATTCTAGATTCTATCCTTTATAAGGAAGACCATGACTACAGAAAGATGTAAGTTGTGCTGTCTAGAGAGCCCACGTAATGTGTTTTGCTAAATTCATTATCTAGGTTGATTTGCAGCATGAAGAGCCTTGTGGACAAATTTCCTGGTGGCCTAGATGAGTGGAAGGCTGATCAATTGAATCCATTGCAATAATCTGCATTCTATAAGTAGCGTCAATGGGTGATAAACAAGAAAGTCTGTGTATCCAGTCATCTGAATGGATGCAAATAATTTACACAAACTGGGACAACTGATGCTAGCTACCACGGCCGTGATTTGCATATTTTCGGGCACCATCTAAACGAAGATATAAGAGGGCCTGGCATATCCTTGGGTATACACTATGCTTTGGTAGGTGTCATAACTGGCCATTCTAGCTAATCCAGTTTGCTAGTATACATGACCCTTATTGCACTTCAACAAACAAATCGACCTTGCATTTACACGAAAATTCCTGGTAGATGACTCCTATTTCAAACAAAACATGTCGAAAACCACAATGTGCCATTATTTGTTTTGAGTCCGGCAAGCATCACTTGATGGAACAGATACAACAAACAATCTATAGAAAATTGCAGAGTCATGGGTATTGGGAAACTAGTCTGTGATTATAAAACCCTAGAAAGGACGCGAAGGGTCGGAAATGGGTGTAAAATTACAGATATATCCCAAACTTCTACCTACCCCTGTTGGTTACCATTATTCTTGAACATTGACTTTTAAATCAATTTGACTGCTTCTTTAGCCAAGTATCCAACCTGTCTGCTTAACATGAGTTCAGGAGCAACGGGAGTAGCTACAATAAGGAAAGACATATATATTTTTGAAGACTGTTGGCACATTTATCGTAAATCAACGCCAACACAGTATCCCACACCATGCCTACCCTTCGAACTTACGCCCAATATGCTGACATTCGCGATACGCACCCAAGGCGTCTGTCGAAGCTGTGCGTCTGAGATCGAAAAGTCGAGAGCTAGACTCTGGGAGATTGGGAAGGGGTTTGAACACCCAAAACTACCTTCCAATGCGTTGTTGATGGTGGAGTGGCATATTCGGGGCCAGTTCCACGACGCCTCCAAGAGAGCGTTCGAGGCCACCCAAGAGCCTCCCATGGGCCAGCTGGCCAACTATCAATGTATTCGGAAAGAAATCTCTCTCTGGCGACCCTCGGAAGGGCCAGAGCGAGAGAGATCTTCGCAAGAGGCTGGTCGAGGGGTTTTGGCCCGCTATGAAGGTCATATTGCCCATGCGTCCTAACGCGAACTTGGTTGCGGATATTAGGGCCACTTTGTCGGATACGTTCAAGACGAAGCCTACAACCAATGCTTGATGCAATTATGTCCTGTAACTAACTCGGGTTACGAGAAGCATCGTAAAAGTCAGCTATTGTAGGAAGATCCGAAAGAAGTGATATGAGAGTCGTCTAGCACTAGGCCAGATGACTATTTCATAACGTAATGAGATATCATTATTCAGGGCAACAAATTTCATTGTCAAGGGCATACTTATTCAATTATGAATAGTTAGGTCAGCTCATAGCTTAACTTAGTCTCGTTACCTGTACAGTTGGCGGCATCTCTTGCATGTCTATCTTCACGCACTTGACCATGTGGGATCAGGAGAAACATATTCTTGTACTGTCGACCATTCTTCCTGCGGCATAAGCCTCCCAAGTATCTTCTCACAGAACAGCGTCAATGGTGCCGCACTTATGATGTCCAAGATCGTCACCAACGCCCCGAACTCCGTCCTGATCCAGTTACGAACCTCAACCGCAGCGAGCGGATCGGTCCCATAGACGCTGATCGGCCTTCCGGGATCTTAGGGCTCCGAAAGCTGTAGCACCCGCATGAAGCACCCGTTGACCACGTCGACAACAGCCTGCAGCTTGGCGGCGCGCTCGGCGGACTCGGTGCTTAGTAGAAGAAGCAGTGCTTGGACTATTTCATTGGTTTTGTCTCCTGTTTTGCCACCTGTTGATGTGGCCACTGCTCCAGAACCACCGCCTCCGACCTGGTTGCGGCCGAAGAGTCAGCAGAATTGTGATTCGGTGTTGAGTTACCGTTATTGACATTATCTTCAGAGACGGTGTCTGATATCAGCGCGCCAAATAATCTGACCCCTTCGAGAACGCGTCAGGTTTGATTCATTACACAACCCGACATACGAGGACGGAAAAATCAAGCATAATGATGCCAATCTTTTGAAAATATGTTCAGCTCCTGATAGAGTGACGGCGATAATAAGGGGTAGGCCGAGAGAAACATATAGCATGACGTTCCAAGGCCTGAGGAGGTCGGTTTCTTATCTGTGCCCCGGTTCGAGGGCAGAAAGAGGTCCATCTGGCCATAACCTTGGCCCTGGTGTACATCAGGGGGAATTGGGCTGCGAGAAAGATAGACAAATAGAGAGGGTGTATCAGGAAGGTGATATTGAAGAGGGTTCTTTCTTGATGCGAGTAGTGGCAACCGTGGGCGGCCTGGTGGATGAAGCTGGTGGTTCGCGGAATGACGCAGGTGACGATGGCGATACCGATGAGGCAGTGGCGCCTTCTGTGGAGATGGCGGACAGTGGTAGGTTGCTCTGAGAGGCGCCTATGGCGAGAGCCATTGTTGAAAACATAGACATGGTGGTCTGGAGGGCGGCGATGTTCATACAACTGGCCGCGGGATGGGGAAAGGTGTAAAGTGGCACACAATATTCGACACGAGCTATGCTTTCTCCTATATGAGCGGACTGCGAATGGTATTGACAAAGTGGAATATGCTTTCTCATCTTCATATTCTAAGTCAAGGGTAAGGATGCAGTTTATATAGGGCAAAGAACATTCAAATGTTGAATAGAATACGGACATTTACAAGTACTGAATTGGTGACCGTGGCCAATTATATCGTCAAACGTCTCATGGCATTGTGTACAACCTCACTAACACTAGCAGCGGCCGGTTTTGCCGTAAGCGGTTAGCCCATTCGTACGCATAGGGGCTGGACACGTTCCACAGTGAGCGCCTCATTACGTCGGCTGACTATCACCCACATGAGGCTCCGAAGTGCATCGGGTTTGTGAGCAATGTCTCTGACAGGATCGGCTTTATAATCTCTACCGTTTTCATAACACACCGCCCATTCTACCGAAAATTGACTGTTCCCGCTTTTCAGCAGCGAATGAGACACTCCGACGTAGGAACCACACTGTAACGCCAACACTGCGACGTACAAGCTATACAGATGCCAGGAGTACCCCACGGGCGTGCATGTGATGAATGTCGGCGTCAGAAAAAGAAGGTGAGTTCTACGATGCACTATCTTATGGGGTTACTTGATAGGTCCTTTGGCTAAATAAGTTCCAAGTGCGATTGTTCTACACCAACCTGCTCCCGATGTCTTCGCTTGGGACTCGAATGCATCGGCTCGGGAGAACGGAGGTATCTGTTCAAAGACCAGAAGTGCCGCCGACGAAAACCCGGCCGCCAGGGACGGGAGAATGATAAGGGTGAGGTCATGTCCACATCCCTCACCCCTTTTTCCCCATCATCTTCTACGAGTTGGATCACGATAACAACACCATTGCCCCCGAACGAGACCCAGTCACTTATCGGCTCGTTGGTGTCGACCATTTCATACTCGACGGACATCCGGTTCAACTTGGCCCGGACCTACGGCACCTTTCTGGACTTTATTCCTCCGCGCCTGGGAACCAACCCCGCCCTCGACACGGCCACGCGCGCGCTCACATGCGCGCACCAGAACCTCTGTCTGGGCCGCTCGGTCACCCGCGCGTCCCTGCATCTCTATTCGAAGGCAGTTCAAACGCTGAGGATTTCGCTAGAAGATTTCGAACCACGCCGCCGAACTGACTTGGTTTGTGCAGCCATCATTTTGATCATGTGCCAGGTACGTTGCGGCCAGTCACGATCACTTTCTCCTGTTATGAGATAAGGTACTGAGTTTTGGGCGTGCCAGAATTTGAACGGCTTGAGTCAAAGGGACTGGTCAAGTCATTGCGAAGGCGCTGTGCGCATCTTGTGCGCAAGGTTAGGCAACGGGAGACCGCTCAGTGACTTCGAGATTGCAATGAGATCGCACCTTCGAGGGCTCATGGTAAGTAAAGCGCCACGTCGGTGTCAATTTATAATATTTATGACATGGAAAGAAACTAAGTTGACCTATCCGTGACAAGTGGTTTCAGGGGCTGTGGAGGCGCGACCTGCGAATAGACCCAGCCAAATTCGACAATCTGGTCTCGGGATTGTACGACGACGGTGAGGGCGGAGACCTCATCACTATACAGTTTCAAATTCCTACATTACTGGCCCGCGCAAGAGAGGCCCGTCGTAGCTTAGGGGATGGCCCCGAGTCCTCCTCCGCCATCCTCGCGGAGCTTTACACCATCTACGAGAGATTTCGTGGTTATGGAGACGAACTTGGAAATTCTCTCACAAAGACCGCAACAAGATCAGCCATTCTGATACCTACTGCACCCTACGGGTTCTGTCTCATGGTCGCCTGCGTTTGCAACTGCATGCTGAGAGGCTTAGTGTTGGGAACCAATCCTCAACAGCAATCCAACGTTGACGATGATTTTCGTTCCCATAAACTGTGCTGCGAGGCAGAGGAACTAGCTGATGCGACCCTAGCCCTGGCATGGAACGCAGCCAGGTGTAAGCCCATCGGCTCCAGTCATATGATACCCAACTGCCTCACGGCGTGGATTTGCACTCGTGACATCGAGAAGAGGGCGCAGCTTGAGAACGTCTATCGGAGATTTAGGCATGATTTCGGCATGGATGGGGCCAAGGAGGATGTCTTCTCGACGTTGGAGACCTTGGAATCAGATCTCTGTTTGGTTTCTGAGCCTTAAGGTCTTCACATGGACAGCGCATCACCCTGTTTTCCATTTTGTCATCCTTGGTAACTTGGCAGAATGGAATAGATTGTCTAGGAGTCTAGTATTCTATAATAAGTCAAGAAACCATTAAGTGGCATCTATCTACTCCTAGCCATATGTTCTGCTCCATGCACCGAGTTTCTTGTATCATTCTACCGTCTTGTGTCAGGCGATCAGAGCAGGTCAAACCAAGGTTGCCGTAGGCTCCACGCTTGATTTGAAAGAGATGGCAGCGTCAGGAGGAAGAATTCCGGTAGCATTGGCAGCCTCGGGGACATTTCCCGCGTCCCCCTGGATTCCGCCCATGCACGTCCAATCCTGACAACCGTCGAGGTCGGTGGGCGAAGGCTGCCACTTGGGGTCGTCTTTGCATGCGTAGGTGTGGGGGATCTGGGTTTGGTAGAGGTTGAAGCAGGACAGGTAGCCGAACCAGTTGTAGATGAAGCCGGTGTCTAGCGAAGGTGTGGTTGTCAATTAGAAATCGAGCTCTTGTCAAAGCCTCCCAGAGTTGGGGACTTAAGAAAAGGGGACACTTACTAAGGGGGAGGATGGAGGTCACCCATTGGCCTTCATCCTTCACGTAAGATGTGTAGCAGCTGCATTGTAGGCTCTTGAAGTCATCAACGATCTCACAGTCCTTGCAGAGGTATCCGAAATAGCCACTGTTATGGGGAAGTCAGTAAGAGTTGTATACCGAATTGATCTTTTCTTATCCTTTTGAAACACCGAGATTGCGGACAACCAAGGAAAACCAGCTTGTTGACAGTGCTTAGAAATTGACTACTCACTTGCGCTTCTCAATCAGTGTACCGTTATCGACCCCAATACACAAGTTCAAGTTCAGGGTGGTCTGCACATTGCTGTCACAGACGTGGGTGTCGCAGGACGTCGTGGCCATATTATTATCCAGATACCAAGGGTCGCCAAAGGTGTGGCAGCCCTCGTCAAGGAAGCCAGCGGTTCCAGCGGGGCCCGTAATGGCAAGGCGCACGAAGAGCTGGACGAAGAAGCTCAGGACTGAGAAACGAGCGTAAGACATCGTGAATTAGGTATTAGTGGATGGTGAGACAATGGTAATGGTGTGGAGGGTTTGCCAAGTGTGATGTCGTTTGCACGAAGGAGGAGGTCCTGTTCTCTTGTTCTGGAGCCAAAAGAAAGGCTAGCGGATTGCTGGAAGGGGGTGATCATATTTGTGCAGAATGAAGACATTGAATATAATATCATGCATGGAGGGTAAGGGATCTGTTTTGCAATGAGTAATCGAGTCACAAACCAGTGACTAATTATGAAGCACTCATTGATATTTTGTACCTGAAGCTCTCACAGAATGGTCATGGGCTGCGTTCCTCAGTTCAAGTATGACTCTGGTACCATATAAGGTGACTGCGGCACTATGTAATATGTAGCTGTCGTAGATATGGTTGTTAAGGCGACTCGGTGTGTAGCTGACAGTTTGAGATAAATATCTGGTCAACATCAAACACAGCATCCATGTCAAGCCACGAAAAGTATTTAATGTTGTTGAAGAGGAGGACCATTTTGGTGATGGCGATAGATTACGCATAACAACAAGCCAAGTTTGGATATCAAATAACATTAAATTGAAATACTCAATGCTCGCGCCTCGCTATTTGACAAATGATAATAAGACAAAGAAGAAGGTATCAAGTCGTAAATCGTATATCTGGCAAATTTCAACGCTCCTGCTCTTGCTTGTGGTCAAGTCCTTGCTGAAGGTAAAGTCCATCTTCGATATCGTACAGTTCGCGCTGCGAATCGGCATCACCAATTGACTGGCATACATAATGAATAGATGCATGCTTAGATGCCGTGGCCTAGTACAGTATTTGAGTCAGTTGCAGGTCCTACAGAGAAAAAGGAAGAGTATGATGGGTGGGGTGTAGAACGTACGACCGAGCTGCTTGCCACGCTTAGAGACCTCGGCGGCGTGGTACTGCTTGATCTTGGCGCGGCGGGCCTCCTCCTTGGCCTCGAGCTCGAGGCGCTTGACCTCCTCGCGGGCGTCGCGCACCTGGGCCCGGGCCGCGTTGAGGGCGCGGTCGGCCTCGTGCTCGGCGGCCTCGGCGCCCATGACACGCTCGCGGGCCTGGACGATGGAGGGGTCCAGTTCGACCGACTTGTTTCCGTGGCCGAAAGAGCGTTGGAGTATCGAACCCTTGCGGCCTGTAGGAGGAAGACTGGTTAGCATGGGTGGCACGACATGAAGTCGAAAAGAGGAAAAGAAAGGGAGGGATGGAGAGTAGGTACGTACTAGTGCCGTTGGATGAGTGCGATGTGCTCGTGGTGCTGGTGCGGCTCGTCGAGACGGGCGACACGGAACGCTCGCGGCGGCTGCCGAACAGGCCCCGCTTCTGGTGGTCTTCGTGCACCGGGGTGGGCTCGTTGGCAACGTGCTCCTTGCGGCTACCGAAGAGGCCCCGTTTCTGGTGCTGCTCCTCGTGGACAGGTGCGTGGTGCTCCTCGACGACCTCGTCTTCGGGCTTGCGGCTGGAGAAGAACGGCATGGTGCTGGATAAGGTAAGGTAACTGTGTAAGTGGATTGGGGTATCTACTAGAGAAAGCTTGTGTGTTTGTGTGTGTGTGTGTGGGCGCGTGGATAATACGGCAATTTGCCTTGGAAGATGTGCAGTCGATGACAGAGGACAAGAGATGCTTAATTGGAAAAGTGAAGGGGTATCGGCATCTTTATCCGTGGATGCCTCCTCCGTCTATATATACAGACCTTCCCTCGCTGAATGTCGACTATGCAATTTCCCTTCTGCCGTAATTGCTCAAGGTATGCTGTGACGCAAACCTGTTTTTTTAGGGGTTGTTGTTGTTCGAGCTGGTCAGAAACTAGATCGCCGCGGAATGACGTAGCGCTTTGGCCAATCAGAGACAGGTTCGAGACAAGCCCGCCAATCAACGTCGACCAGTGACGAAGGAGGGAAGAGATTAAAAGCGCCAGAAAGCACCACCAGCCAGCACCAGCCTGCAACCCCTGCAGCCTTCCAACCCGCCAGCGTGGCGGTCGTGGTCGTGTCCAGGACGCAGGGCCCTAACCGTTGGGAAAACAACCACCATCATCGACTATCTGTCGGCTACCCTATCAGACCATCCATCGACTAATACAAGGAATCAGGGAGATTGGATCGGACTTTACGTCAGGATCCAGAGCGACAACTGATGAAATGCACAGGGTCCAAATTAGGGTCTTCTTGGCAAACCCCTGGGGAAGGACGCTACCGTAGCATTTGATTGCGGGCGGTGCGGGGTGTTCAGCGCTGTTGAGTCTTGACAGCTCAGGGCTGAAACACTACCGCAAGAACGACAATACTACGCCATTCACCATACTTGCAACTCTCCGATCCAGTTCCTGGGTCCCCGATCTTGCAATTCATGCAGGTGACCTAGATGTCATGTCGTATGCAAGTCTCAATTCGGCTATCGTCATCGCCTCGGAACCCAGATGTTTAATGTCCTTGGCCACTTGGTCGCCCATAGGAGACAATTGCGTCGCATAGCTACATGGAAGATGCAGGCGGGACGCCTTGTTACAGTAACCAAATTCTATGACCCTGCGACGGCGCGTGCAGGCCGGGTTCAGGCCAAACGTCCCATATCCCGATGCTTATTGCGTTCTCTAAAACAAGGCTGCTGACTTGTTATTCGTGCAAATGATGGAACAGTCAGAAATAAGAAGGTTAGTGAATGCATTGGGTTAACACCCGACAACTACTCGTCGGCGCATCATCTGAATGGCCTTACATGATTCCTCCAACCACCAATTTTGCTAACTGCACTACTCTGCCAAAGCTTCTGCCACGATCATTCAATCACACTTATACGAAGATGGAATTGTTCGGATTATTTGAATCGACTGTCGCACTATCACCAACATTTCAATTCTCCGTGATTGATTACGCTTATGTCGGTCAGACACGAGTCGGCGATAATGCTTTCTGTTTGTCCGAATTAGGAACACACGGCCTAATATTGGACCGACTATTTCGCGGCCTACCTCCCATCATTACCAACCTACTCCAAGTTTCAAGACGATATGCACATACATCATGGTCCCGGTTCGCGCTCGATACTCCCGGGAAGCAAACACGATAACGCATCCGAGAGTTTCAGCGTACGATGAGCTCCTCTCATCCTGATCATTTTCTCGTGGGCTCCATCCTCGGCAAGCAGTGGGTGCAAGACGAGCTTCCCCCGTTGATGCCGGCCGCACCGCCGACAGAGAATGCAGACTGGGACTCCAGCGTTGTAGTGCACGGGGACTGGATGCTAGCGCCGGCTGAAAGGCGGCATAGTGGCTGGGATTCGGTTGAACGAGGATGGAGCGGCGGCAAACAGACAGCGCGACAAGACTCAGCATCCGTACAGACGCAGGCAACGGAAAGGTTCGGTTTAGCTCGACATACGGGAAAAATTTAGACCAGTGTTAACTCTGATCCACCAGAAGCAATTCCGACCTGACCGCGGAGGGGCTGGGCATGTTACAGCCCAACCTGTCGTTACCGGCCCCGGAGCTGGAGCTTGACTTCCGCATGATACTAGAACTGAGCGACGCCAGTGCCACAGTAGCGACCGGGGGCAGCTTCAAGAAGTACACCACATTCTCCGACGGTGTCTGGTCCGGGAGGATAGGGAGTGGTACTGTGATAGCAAGTGGCTTTGCATCTCCCAGGAAGGACCCGGGAACTAACACATGGGCTCTTGATAGGGAGGGGACCAAGAGGCCATGGACTTGGCCATAGGTTCAAGCTTGGCCACCCAAGTCGAGTCGAAATACCGCCTTCGGACAGGCGACGAACCGCCGGCAGTGTAAGTACTTGATGGGTAAGACCTGGTGCACCGCTCAGCTGACATAGCCAAATCCGGAACAGCATAGACTGTCGCACTCGAGGGTTCCTGACCGCGCCGGTGCACATCATGGAGGATCTTCGCGATAGCGAGAAATCACGGACGATCGATCCCCGTAGGTACCTTTATCGCGTCTTCATCACGATGAGGACCGCGGATGCGCGGTACGCAGCCAAAGTCAATACCGGCATGTGGGTGGGAACATGCCTGTGGGATGTTTCCAAAGTTGTCTACGAGTAAGTTTAGATCACGCTGCTGAAGGCCATAGGGCGCATATCTGACGACTTATTAGTGCGTATAGTATCATGTAGACGGGGAAGCAGAATTACCACTACGGTCCTGTAGTTACCCGTATAGAGGTGCAATATGCTTAAAGGGATAGCAGGCTGTCGGGTAATACGGGATGGCACAAATACATGGAATTTTCAGATCGAATGACGCTGGGACATCCAAAGTGTCATTCGGCATTCCAACACTCTTTGCCAACCCCCAGAAGTGAAAGAAGACGGTTTTGTTTATCGCAGTCCCTGGATCTACTGATGTCAGTAAGTAGATTGCTTTCGGGTCCATTTACCCCGGTTACCCCAGATTCTCCAGTGGAGTACCGCTGATCCTTTTGGCACATAAAGGACCTGTAGTGCCCAGGTTCCTAGACGGATTGGAGGGAGGGGGCTTGCAACACTTAAAATAGACAAGCTTCAGTCAGTCAGTCAGTCACTACCCAAAATGAAGCTGTACTGGGTATCTCTATTGTGGACGGCAAGCATCGGGCTTGCATCTGCGCGCATTGACAGACAGGTCATCGTATCCAGGTTCAACGTCGTTCGGACCAACCTGATCGACAACGAAACCACACCCCTCCAGGTCGGCAATGGGGATTTCGCATTCAATGTAGACAACACGGGGATGCAGGTACACAGTAGATGAAGAAAATGATGTACTTCGGCAGGGTGTATCTTACTGACCTGTTATGTAGACGTTTCTCCCATTTAACACTCTCTCGACTTGGGCTTGGCACAATGATACGCTCCCAAAGAACGGGTAGGTCTTTGTGAATGCCGAGGTGGAAAATTGATCAAGATTGGGTACTTATTGAGATAAACAATTTTATCTAGAGAGACCGTAGATGACTACACGGGTGTTCCCATGCTGACCCACGGCCGGAACGTCTCCTACGAGCTTCCTGACCCCGAGCTGCCCGAGATATCGCAGTGGCTCATCAGCAACCCAAACAGGGTAAACCTGGGTCGTATCGGTCTCAAGTACCACGGGAAGATGCTGTCGGCCTCGGATATCTCAGATCCCCGACAGGAGATGAACCTGTGGAACGGGTCCATCACATCCCGGTTCAAGGTCGACGGGACACCCGTCGAGGTGGTCACGCAGAGCGACATGGACACTGACGCCCTCGCGTTTGAGATCGAATCGGACCTCTTCCTATCAGGCGATCTTGAGATCGAGCTGGATTTCCCCTACCCGCCCATCCATGACACCAAGTACAAGTACGAGGTCTTCGTGGGCGTGTACGATTTCCCGCTCAATCACTCCACGCGGCTTATTCGTGACTGCAAGGACGAAAAGAACGGCGCCGACACGCACATTTACCATGAAATGCAGGAAACCAAGTACTATGTGAACCTTCGGTGGGAGATTGATGAGGCGTCATCGTCATCACCGCTCCCGACGGTCCACCGCAATGAACCCCCTGGATCCACATCCAAAGCGGCGCACCGGTATACCATATCCCCCGGAAGAGAAAAGAACGCCGCTTCCGGCTCACCAAGGCTCTCCTTTACAGCCCACTTCGCCCCCACGAAGCAAACCCCCGCGCTTCCCTCCGAGATCCGCGCCCGCAGCTCCGCAGCATGGGCCGCGTACTGGGAACAGGGCGGCTTCGTCGACGTCATAACCGGATCCTCCAGCCCGAACGCGACGGAGCTGCAGCGGCGCATCGTTCTGAGCCAGTACCACGTGCGCGTCAACAGCGCCAGCCGCCGCCAGCCGCAGCCGCCGCAGGAGAGCGGGCTCATGAACAACGGCTGGTACGGCAAGTTCCACATGGAGATGGTGGTGTGGCACGGCGCGCACTGGGCGACGTGGGGGCGGCAGGCGCTGTTCGACGGGATCTTCCCGGGTACCTACGAGAGGTTCCTGGCGTCGTCGGTGGCGAGGGCGCGGCGGATGGGGTGGCGAGGGGCGCGCTGGCCCAAGATGACGGATCCGGTGACGGGGAGGAGCGCGCCGGGCGGGATTAATGGGTTGCTGATGTGGCAGCAGGTGAGTCGCCATAACGGCCATGAGAGAGACAGAGGGGTTTACTGACACGACCGCCCCGGTCCGCATGCGTGTGCATATAGCCTCACCCAATTTATTTAGCCATGCTGGCGTACCAAGGCTCGCCTACTCGAGCAACGCTCGAGCGCTGGGACCCCATCTTGACAGCGACGGCCGACTACATGGCGTCGTATGCGTGGAAGAATGAAACTTCGGGATACTATGATCTAGGACCGCCGTACATTTCCCCATCGTCGAGCAGAGTACACCTTTGAATGGCATGGCTAACCAGACGGCATAGCGCATACGGCGTCACCGAGAACACGCAACCGACCGAGTCTCTGAACCTCGCATACGAGGCAAGTCTCCATCCATTCAACCCCCAACCCCCCTTTTTCCATCATGATGAATAACCAAGTCCATGATCGTCTCTTGCAGCTAGCATACTGGCACTACGGCCTCCGCGTTGCGCACCACTGGAAAACCCTCCAGCGCCGTCCTGTCCCGGAAGAGTGGACAAAGGTCGCCGCGAAGCTAGCCCCCCTCCCCACGACGACGGACCCCGAGACCGGGAAGTCCCACTACGCCGTCTACGAGGGCCTCAATAGCAGCTGGTGGACCGGGGATAAGAAACTCACCAGCGACCCGCGCAGCTTGATCATGCTGCAGGGCATCCTGCCCGACATTCCCCCCTTTCCCTCCAACAACACCAACGAGTCGGTAGGACCACAGACAAGAGCGATAATAGACCCCGGCATAGCCAGCGCCACGTCCGACCGGGTCTGGGACGTCTGGGGCGACGACCAGATTCGCGGCTGGGGTCGGCCGGTACTGGCCATGAACGCGGCGCGGGTCGGGAGACCGGACAGGGCTGTGTACCACCTGACGGCGTTTGACTACTGGAAGTTTGACGATGCTGGTACGATAGGGTTCTTGGTCATCCTGCTACACATGTACTTGAATGTTTCTTTATTGACAGTAAGTCACAGGATTCGCGATCCGTGGTGGCGATGGCGGCACGCCGCCCCCATTCATGCCGGGGAATGCAGGCCTCTTGTACGCAGGTAAGTTTCGGTGTCTTCCTCTTCTGAGTAAAATCGGTTTTCTTTTTCCAGAAACGGAAAGTGGTTTTTTCAGCACTAATCAGCGTGGTTGGCTACTCAGTTGGCTACATGGCTGCCGGCTGGGCGGGGTCCAAGGGCGATGCCCCCGGGTTCCCCAAAGATGGGAGCTGGGTCGTCAAACATGAGGGAATGCTCAAGGCACTGTAGAGTTGGCTGTCTATCCATGGGGTTTTCTCGGCATAGTGAATGGATCTGTGTGCGAGTCAAGATGTGAAGTACGGATACCGTATCTGGATGGTGTTGCCGTGCTAGTGCGAAACGTATATGTGCATTTATTCAATCATGTTGAGTGTTTTCGGGCCATCTATATGTAAATCGCACCAATGAGGGGCTGCCTATATACAATATGCACATGTGGGTATCCGTTTCGTGCAACGTCACACCCGTCACACCAAGAAGGGAACAGAACCGTTAAAGTCCCTCTTCCTCTCTCTCCCTCTTTCTCGCTCAAAGCTCCAACTCCAACCCCAACAGCGCCCACACCATATCCAGCTGCCGCTCGCACCACGTATTCATCCACACGATCGTGCGCAGCCGATCAATCAGCACCTCCTTCTGCGCGATGGCCCGCTCCCGACAAAGCCGCCGCAGCGCCAGCACGAAGAAGGGCCGGTGGTCGCGCGCCAGGAACGTCGATTCCAGCGTCGGGATCTCGTAGTACTCGTTGCGGGGGTACTGGGGGCGCATCTGCACGCAACACCCGACGAACAGGATCCAAAGCAGGATGTCGTCGTGCAGGTCGTCGACGACGAGGGTGGCGGTAGCGGTGGTAGCCGAACCTTCGGGCGTCTCTATTGGCTCCCGTTTGATGACGGCAGTAGGCATATTGCTGGATGAGGACCAGCTTCCTTCGTAGACCTGCGCGCCGGGAATATCCGTCGCGTAACTGGTTGGCGGGGTCGGTAATGCGCCCGCGCTGGCGTTGTTGTCGTTGAACAGCCAGCCCAGATGCACCAGAGTCCCGGACAGGCTCGTCATCAAAGCTTCGGTTAGTGCCTTGTGCCGCTTGGCCGCCGGTGGTTGCCCCCGCAAAGCCAGGTGGAGGAATAGATGACTGGCGTAGACCAAGGAGTCTGATAAGTCCGTTGGGTTCGCAAGAGCTGCATTGTGTCCACCCATCTGTTCCGCTCGGGATCGTGCTTGTTGTTCCAGCGTACATAGCCGGTACTCCAGGAGGTAGACCGTGTCGCTCATCTGGTTGCGCTGGTCCCTCAGCTCGTCGATCCGGGCGAACTCGAAGTTGTTGACGGCTTCCGTCGTCGAGAAGAGCAGCTCGAAGAGCTCCGCCGCTTCGCGGTTGCGAAGAAGCAGGTTGTGTCGTCCACACTGCTGAGTACCCCTCGCACTGTTGATGTTGTTGATCATCATGGACCGTGACATGAACCTGTCCTGTATGTCGAGAGATCCGGCAATCTGCGGCACCAAGGGGAACAAGAGTGGCGTTGCGGCCATGGTGGCGTATGCGAAGTCGGCCCAGGACAGAGCGCGCTGGAGCAGGGGGCTGTGGCCCAATCCGCCTATGAGGCCACCGCGCAGCTCGACCATCCGTAACAGACCGTTCATATGGGCTCTTGCGGAAGCCACGGATCCGATGAATGACTATACCCAGGTGATCAGCTGTTAATCGCCAGACATAAGGGGAGTTGACTGGGCTCATTTACTTCAGTATTGACCAGTAATGAGACGGAGACGATGACGCTATCGGAAACGGGCACATCTTGGCCTTTTGACTCCACGTTCAGCCGCTTGTTGATGCACTGGATCGTTTCTTGGCGGTGGAAATCAATCGTCGAAGAGTCGTCCCAGTCGGCCAGGGCATTGTGCATCGCCGCCATGAAGCCCATGAAGGCGTGGGTCATGGCCGGGTCTACCGTCAACTATGTCCCCCAATGTCATCAGTAGATGAGTGATGGTTTGGAGGTTGCGGTCGAGCTGGGTTGACTTACAAAGTCAATGAGATCTCCCCCTGGGTTCATCGAATGGGAGTGAGCAAGGAAGCTAGAGTGATCTAGACTTGAATATCAGTTTTCCTTTTCTTATTATTTCATGACTTCTCTATCGACTCTGCATAAGGTCTGTGGGGACTTTATGTATGATAATGCTTACAGTTTGTGAAATAGGACGGGGCGCCACATCGATCGAACCATTTCTGGACGAACTTTTCCTTCGGCGACAAGCATACACATATCATGTAACGAAACAATGTCTCGGTCATGGGTGTGGTCTGGATGGGCAGGGCTGAGAGGGGCGGCAGCTCCCGAATGATCATGTAGCCGAGCTCGTTGGTGATCATGTCCACCTGCCCCGAGTACCTGGTTGCGGTGGTGGTGGTGGTGGTGGTGGTGGTGGTACCGGTAGTGGCGGCCGATGTGGGATCGGCATGGGAGGTGGACGTGGCATCGCCGCTAGTACCGCTAGACGGCGTCAGGCTGCCCTCGTTGGAATCCGACGAGACCGGGGACGCATGCTTTCTGGACACTTTGTTCGGTGCAGCTGCTTTCTTTGATGTGGTCGCGGGCGTCCCTAATCGGAACTTGGACGTGCGGTCCTTCTGAGAAGTGCTGCCGGACTTGGCGGATGGGGTCTGTTCTGAACTCGAGTCGGTGAGCTTCTGCCGCCTGGCATGAGACCGGACTCGGCGTCGGGTCTCTGCGTCACGGTCAATCGTGTTGATGGATGTGATAAACTGGAAGCTCATATTGAACGTGAATGTATAAGACAAATCTCAAGTCATGGCAGTATGTAGGTTGGGAAGCAGGTCAGAAGGAGGGCCCAATGGGTTTCTTATGAATGATAACATGACATGCATGTTCAAGGATTATATTACCTGACGTACGCAGGTTCCGAGCGAAAGGTCGTAATAAGCAGGAGCGAAAACGGCCGGCCGATCAAGTAGAGTATACTATGTTGTTACTGGCTAACACACACACGGACGAACTTGTTTAGTAGGTAGTATCGTTTTTCCCATTTGTTCCGACTCCCGAGTGGTCGGGAGAGAAGACGAGAGAGATGCTGGAAGTGAGCTAGTTGCAGGTGTTCCCTTTCACTGCCACCCAGAATGCAACGCTACTGCATGGTGCCCGGCAAATCCAGCGCCAGCCTAGCGTGCTAGGGGATCAAGGCTCCTTTCAGCTGCAGGGCAGTTCAACGGTCGGCGACCAACCAAGGCGAACCAGGGAAAACGGAGTAATATGGGACGGATAGCTCTTGATCAAACTCTAAGATTTGGGGGCGGGCGATGCAAATGCCAGGCACACACAGGCATTCAGGAACTGTTCCTTTGGGAGCGCCGCGGAATGTAACGTGAGCTCTGCAGCGTGCCACTTTCCCGATGCGTGGTCGGTGTGTATCTTCGGCGTCTCTCTGGCACTGCCGGTTATTCGGGGTGGTAGTGGTAATCAATCAGAGACAGCTTGTCCATATAAAAACATGCATATAAACTTGGTAAAGTGAGCATGCATAGCCGACGGCCAGAGAAGGCTGCAGGCGGTCAGGCTGCCAAAAACCCACTCCTCCATCATGCCAACTCCAACATGCGCGCGCAGTAGCTCGTGCGTAGGGACTCGGGAGAAGCCCAAAAGGGCACTGATTGGCACTGATCTTGAGGCGAGTAGCTGGATCGAACGGTGGTGTATCGGTCAGCCCTGCGCCTCATCCCACATCCTATGTCACCTGAGGGGTGTGCGCGTGCTATCTATGTGAGATGATATCACAGAACAGAGTTTCTTGTGTTAATGCATACCACACTCGACCAAAAGTGTATATATAAAGGTGTAGTCGAGCCTTTCGCTAAGTGCTGCATAGCCTTCCGCGCGGGAATTGCCGCAGAGGCGTTGAGCTCGCGGATGAACTGGGGCGTCTGTGGGCATAACCACATGAATCGCGTACGGGTAAAACTCGCTTGTTGTTGCCCTTACTTACCCGCCAGACAAACCCAACAAATGAACCCTCGCACCCAGGATCTAACACCCCTTGCATTCGATAGGATCGCTATTGCATGCATATTTCACACCCGGATGGCGCGTTGAGTTGACAAGCCATTTCGGGGTGCGTACGCATCTGGCTCGCGTAGAGGTTATGTAGTATCAGACAGATCGGGCTGCTAGCCAGATATCTATCAGCTACCGGCCGGTGGCTGTCGGTGGCTGCAGAGAGCGTGCTCTAAAGAGGTCTCATTGCCCCAATAGGGCAATTTTGCTGCACCTCTCTCCAGCGCACCCCGGGCTTTTTAGGTGCCAATGGTGTCTCCCAGCTTCCTGTCTCTGCTGCATACATTACTCCTGCTTTTTGCTGCATGCACGTCGGGCTGGCCGATGCTCCGTTTCTGCAGCTGGCATTAAAGCAGGCCAGTCGCCGGCATAAAAGAACCCTGGAATTGAAACTTGAAACGTTATTGACGAGGGTTCGTTTCTCTCGTCCTGTCCCCTTTCTTTTATTTTTATCTCTTGTCGAAACAATTCTCTCTGCTATTCCTTGGCTCCCCATGGATTTGCGGGGGCGCGGGCAGCAGTTCGCAAGCCTCTAAGTTAACCTAAGGTTATTTCTGGAAGGATTGCGGTAAAAAGTGGGCAGCATAGCCGCAGATGCTGCTGGCAAGGAAAGGGACCAGAGTCAAAAGGGCCAAACGACGTTACAGAAGATTCGAATGGGAATGGAATGCATTGCAGTGCAGCGGCTACCCCGATGACAGACGACAGGACCCCGCGTGTTTCGCGGGACAAACGCTTGACAGGGCCTTAAATCGACTAGGTTGCTCCCATCACGCCTTCACCCCGACAATCCTTTTTGGACGACATGCCTACATGCCTCCAGAGTTCATGATCGTCATCGCAGGATTCCGGTATGCGCGAATCTGCAACCAACGAGGAGGATGGAGTATTGAGCTGAACACATACACCGACGGCCCTTTTTTTGGGCTTCGCGGCCGAGGTCAAGGAGGCTGCATCCACTCGAATGTCTGCCATTGGAAAATCGATCTTACATGAGATGCAGTATGGCATGTCCAGTCTAGAAACTGGGGGTTTGCTTAGTTGATCGAAATGGACTCCGGAGAAGTCGAGAAAGGCCACATGACCTTCCAGCACCGAACTAATTCGAAAGAAGCCCGCAAGACCTATCGAACCCCCAATATCCCCCTCTTCGTAGCGTCAAAAGGGTTTTCCCCCTTCCCCCCTAGACGACAGCGTTTTCAAGCGGCTGGGAGGGATTAGGCCATATTGGGGATGAGAAAAGAGCAGAACATGGCAGACGCGCAGAAGATATTTCCTTAGTCGCTGCGCCAAGCCGCTGGCTATCGACCACGAAACCGCCCAGTGCAATGTGCAAGAATGAAATGCAACCAGGGCTGGCTTGCATCATTTGGCGACCTACTTGGGCTGCGCATCAATGCTGATGTTTGGCAGGTATGGACGAAGATAGCCCCTTGTGGCAGAGGTTTGCATGTAGAAGGTGATGCTATTATCTAATACCTCAAGTTGTCTCTTATCTTGTCGGCACGGAGTGTTGAAGCAATAGGGCTACCTACCTACCTAGTAGTCCTGTAATTGTTGACTTGGGTTTGGTAGGTACTTTGGATGCAGATGCGCATCCAGTGACAGAAGGCGATGAACTCCACGTGGGGACGGGATTTGAGAATGCCATTCTTTTCAAGCCAAGTGTCAAATGCCAAATGCCAAACAAATACCAAATGGAGGGGTTAACAGGGAAAGGAAGGCGGGAAAAAAGAAAAAAAAAAGTCTTTGTTACGAACCCACTGTTACCCAGGCTGACTGCCATCTGACGGGACTGGGAAGGGTGCTGACCAAAGTGTTACCTACTACTCGGCTGCAAACTGGCATGGGCGATAGCCAGGTAGCGTCGAAAGGACCGGGGACAATTGATGAAAATTTCGATAAGCCCCTCCTCCTCAGTGTTCTCGGTTTCTGGTCGGTCTGGTCGGTCTGGTCAATCTAACTGCCCAGTCCGGTCACTGTCCGGTCCCTGCAGACGGAGCAGAGCCTTCAAGTGAGCCCCTCTCTATTTTCCTGTGTCCAACTGCAAAGAGTTCTCTTACCCCTCCAACCCTCCAAGGGGACGGACCCCTCCACTGCGTCCTCCACTGGCGTCCTGCAGTGCCAGTCTCTTGGGCACGGGCACATGTTACGGCTACTATTCTGCTGTTACCCCTCCTGCCCTCCTTGTCACAGGCTGTCAGCGCCCGCCAACTCCTGTTACCAACCAAAGACCCCCCTGTCATGTCAGCCCAATCTTCACAAACTTCTGTCAATCCGATAAGCCCGCCACCTAAACTTTTTGGAAAACCCGTCCCTTTTCTCACCAACATAATCCTCACGATCGCAAGAAAGTGAGAAGAGAGTTGCGAGCATCAACTTTCTCTGGTCTTTTTGGCCGCATCTCCACTCCCTTCTCCTTTTCTTTCTCCGATTGCTTGTTCCAGGGCATATAGAACCCGAGCAATCTTGCAGGCCACTTCTCGTCTTTGCAATCAGCCTGCGCAAACACTTTAATTTGCTGTTAATTGTCGGTCAACCTCCTCCAACATGTCGCCGCCCGTAATGGTGGCCAACGGTGGCCCCCCGCCCTCCGAAGCAGATGTCCACGCCATTCTCGACTCAGTATTCGGTGCCACCACCTCCGCCGCTTCTATCGATGCCTCGTACGCCCTCTGCGAGCTGCTCATGAACAGCGTGGGCTTCCGTGGCCTCTACAACTATGGCATCCTCGACCAGATCAAGAAGGCCGCCGCCGATAAGAAGTCGGGTCTGCGACGTGAATCCGCCCAGAACCTGCTCGGTGCCCTCTTTGAGAAGATGCCCCCGAGGCAACCCCTCACACAAATCTCCTTCCTCCTCCAAGATGGCGGCATGCTCGCTATCGCTTTCGATGCTCTTGCCGACAAAGGCGCCGTCGTCCGCGACGCCGCTCAATACGGCCTCGATGCCCTGTTCTCCGGCCTTAGTGCCGAAGCCCTCGTCGTTGGCCTATTGCCCTGTCTTATCGGCTACTTGTCCAAAAAGTCGGCCAAGTGGCAGGGAACCGTTGGTGCCCTGAAGATGCTGCAGAAGACGGCCGACAAGGCCAAGATGGAGATTGGTGTCACCAAGGAACAAGCCCACGAGAAGGACTTCCTCCGCGAATCCATGGGTTCCAAGCTGGCTAGCCTCATCCCCATCTGCGAGGGTCTCATGCACGACCTCAAGGCCGATGTCGAGAAGCAGGCGGTTGCTACCATGACATCCCTCACAACCCTGCTCTCCAACGACGACGTCGCCCCGAGAATTCCCCTGTTGATTGAGACCATGCACCACCCTTCCCCACAGACCCTGCAAAAGGCTATTCACGCCCTTTCTCAGACCACCTTCGTCGCCATCGTCACCTCGCCCGTACTTGCCTTGTTGACGCCCTTCCTGGAGCGCACCCTGAACAACCCCTCCACCAACCAGGAGGTCCTGCGCCAGAGTGTGGTCATTACCGAAAACTTGACCAAGTTGGTCCACGATCCCATCGAGGCTCGTACCTTCTTGCCCAAGCTGAAGCCCGGTGTCAAGAGTGTTGTTGACCGGGCCTCGCTCCCCGAGGTTCGGGAGCTCGCTCTGCGTGCTCTGACCATCATGGACAATGCCATGGGTGTCGACAAGGATGTTAAGATCATCGAGAAGACGTCCTCCGAGCAGGTTGCCGCCATTCTCGATGCTGAAATCCAGAAGAACGGTGGTGTTGGTAGCGATGCCGAATTCTACAAGATCGCACGTCCCTACATCTGCGATATGGTGACCGAAGATGTCAACCACCGGCAATTGGATCGCGTCCCTGGCTGCATCGCTCCCTTTGTCAAGGAGCTGCTGAAGAACCGCGAGGCCGCCGACGCTGTGTCTGATGCTGTTCACAAGTACTACGTCGCGGAGGATGAGCGCAAGTACGGTGTCCCCGAGAAGGAGGATGACGGCGAGACTGAGATCGTCAACGCTGATTTCTCCCTCGCCTACGGTGGTATGCTGTTGCTTTCGCACACCAACCTTCGCCTGCTCAAGGGTCACAGGTACGGTCTGTGTGGACGTAACGGTGCCGGAAAGTCCACTCTGATGAAGGCTATTGCTAGTGGCAAGCTTGAAGGCTTCCCGCCCCAGGATGTCCTGCGAACTTGCTACGTTGAGCACAATCAGGGCGAGGATGCCGACATTACCATTCTTGACTTTATGGTAAAGGATCCCACCATCGCTTCCGCTGGTAGGGAGCACATCTCTGAGGTTCTTGCTGAGTTCGGCTTCACGGCTGGTCCCGAAGGCCGTCAGTCCCACAGAGTTGGTTCGCTGTCTGGTGGTTGGAAGATGAAGCTCGCTTTGGCGCGTGCTATGCTGCAAAAGGCCGATGTCCTGCTCCTTGACGAACCTACCAATCACTTGGATGTTGCCAACATTGCCTGGCTCGAGCAGTACCTGAAGTCGCACACCGACATCACCAGTTTGATTGTTTCTCACGACTCCGGTTTCCTCGACAACGTCACCACCGACATCTACCACTACGAGCCCGGCAAGAAGCTAGGCCACTTCAAGGGTAACCTGAACGCTTTCGTCCAGGTCCGCCCCGAGGCCAAGGCTTACTACACTCTGTCCGCTTCTCTGGTCCAGTTCAAGTTCCCTCCCCCCGGTATCTTGAGCGGTGTCAAGTCCCAGACCCGTGCCATCATCCGTATGACCAACGTCTCGTACCAATACCCCAAGGCCCCCAAGCCTTCGCTGTCCGATGCCACCTGCCAGCTCTCCATGTCATCCAGAGTCGCCGTCATTGGACCTAACGGAGCTGGCAAGTCCACGCTTATCAAGATCTTGACTGGTGAAGTTGTGCCGACCGCTGGTCGGGTTGAGAAGCATCCCAACCTGCGTATCGGTTACATCAAGCAGCACGCCCTGGAGCACGTGGAGATGCATCTCGAGAAGACTCCTAACCAGTACCTCCAGTGGCGATACGCTAACGGTGACGATCGCGAGGTTTTCATGAAGCAAACCCGCATCCTGTCCGACGCGGATAAAGCCCAGATGGAGAAGCCTATCGATCTTAAGGATGGAAAGGCCCCCCGTCAACTGGAGGCCCTTGTTGGTCGCCAGAAGTGGAAGAAGACCTTCCAGTACGAAGTGTATGTACCCCCCTCTTACTCCTTACGTTCTGCAGAACTACACTAACAAGCATACAGTCAATGGAAGGGTTGGCTCCCCAAGTACAACACTCAGGTGTCTCGCGAGACCCTGATCGAGTGGGGTTTCAACAAGCTCGTCCAGGAGTTCGATGACCACGAGGCCTCGCGTGAAGGTCTTGGTTACCGTGAGCTGCAGCCTTCGGTTATCTCCAAGCACTTTGACGATCTCGGTCTCGACCCCGAGATTGCCAACCACAACGAGATTGGCTCCCTGTCTGGTGGTCAGAAGGTCAAGGTCGTCATTGCCGGTGCCATGTGGAACAACCCGCATTTGCTCGTTCTTGACGAACCTACTAACTTCTTGGATCGTGACTCTCTTGGCGGTCTTGCCGTTGCCATCCGTGATTTTAAGGGTGGTGTCGTCATGATTTCCCATAACGAGGAGTTTGTCGGTGCTCTGGCCTCTGAGCAGTGGCACATCAACGATGGTCGCATGACCATGAAGGGCAACACTGCTATCAGCACCGACCGCTTCGAGGACTCGCGTCCTGGCTCTGGTCTCACCAGTGGTGTGGCCAGCACTGCCGCCAGCAGCGCCATGAGCAGTGCCGTCAACACAGATGCCGAGGACAATTCGCCTCTGCAGTTCAAGTCGAAGAAGAAGAGAAAGAAGACCAAGAAGGAGCTCAAGGAGACCGAGGTCCGTCGCCGTCTCCGACACATTGAGTGGCTCAACAGCCCCAAGGGTACTCCTCACCCTCCGGATACCGATGACGAGGAATAAACAAAAACTACGGTGTGAGCGCGTGTGCTAGAAGGATGATGATTATACGCTCTTGAAGGCGTGTTCCTTCTTTTTTACGACGTCATTTTCTCGATTTTCTTGCGGTATCTGGGATTTGCGTGTGCTTGGTTGCATTAGACGAATATCATCAACGACGTGGCTTTTTATTTTATTGTTTCGTTTCTCTCTTCTGGATGGAAGATAGAAGCACAAGACGAGACGGAAAGAAAAACACCGGTGGGGGGCATTCGATGATAGAGACGACATGCCCGAACTCTTTAGATAGATTGATTTTGGGAGCATAGAGGCGTTTTCAACTATAGATCGGCTTTCCGGTGCCTGGTATGGTTTAATGAAATATACCGGTGTTTTCTTTGTGATGAAGACTAAATGACCCCGTCGGCAGTGAACTTGTACGAACCCGCGATTGATTACGGAAATGTGATTTGACTTAGCCATGGCGTAGCATCTCTCCTTATGGTTGCGTCTACGGACAATATCTCAACATCATTGTACATTACTTGCAACATTGAGTTTGATTTTATGGTTCCAATTTCATGTAGGAATAAATTGACGAGGGCACTTCGACGCAGTCGAGTCACATCGCCATCTAGGCTGTGATGAAGCAAGGTCAAGCAGCCTGTCAAACCTTATGCATGTGATGAGCCAATTGCTTTGCGAGTGAGTACCGGGGTCCTTCTGTCTTTTCCTGAGTGACGGCAGTTATTGGAAAAGCACCAATAGGGGAATCGAGAGGAAAGACATGCGTGCGAATGGTTCGAGACTGAGGGCGGTTCTCTTCTTTTTCAGCTTGGCTTATCCTAGCGCGCGAAACCATTGGCTTCAGCTGAACAACCTCATGGGTTGACTGATTGATGGACGGCAGTCAATCTGCATGTCTGCATTCTCGCCTATTTCCTATACGGTGTCACTTGCCGGTATATGAGCTTCTCACAATAGGACTTGAGTCGTATCTATATGCGACCGCAAACGTCTTGGGCGCGGATTCTCGATCCCAGCATGGCCGATGCCTTGATCACGGCTGGGCCAAAGCGAGCGTAGAACGACGAGATAGTTTGCTGGCCCAGCTGAGAGATATGGGAGGTAGAAGTGATCCAGACTCACGGGAACGCGTGGTCTAGAGGAACGCCCACTCAGCCGCACTCGGTGATGGCTGCCCAGCTGACTTACACGGAGTGGCGATACTGAACCTGGGGTTTGGGGGGAAGAAGCAATATGAGTATCGGCAGTTGTTGATATATACATTGGGTTCCAATGCGCGATCGAGCATCGACTTGAGCCGGCTCTTCTGCGACTTCATTCAACCTATCGACGGCATACTTAGCCATCTAGATACGGTCCCCTGATCGCCTTGCGGTTCAACTGAAGAGATCAGAAGGAAGACGAAAGTAAATTGCAGTCATGGACAGCAACAACTACTACCACCATCCAGGCCAGACGCCCATCGTAAGTGACATGGCACCCATCACCCGTTAAATCCGCGTCGGCGTTCGTAGTCGGTAGACATGAATCTCTGACCTGAGCAAAAACCACATCAATCAACGCAGATGCATCCAAGTACCCCAGCCCCGCCGCCCGCGGTCTACCAAAATCAACCACCGCCCCCGATGCCTTCCCCGGGGCCGGCCATGCAGCAGCAGCAGTTTTCCGACGTCAAGCAGCCGCAGCCCATGGTCTCGCCCGTCGTGCAGGGGCAGCAGTACCCCCCAGTGCCTGTGGGCTCACCACCGCCTCCTTTCCAACACAACCAGCCTCAGCAGCAGATGCAGATGCCGCCGGCGCAGCCAATGGTGGCCTCCCCTGTCCAGCACCAGCCTATGCCGGTGGTGTATGCGCAGGCACCAGTTGTATCAAATGGCCACGGCGCCCATTTGAGTCCGTGGTCTTCGCACGTCTTTGACTGCTTCGAGTCGGCCGATGAATGTCAGTACCGACTTGCTTTACCATCATGATCAAGGAGCGAGAATAATACTGAGAGTGTAGGAAACCCAAGGGGTACTGTTGATCTGACTGACACCTGTGTGCAGTGTTCATGGCATGTCTTTGCCCCTGCATCGTCTTCGGCAAGACGCGGGCGCGGCTTCGGGATCCGAACTTGGCCACATACGACACCGTCAATTCCGATGTAAGTTTTCCCGGCCTCGAGAATGTTGCCCGTCATTTTTCCGTTAGAAGCCCAAGCTGAATGAAGTCGTGGTCTGAACCAGTGCGCGATATGGAGCTTTCTCAGCATGTGTGGACTCAGTTGCATGTAAGTCTCCCTCTCCTGCTCTCCCATCCAAACGCAGCCTATCTTTCTCGTCAATGCTTGTTGGCTAAATTAATACTTACCACAGTTATCAATGGGGTGCTCGCAAGGAGATTAGGAAGCGGTACGCCATCAAGGGCGACGACGCCGAAGATGCCATGCTGACCCTGTGCTGTCCCGTCTGCGCCCTTGTGCAGGAGGAAAAGGAGGTGGTGCGACGCACCACGCAGCAGCAACAGCAGGCCGCCCCCACAGGATACATCGCCCAGCCTCAGATGCAGGTCCCCGTTCAGATGCAGATGCAGATGCCAATGCAGCAGCAGCAACCCAGTGCTGGGTAATGGTTTTGCGAGACTCCGTGATGATGGGGTTTTTGGTTTTCTAACCGCTTTTCATGCTCATGATTTCCATTTGGCTATATCGGCGTTGACTTATCCTACAACGACGCAACGACACCGTTCACCGCCCGCGCCTGACTCGGCATCGTTTGGCTTGGTGTCTTGGGTTGAATGCGCATGCGTGTCGTGCATGCGTGTGGTGGACCGTCCGGGTTGGGGGGCCATTGGGGGGGTTGTTGCCTGACAGACAACCTGGGCGCTAATGACGGGCTTTCCATCATGGCTGCCGATCGCTCTCTGCCTCCCAACGGTGATTCTTTTTCGCCCTACATCCCACATATGGATGGTTCGATTGTTGGTCCTTGATTCATTCACGCCGTGTTTTTGGATTTGCTTTCGGCGTTCGCCAAGCTCGTCGTGGGCAATGCGCTCCGGCGTGGCTCGGTGTCATCCACAATTTCCTTCGAATGGGCAAATGGATACATGTATATTGAAGTGACCGATGAGGGACAGAAAGAATGGGGGGTTGCTGTCGAATTCTTTCCCTCTTTATTCCGGTTATTGCAAATACCAAAACAGGGCGATTGCCTGGTTTCTGCTGCATAACGTTTCTGTCAATGTTGCGTAGTGACGCCGGCCTGCATGTGAGCGCGCAACTGACTACTACTCCGCCAGCTCCCTCTCGTTGACGTCACCAGAGGCCCTGCCCACCGGGAACAGCCCACCACATTCGACACTGACACTGACACTGACAATGACACTGACACTGACAGTCAACCAGGCCAAATCCCTCTTTCCCGAAACCGTTTCCCGAATACTTTTTCCAGCCTCAGCAGATCGTCGTAGTAGTAATTCACACTAGAGACCTATTGATTTACACTTCCCAACGATCGTTCTAGACCCTTTTGCTCACCATTCATCGTTCCCATTCCGCTGAGCTACCTTGCCTTTTCTGACGAAAGAAACAAACGGCCGGCCTACCGACTAACTGCACCGGCACCAGGAAGCTAACTACATACTGACTTACTTGTCATACTTCTTTACACCACTACAACCTACCGGTTTCACGACTTGCTGCTTTAATTAGTCAGCAAAAGGAAATACAGACAATATAAACAAACATGCCTATCAGACACAAGGCCGCGGAAATCCCGACCAGTTATGCAACATGTAGCATCGGGTACAAGGAGTCGCACACGCTGCCCCTCAAGCTGAAAGCCATCGCCGACGCCGGCTTCGACGCCGTCGAGCTGTCCATGCCCGACATTCTGGCCTACGGCAAGATGCTGAACGGCGCGGAGCCCGACCCCGAGGACTACGACGCGCTGGTGGAAATCGGCCAGGCCATCAAAGGGCAGATGGTGGAGCACGGCCTCAAGGTTATGATGCTGCAGCCGTTCGCCAACTTCGAGGGCTGGCCCCGCGGCAGCCAAGAGCGCGACGACGCCTTCGCTCGCGCTCGCGGCTGGGTGCGCGTTATGGAGGCCGTGGGGACGGACCTGCTGCAGGTCGGGTCGTCAGACTCGCCGCAAATTGCTGAGGCATCTTTCGACCACATGGCGGCGGACCTGGCCGAGCTCGCCGACATGTTGGCCCCCAAAGGATTCCGCATCGCGTACGAGAACTGGTGTTGGGCGACGCGGGCGCCCTCCTGGAAGGACGTGTGGGACATTGTGCAGAAGGTGGACCGGCCCAACCTGGGTTTGTGTCTGGACACGTTCCAGAGCGGCGGAGGGGAGTGGGCGGACCCGACGACGCGGACGGGGCTGGTCGAGGTCGAGGTTGGGGAGAAGGAAGGGGAGAGGCGGCCCATGTACCGGGCGCAGGTGGAGCAGCTCTGGAGCGAGTCGCTGGCCGAGCTCGTGGTGACGGTGCCCGCGTCGAAAATCTTTCTGCTGCAGATCTCGGACGCGTACAAGATGGACCCGCCCCTCGCCGACGAGGTCGACCCGGAATCCGGCCTAAGGCCTCGCGGGCAGTGGAGCCACGATTACCGACCCTTGCCCTACGACGGGGGCTACTTGCCGGTGCGCGAGTTCCTCAACGCGGTGCTGGATACGGGGTTCCGCGGGTACCTGTCGATGGAAGTCTTTGACCCCAAGGGCCAGGAGAAGCGGTATCCGGACATGGGGGCGTACGCGAAGAAGGCCATGGACGGGCTGGAGAAGCTTTTGGTGGCATAGGGTAGCATCAGCATCTCTGCATTTTATGGAGAGAAGTGAGGGGCAGGAATAGGCATAGGAGCAACAGCAGGAAGCGGACGGGTTTCACGATAACGGACGGACGGGCACCGGCTCAACCTCGAATGCCGAGGGAGCACTACAGGGATAGTGTCCGGAAGGGACGGCAGCCACATGCATTATGTGTTAGGCCTGGCATTTTCCAGAATAGGTATGCAGTTCGCACAGCCCTTTTGGCGCGTGATTGGGTTTCCCCCGTCGAGGCAATGACGAAATCCATTTTTGATCTGGATCTGCCTGTCAATCTGTCAACTCATACTGAATAAGGAAAAGGCAAAAACGGCAAAACGGATTAAGCACTAGGTTAGGGTACTCTGCAGCGGTTAGGAGGCGCGGCGGGGACAGGCAGGCAGATTTCGTTAGCCGCTAGGTTAGGTAGACCACACGAACGGTACCGAGCGCCTGAATCCATCACGTCATACATTCTGCACCAGGGACCTGGCCAAGCAGATGTAAGCCAACGAAACGTTATCTTGGCATCAATATTTCCCATAACGGCTCTATGTCGTGGACTCTCTTTGTTCGATAGATCATGGGGCTTAGACTTCAATGGCAATATGTGATCAACATGACATGTCTTGGCTTATAGACTCGTGCTGAGCCTCTCGGAAGACTCGCACTCGGGTTGGCTGATAGAAAGGACTCGTCAACCGCGGTTCCGATACATAGCTACTATCGCAGACAGACAATACTCGTGCTCATTTCTCGCGTCTCCAGTCCGTTTCTTTAGAGCTATCGGGTCCATACTCTTTCTGCTTTCTTTCTTCTCTGTCTTTGGGTTAGGGTTTGGACTTGCCTTTGTTTCAAGTGTGCCGCGGCCAGTAGCTGCAGCAGCAACAACAACAAGTAACAAATCCAGCCCACCATGACGAAACCCCAGTCCAACCTGGCCCAGCTCCGCGACTTCCTGTCTTACCTGGCCACGGTGAAAGGTGACCTGTCCAACATCACGGCGCCACCCTTCGTGCTGTCGCCCAAGTCCGTCACCGAGATCCCCGCCCACTGGGCCGAGCACCAGTCTCTCTTCCTGGCGCCCACAGCGGAGCCCGATCCGGCGAGGCGCGCTCTGCTCGTCCTCGAGAACTTCCTGTGCAGCCTCAAGCGCCAGGTCTACACGGCGGCGTCCGCGGAGTCGGACGGCGGCGTCAAGAAGCCGCTCAACGCCTTCCTGGGGGAACTCTTTCTCGGCGCCTTTGTCAATGATGAAGATGCGTCCACAACCCAACTCATATCGGAGCAGGTGTCGCACCACCCGCCTGTGACGGCGTGCGTCTTGTACAACAGGGCCCGGGGCATCTCCTCGTCGGGCTACGTGGCGCAGCAGACCGTCTTCTCCGTCAGCCGTGGCGTCGTCGTCAAGCAGGTCGGCTACGCCATCATCCGCGACGAGGTCCACGGCGAGAGCCACCTGATGACCCTGCCGACCATGGTCATCAAGAACCTGATGCTCGGCGCGCCCTACCCGGAGCTCACGGGGACGTGCTACCTCGTCTCGAGCTCCGGGTTCCGGTCGACGGTCGTGTTCGAGGGAAAGCGGACGAGCTTGGTCGGGCGGAGTATGAGCCCCCGGAATAGCGTGCGCGCCACGCTCGTCAACTTGCGGAAGGGGGATAAGCCGCTGTTCGAGGTGACGGGGCAGTGGAACGGCGCCCTCACGGTCAAGGATCTACAGACGAAATCCGTCATCGAGGAGTTCCACGTCGACAAGGTGGCGCGGAGCGAGCTGCAAACAAAACCCGTTGCGCAACAGAGTCCTTGGGAGTCGCGCCGAGCCTGGTTCGACGTCGCGAACGGCATCCGCGCGGGGGACCTGCAGAAAGTCAGCACCGCCAAGACGGACATCGAGGAGGGGCAGCGGGCAATCCGGCGCGCCGAGCAGAGCGCCGGCGTCGAGTGGCCGCGCATGTTCTTCCGCAACACGGACCGCGACGACGAGTACGAGGTCCTGGCCCGGGCGATCCCGGACCCGGAGGCGCGGGCGCTGCAGCGCGAGCGCACGGGGGGCGTCTGGAAGTTCGTCGGGGTGCGGGCCGCCGAGGCGCTGCTGCCGCGGAGCGGGGGGTTCCATCGGGGGCTGGCGCCGACGGGTCAGCTGGGGGTGATGGACGACAATAGGAGTAGTGTTGATGAAGAAGATGAAGTCGCGACGCCGACTTCGTCTGCTGAGTCGCTGTCGATAGAGAAAGGGGAGTTGCGGCACGCCGCTGTATCCATACGGTCTTCCTCCTCGGGGGAAAGTCGGAATTTATGAGGGAGAATTCTCTGATAGATATAGAAGAGAAACATATCTGTTATGTAATTTACACTATACCCCCTATCTTTTTATGAGTTATATACCTGCTAGTGATACGGCGTTTGGCTGATTGAGTCTGTGTTTTCATGGCTCATGCTACATAGCTCACGTCGTAGAATAGTACACACGCGTTCCTCGCATTACCCAACAAGTAGAAGATACCCCACAAGGCCGAAAACTCCCCAACGCCTCATCCTTCTTGCTCAGGGTCCTCCCAGGACAACGCCCCTCTCCGACTCCTTAAGCACCACAGCACTCCGGGACCGGGGGACACTCGTAGTCCCAAGAAAAGTCGCAGGTGCCGCGTTCTGGGTTGAACACCAAGTTCGGTGGACACTGGATCTGGACCGGCGTCCCCCGGGTGCACTCGTAGAAGCTGTTGCACGTCGCGTCACAGGGAACGGGCTCGTATGTGATCAGGTCGGGGTCGTCAGGGTCGGCGGGCGCGCAGACGACCTCGCAGGCGTTGTCGCCGTCCTGGCGCGGGGCGAGCTCAGCAGGCCCCGTCACGGCTGCTGTGGCTACCAATGCATGGAGAATGGCGATGATGGAGACGGAAATGGGGGCCAACATTGCAAACACCTGCAGGGAGGACCGGCTTGCTTTATCTGGGTTTTGGTGGTGTCTCGGTTTCGAGGTCTTCCTGCTCAAGCTCGGACGATAACGGTAATTAGTTGATGGACAGGTTGGAGTTTCCAGACGAGGGACAGACGTTCCTTTTATAGCCAGTGGTTTTAACATGATGATTTCCAAGTATCCCTTGGACGTAATCTACCAACTTGCGTTCTACGCGGTAGGGCCAAGATGGATTGTCTCACTCGGCGACTTCCCGCGGGTTTTGAGTCCAACCCAAAAAGGCTTCCGCACTGTTTCTCATCCAACTGAACGCACTTGTGACGCGGCATGCAACGGCTATGGAATCGAGTGAGAACAAGCTTTTGCGGCATGCTTGATGAGAATCGAGTATACTTCAGAGGGCCGTCTAATTTGACTCCCAGCCGTTTCTTGGGATCGCGAACCTTTTCGCTGCCGTCATTTAGAATTCAAACGGCCCACCAATGAAGCTTGTGAGCCGCTCATCCTTCATGGCCCGTATCCTTGGTGCAGTGTCATAACAGGAGTCCATATCGCAAAATAAAGCCAGCTTACACGTTGACCGAGGTCCAGTTAATCCTGCCGAAGAGATATGTCGGAGCCTTTTTATGATATGTCGATATGCAAAAGCCCCTGAAAACAGCCAGCACGAACCCGGTACACAATATTCAGGCGATATACGCCACGCCAAATATGCAGCTCGTTAATTGGGCCTTGAGTTTGGAAGGAAATGTGTACGATGACTTCTTTCTCGTGGTCCAAAATTGGTGTAGCCAAGAAAAGGAGTGACTCCATTTAGCTGCTCTGTTGGTTGGCTCGCATGTTTCAACAGTATATGCACTAAGCTGACAGATACGAGGCGCACCCGGCTGTGTATCTGTAGAATCGAATTATGCGCGTCCCAAGCCGGCGGCTTAGGCCAGTTGCGAATCGCTCCGTGATGTGTGGCCCACAATCCAGTCAAGTAAGGGGTAACAGCCTGTGCAGCCCATCGGATTTTCAAGAAGAGCAGTATGCAAGGGAGGTGATATCAAGCATTATATTGGTCGTTGCCCACATTTCGCTTTACAATCAGCATGAAAGGAAGTTGGTTGATTATTTTCAGGCTCCGGAGTGTCCTAACAAAGCCTTCGCCACGTCACGTACTGTGACGACTCAGAATATGCCCACTTGCAAACTGTCTGTTGCAAACAAAATGCATTCCCTACCTCTTTCGCACGTATATCTCTCAGCTCTGCCTATTACGCTTTGTCTGAACATCATTTTCAACCTCCACCACAATGGCCAGCAGCAAGACTACTATTGTCATTGTCCATGGAGGCTGGCATGTTCCCAGCTCCTACTCCAAGCTCACCGGTCTCCTCAGATCCTCTGGCCTTTGACTTTGACGAAAAGGACAACAGCGTCGTGTGCCGCGACCCGAAGATGTGCCTCATCGGCAAGGGCGCAGGAGCCGAGGAGTCGGAGATTCAAGCCTACCTCGCGTCTTTGGTGCGCTGGAACGGGGCTTTCATGTACCAGGCCATCGCCCAGTGCGCATGGCGGGAGGTGCCGGTGACGTACGTGTACACGAGCGACGACATGACGGTCCCGCTCGACTATCAAGAGTCCATGGTGGAAACGATGAGAAGGGAGAGCCGGGAGGCGGCAACCGTCGAACTGAGTACAGGTCACTGTCCGAATCTGACAAAGGCCAAGGAGATCGCTGACATCATCTCGAAGGTGGCCATGGGTGAGAAGTTGGATGGCTAGATGTACATACCCAACTGAACATTGACTGCTTTGCCTACTATCAATCTAGACAGCATTGGCGGCGAGAAAAGTATCCCATCTCCGCACTCTAATTGACCGAATTCCTGCATTTTTGTGCTTATATACCTTACTCGGCGCATCTGTAATTCCTCCGGGGTGTGGCTGGGCTGGGCTGGGCGGCAGTCTATCTGTGTAACCTTTCTGTGTAACCAAGGCCAGTTAAGAGAACATATTAAGGTATCAAATGTCTGAGAGTGGGACAGGCAGCCTTGGTGGCGGCTGATGTGATCCCCATCCCCATCTTCAACCAACGGTAAGACATGGGTGAGTTGGAGTTGGAGACCTATTACACATTTGTTGGGAGGGGGGGGGGGCTCAGACAAAAGCAACATAAGGATAATTCAAGTGGACCGTCGGTTGCCGTCAGTTGCCATATAAAAAACATGCAGCTTTCATTGATACTCTATATCGCTTCCAATACTTTCTGCCGCTTATACCCTGATCGGCCGGCCATTTGACTGTGTAGATTTATACATTAGGAATGTATAATACCGGACGGGATAAGCAGGTGTATACTATATAGATGATATTATATAAGGGTCTGATCTAATATGATCTAATCGTTCCTGACTATAAAAACACGACTCTAACTACACAGATGTCAGCGTCGCCTACACAGACATTTCGGCGCCGACTATACAGACGTCGTCCCATCCCTCGTCTCTCTCTCCCTCCCTCTATCTCGATCCGTTAGGCGGCGCCATTGGGCATAATACTACCCGATTGTCGATACCGTGATCTCCTTATCGTTGTCGGCACCACAATTGTCACGCCTCAGTACAGCCTTTTCCGGGGTGAGTTTTGATCGTTTTTGCACTGATAGAGATCGGAGTAGCGGCGTCCCTGGTGCTGACGCTCTTCGACATGTCTTTCGCACCCGGGGAGGATGGTAGCAAGATGTTCACAGAGTCCACGGACTGCTTTACCACGACTCAAAATATAAGACATATCGATAAGCACAAGGAATTGGGTACGATGACTCCTTTCTCGAGTTCAAAATTTGTGTAGTGTAGATAATGAGCTGTTCGGTATCGCTAGGCTAGAATGGTTGATTCGATAGGTGTAGGGATATCGACCAAAACTACTTAAATAGAAACCGCTGCCATTAAAACACTCAAATTTGATTATCATCCAGTTACTCTTCTCCGAGTCACATAATCACCAGTTCTTGATATCAAATACTTTATATTGTCGCTTGTACCATGATAGAGCCAGGGTTTCAGGGATTTCATTGTCACCATGTCGCCAAGCCGATTTCTATGAAATGCATAAGTGCTTAGGCATAAATGGTGAGGAACATTTCAATTCACGCTACTGATGTCTGTCCGCCGAGACACATGGATGCCGCCAAGCGGCAGCATGCCCTTTTCACTGTCGTCGTCCGCCAGGTCACCAGCGTGAGGGGTACCGCTGGATGCCTGCGCCTTGTAGTGGCTATTGCCGCCAATGTTTTTGATGCTATCTGCATCGCCCCTTTCATCGTACCGCCCCGACATCGCAACCGATTCCAGTGGGATCACCAAGTCCTCTTGTCGGTAGTACCCGCTATGTCCGCGACCGCCTCCGCTCTTGGTCCGAGGGCCGTAGCCGGAGCGGGAGCCGTAGTTATAGTTGCCGCCGGATAGTACAACCGGCGTGGAGGTGCCTTTGAGGAGCTTGGAGAACAAACTGTGAGGAGAGTGGGCCTGGTCAGTATATATAATCCAAACAGGGTCATGTATGCATGTGACTTACGGTCGAAGAGACGGAAGAGAAGCCGCGAGGATGCCAACTTGCAACTCGATACTATTTTCTCGCGTTAGCTTACCAACGACGTCTTATCCGCGATGCCCTGGCTGACGAAACGTACTAGAACCAGACGAGAAAGTTGTAATGCCTGTGTCAGAGCCGCATTAGTCAAACGTTCTATAGGCAGGCCATGAAACGGAAACAGTGCTTTACCTGGTAAAGTTCGGGTCTTTCAGTCGTCGACGGCCAAGGATCATGCGTGCGATAGAAGCAGCACATGCACTAAGGTGGTTGATTAGCTAGACTATCGGAGAAGGGGAGCACTGTCATCGCAACCCACAATAGCCCAAGACTTAAAATAAGGAAAAGTGTCACCCTAGTTCTCCGGTTGATCGCCAAAGCTAGAACAACAGGGACAGGTAGAAGGCAGAATATGAGATCGGTTAAAACGTTGATGACTGTGAAAGATCGATGTCAGTATTAGGGGGGACATGCCGTATCCAACCAGGAGCGTTCATCCAGTGCAACATCAGACTCACCCCCGTTCACGGTGCCGATGATCGAAAGCACCTGACCACTCTGACACTTGAAGTTCGGATCCTGCCTCAACCCTGGCACCCATATGGCCTCCAGCGGGATGCAGGCGATGACGAATGTGATGACCGAGTAGACCATGAAGACGACGCAAAAGGAGATGATGACCCAGAGAAACCGATGTTGCGCCAACGTCTGCGCGAATCGCTTAAGGAAGAAGCCGATGGAAATCTTGACGAGACTGATGCCCGTCACGAAGAAGACGCCGATGATGTAAGACCAGAAGGCCAGACCCTCCTTCCATTCGCTCTTAATATCTTTCGGGTACCGACCGGCGCCGTTCCGTACCATGCCGACGAAGCAGACCATGCTCATGATGGCCATAATCTATGTTGAAACCGATGACAAGCAATTGTGTCAGTTGGGGTCCTCGGGCTACTATGTGATCCATGGTTCATAATTGCTTACCAGCGCGACCAGAATGACGGCGTCGTCGATACTAAAGGACTTCAACATCACTTGGCGAATGTATATCCGCAACGCAACCACCACAAAGGTGATCCCCATCAAGACTCCAGTGACTGCCAGCATAGCGCCCCCATTCGAGTCGACCATCTCGTTCGTATCGTCTCGGGCCCACAATATTCCCGGTGCTATCGTAGGCATAGCTGTTGAAGAACGTAGTGAGGAGCGTAGTGCGCCAGTAAAGCCATCGAAACGAAATCCTTCGTTGTTCTGCCGAAGGGAGCAATGGAGATGAGTGATTTGGGAATCAAATCACAGACTGTTAGAAACTACTCTTACATCAGTAGGGATCTGGGAGAGATTTATCCGTACGTACGTCGCTGCTGACTCTGGATGCGAGTTACGGAACTGTGGAAAAGCCCGACGGGATGATACCCGTTGTCTGTGCGGATCCCGCCCTGGATAGGGCTATAAGACGGGGATATTTACTCGAAACAAGACGTGTGTGATTGTTTCCATCCGGGGATAAACCGCAGTTGAATTCTGTGTCTTCTTCTGTGCCATATCGGAGTATACAAATAAGGGTACATGGCATCTTTCGATTTCGAAGCATGAGATAGACTGATGCACCAGCGGACGAGACGGCTTGGGATGCTACCCTCCATCGCCAAAAACAGAAAGAGCCCCGGTTGACGTTTGTCTTGGCTCGCTGGGTACTGCAGGGTGGTTACCAATCAAGCATACGGACATTTCCCTCTAGGCCTTTCTGCTATTGTTGGTGGAAGAACAGACCAGCATTTGCTAAACAACAGGCTCTGGTGACTGGTTGCGCCGTGTGTTCGTGAGCTATCTTAAGGTTCCTCGCTCTACCATTGGTAATGGTTGAGATCCTTGGTCAGATCAGTGGATTTCATCCTAATCTCATTTCGTGTAACGCAGGGCACTTTACCTCTTCTGGGTAGTTAGGATACTGGCACCACGATATTGAGGAATTTGGAAAATGAATAAAATGTGAACACCGCTGTCCCCACAGTCATGTAAGACTAAGTGGTTGGGAAAGCATTGGATGCATGAATAAATGTCTCCCTCACATGCTAGAGATCCTACTACAATCTATAATAATATCCAGGATGAGGGGTTCGCTACCGTTCCGTTGGGAGCCAAGCTAACCGAGAGCTCCATGGGTGATTGACAGCGTTCGATGAACTGGAAATGGTGCTACAGTCGGATGCCATTGGTGGACTCAACCCATCTCAACTTTCTTCAATGCCAAAGCAGGGGACAACAAGTTCAGTCGGCGCCCTGTGTTGGCCCAATTAACGTACACTTCGGTACGAAGACGTCGATATTTCCTCAGCCTGATCCTGTCGAAGCTAGGTATCTACCCAAACCTTCAGATCTGGGGCTACACAGGAAGAGAGGTGGTGACGGGTAGTGACGCCGAATACCAACGGCTCCGTACCGCCAAGCCAGTGTTTGCAGTAAGTGATCTGCGCATCGCCCGAAAGTATCCACCATGCCAAGTCGGAATAGGCAGGAGAGAATCAAGGGACGAGAATCCTTTCGTGTGGCCTGCGATAAGTAAAGGTTGGTAAAAGGCCAGGGGCCAGGCTGGCCGATACGACGAAAACGATGCAGTGTTTCCAACGGGCTGGAACGAGGCAAAGCTGATAGATTGCTCGTGCTACGATCGCCTAGAGCGTTGCGGCCCGCAATCTTGGGGTGGGCCGGTGTACACTGGGTGGTCGGCTTCGCGGTCAGCACTTCCGCCCGTGCCGCAATCTTGGGTTACATTGGCAGGGATGCCGATGACAGGACGGGCAGTTTCAATAAAGAGGAGTGTACTTCGTATTAGAGTTTGATGATTCTCAAAGTAAAACGTCGTGGTAAAACAGCAGTCTGCCTGCCCAGTTCAATGCTCACTTCATATCACAAATATCTATAAAAAGTCACTAAATGGCGATGGAAGCCACCCTTGAATTTTCAAAGCAAGAGGTAACAATAATTCCATAGCAATGCTCATCTCCTGCGTGCTTCTAGGTCCATGAAAGCACTTTCCGGCGGGAAATCTGAGAAACCCCTTGCCTGATTCTGTCACAGCTGGGGGACAACTCATCCACGCTACTAATGCAAGGGTAAGCGGAGCTGTCCTATTCGAGGAATATAGCATATCGTTGCTTAGTGCAATTCGGGCCCGAGTTAGTCCTTCCGCCTCGCTTGACTACTGGGTCCCAAGAAACAAGGGCACCGGCAGGGAACCAGAAACTTCTCATATTGCCCACACAAGTGTGTCTAGTCCGGCAATTTGGTCCCGGTCCACGAGGGGCCGAGACAGGCTGATTTCGGAAGTGTCGCCTCTCAACATAAGCAATCTATCACTATCTGTAAAAGTGGCGAAGAAAGCCAATATTGGTATTTACCCCGGTAGCTCGGATGTCCTCAGTCGCATACCCGGCCCCGTATACCTTCATCTTATACACGAATGTGGACCGAAGAACGCGGAAACCCGTATATGAATAAGTACATATCCAAGCAGCTTTGAGGCTCTCTTTTCCTTGTGTAGTGTGCTGAATAGTATTCTTCGAGGCGTTATTCTTCAACACCCACCAATACCTAGATGTTGACCTCCCTTCCAGAGCGACCAAGATGCAGTTTCCTCTAGTGTCCCTGTCGCTCCTAGCGTCTGCGGCCTCGCTCGCCTCGTGCTGGACCCCGGCTCCGTCCTTCGGGTCCGACCAAGCAGCAACCGAATCGCTGGACAAGCTGAAGGAGGCGTTGGGCGACAGCAGCCTGAAGAAACACCTAGCCACCAGGGGCGTCGAGATGTCAGACTCTTGCAGTCCGGAGACTGCGGCAGTCCGTAGGGAGTACTCCACCCTGTCCAACGACGAGAAACTCGACTATACGCGGGCCATCCTGTGTCTCATGGCGAGACCCGCCATCACCCCCGCCGACAAGGTGCCCGGGGCCCGATCCCGCTACGACGACATCGTGGCGACCCACATCAACCAGACCCGCACGATCCACCGGACCGGCTCCTTCCTGGCCTGGCACCGGCACTACGTCTGGATGTTCGAGCAGGCGCTGCGGAACGAGTGCGGATACACGGGGTACCTCCCGTATTGGAGCTGGGCCAAATCGTCTCGAGACCCGCTCAACTCCCCATAGTATGTTGACCCTGGACGAGTATCAATATGCCTTATGCTCTTCCCAAAGTCTGACTTCGTCTCTCATCAGCTTAGACGGAAGCGAATACTCACAAGGCGGCAATGGCGAGTACGAGCCGCACAACTGCACTAAGGGCTTGTCCAGCGGCCTTTTATGCATCGAGTCCGGTCAAGGAGGTAAGTGACTGCAAATTCGTCTCTCTATGTATCGCCGATCGTCTGGGTCTTTGCGCTATGAAACTCCATGCTGATGTATTTGCTCTTGACCCCAGGAGGCTGCGTGAAGAAGGGCCCCTATGCGGGCGTCATGGCCAACTTGACGGCCACAGTCCCGTCGTGGCCCGGCGTCACCGCCAAGAAGCCGTTCAGCTACGACCCCCGCTGCATCCGTCACGACATCTCGGTGCCGCTGGCCCAGAAGTGGTCGGGTGACGAGCACATCGTCGACCTCCTCCGAAACCCTGAGTACCAGACCGACATTGGCGCCTTCCAGGACCGCCTCCAGTACACGGGCAACACCACCTTTGGATGGTACGGGCTGCACCAATTCGGGCACTTTCTCACGAACGGCGATCCTTCCGGCGATGTAAGTAATGGTTGCCTATTCCGACATTTTCTGTCCGTCGGATCTTCGCAAATGACTAACGTTTCTCATCTAGTTCTTCAACTCGCCCAACGAGCCGCTCTTCTGGCTCCATCATTCCATGGTAGACCGGGTGTGGTGGACCTGGCAGAACCAGAAGCCGGTGGAGAGAGCATTCCAGGTCGCCGGCACCCGCACCATGAACAACAATCCGCCCAGCGACAACGTGACCATCGAAGACACCTTCGATATGGGATACAACGGTGGTGAGGTGGTCATCAAGGACCTGGTCAGCACACTTGCGGGACCTTATTGTTATATCTATCTTTAGAGGAACATTATCATATTTTGTAATTATGTCCCGACAAAATCCACAGCTGGAAGAATCACACGCCAACGGGATACTTTGCTTCAAATTATATCAGAAACAGGAGGCTGATTTCACTAAAGACAAAGTTCCTCATTTTGTATGTGATCGCGCCCCAACATTGTCTTTCACGTTGAACTGTATCAGTATCCATAGCCTGCCATAGGCTTCCAGAGAGGGTCTCGGGTATATTTCTAGCAGCTCTAGGTACTTTCTAGTCAGCAGGAAGATACCGTCGGCAAAACCTCCAAATATCTGAACTCTATCGTCAAGGAAGAGATCAAATCAGCCAAATATGGGCATGATAACTTCAACCGGCTGTCCAAGGCTCTCAAGACCGGTGGCTGAGGTCGCTGCTTTCAACGCTGGCAGCATGTTCGGCCTTGTTGGTGCTCTATGCTTGACGACGGACCAAAATGGACAAATGACCGACGGTGACTAGTAATAAACCACCATCCTTCCTTCATATTCTGTTCTCTACCACAAGTGACCGTCAATCGTTGACTTGCACCCTCATCAAAGCAACGTAGGAATAGGCGTTTGAAGGTGAAAAGCGCTAACATCTTTCGGCTTAGCGTCTACTTTATTGTAAGTTGGTACTTGGACGCTACTCATGACAAGATTTGCAGCAGGAGAACTCAGTCACATTCTTTACGACCATGAATTATGCTCTTGCCTAGGAGTGACAGGTATGTACATGAGTCGTAGATCGTCCCACGGCGTTGAATATCTCCAAGAAGCTATCCAGCTTGAAGAAGTGAGAGAGTCTCTCGAATAATTCATTGTATCGTAGCTCCAGTCATCCAGCACTTGGTTGGAATTCGTATAATCGAAATTCTGTCTACCATGCCGAGCCGGATGCAGGGGCGTCGCGTACATGTACCGCAATTGAAGACAGGGTTTCTCATTCCTACTTTGCAAGACCCCTTCAGATCTGGCAGGATCATGACACGTATATGAATTCCTAGATCTATGTAAGATGAGGACGTGTGGTGGGTATTTGCATGATTATTGGCATGGGTGTTGGCTGCCGAACCCCCGCTCCGCCCGCCCTGGTTTCTCGGGACCGAGATGTCAGACCACTCCGGCGGCATAGGTCAGGTCAGGCGCTTTAGGCTAAGTCGACGTGTGAATCGTGCACTATTCGGCGGCTACCGAAGAAGTAGCGTCACGCGACTCATTGATTGCATATGGTAGGTTAGATAAACGTCATTAACAGCAAAGTTAGGTGGGACAGTCACAGGTGTGTTGACCTAGGAGGCATGTTGCTGTAATGACGGAAGGGCAACGAATTAGTTCAGAAAATTTCCACGATAGTTACTTACGAATCCGAATGCCCGGTACACGACATCTGTGGCACAGGGGGTGATATGACTTGGCCTCTCCTTGTCCCATGCATCGTCCCACGATGACAAACCTTCCTCATACACGTGCTGTTGGTTTCATCTCATATACCTGTCAGATATGCAACGTGGTACTTTCCTTGACAACAGACGCCTTATCGCACCGTCACCTTATCCTTCCTCCGTGTATGCCGCCGAAGTGGAGATCACTCTCGGGACCGACGGTCCTTAGTCAAAAGGGTCAATTCAATAGCCCCTCCAGTGGATTCCAAGAGTTCCTGGGCGACCATGACCACCACTGGATGCGACACGACTTACTCCTTGAGGAATCCCGATTGATTAGGTGACTCATCCATACCCAAACGTGTCGGCGCCACTGCCATCGACCGTTGTTATGTAACTAAGATGAGTTGTACAGCGTCCGATGGTGACAGCAAGTTGTGAAACCGCTCACGGACCAGGGACCGAGATAACCGAGATAGCATCATCCAGACGGCCGGAACTGCACCAAGCCTCTTATACGGGCCAGAGCGCATTCTCTCGATTTAAGCGAGCAGATGATCAGTGGACCCAAGCCTTCACGAGGACGTCCACGAAGACTGACACGAAGAAACGAAACACAGAAAATGGACACCGACGAGAAGAAGCCTCTGAAGATCATCATCTTAGGAGGCGGCATCGCAGGTTTGACTACGGCCTTGGCGCTGACCAAGTTCGCCCCCAAAGACGCCGTCCCCCGAATCCACATCTTCGAGATCCGACCGGTGCCCGCCACCATAGGCGGCGCCGTCAACCTCACACCGAACGCGCTGCGCATGCTGGACTACCTGGGCGTTTACGAAGTCATTCGCAAGCGGAACTACGGCAAGGACATCGACGAGCTCGAAGTCTTTGACCTCCACTCCACCAAGCTCGCCGTGTCCGACTTCAAGGGCCCCGAGGGGAGGGGCGTAGGAAACCCACCCTTCAAGGCCCTCCGCATCACCCGCGGCGACTCCCTCAAAGCGGTGCTCGAAGTTATCAAGCGACAAGAGAACATCACACTGACCTGCGGGAAGCGCACCGTGGACATCCGGGAGACCCAGGACCACGTCACCATCACCTTCGAAGACGGCGGCTCCTGCACCGCCGACATCCTTATGGGCTGCGACGGCATCCACTCCATCACACGCCTAAAGCACGTCGACCCGGAGCGAAAGGAGACGTACACGGGCGTGTGCAACGCCTTTGGCTTCGCGAGGGTCCCGAAGGGCTTCGAGGTGCACTTCAAGTGCACGGCGCTCAACTTCTCGCGGCGCGGGGTCATGCTGACTAGCTACCATGAGAGCACGATGGAGTCGGTCTACGTCGGGGCCCTCATGGCGGTGCCGGACATCGGGACGGGACGCGACGGGTGGAAGCAGGTGGGCGCTGACGCGGAGAAGACGCGGGCGGATATCCTGCGTCGGTTTGGCGATGCGAAGATTCCCTGCGTGCGGCCGCTGATCGAGATGGCGGAGGACTTTTACCTGTAAGTAACTCCATTGGAGGGCTACAATCTCTCCTACCCAGAGACTGAAGGAACATCAGACTCCCCCCCTACGCCAGGTATACATGATTCATTCATCGATAAGGAGTTGTTACTAAGATTAAGACTTAAACAGGTGGCCAGTCTTTACGCTATCGAAAGATGGCAAGTGGTCGACGAACCGATGTATGCTGCTCGGCGACGCCGCGCACGCCATGCCGCCGCAAGGCGAGAGCACGGGCATCGTCTTCGAGGACACGGTTATCTTCTCGCGGTGCCTGGCGCGGTGGATAGAAAAGGGTATGCCGGGCGGCCACCCGAGGGAGGCCTTCGCGGCGTACGAGAAGATGCGCAAGGCGCGGATCGCCGACGCCTTCGAAGAGTCCCGCGCCGTCATCGGCTCCGTCGCCGACTCGGGCTGGCTGGGCCACACGCTCAAGACGTACGCCATCCCCTGGTATCTGTGGTACACCCGGAAGAGCCGCGACAAGCACTTTGAGGAGGACGTGACGCGGGTCGAGCTGGAGTACTAGGCACTTCGATATGGAATTGGGGTATAGCCGGGCTATTAGCGATCCCGGCAGTGATAATTTAGATAGAATAGCGCGCAGTGATAGAGTTTTTATTTTGAGAGTTGAAACATGGTCTTTGCCTACCCAGATGTCTGGTGCTCCTCAGAACAAGACGCGCATTTTACCTCATGTGGCGAGCGCAAGACATTTTCTGCAGTCGAAGCTACCCCTGCCGTGGATGCTCAATAGCTCCAGCTTGATGCTGGCTGGCTACCCCTACCCCGCGTTCTTTGCCGCTAATACCCCCACCATCCATTGCGTCGCAGCACTGACAGCGGGCCGAGATAGCTCTCCCTGAACGTTTCACTTATTCACTCATCAACGTACATATTTCCAATCCGAGCGAAGACTAGTACACGCCGATCGAGCTATAATCCAAAGACGGCAGGCATACTGCTAAACACTGCATAACTGAGCGACATTGCTTACCCTGAGAGCTACGACAACGTCAAGAACCCCAAACGAACCGAACCGAATCGACGCAAGCTCCATCCAACCGACGATATCGACCCCACCAACCATGACCGACAATATCCCCTCGCAGCGCGGCTCGCTCGCCCACCTCCTCCCGCCAAGCTGGAAGGCCCAGATTACTGCTTGGCTGGCCGAAGACACCCCCTCTTTCGACTACGCCGGCTTCGTCGTCGGCGAGCACGCCCGCACCGCGACGCTGTGGGGCAAGAGCCGCGGCGTGCTGGCCGGCGTCCCCTTCTTCGACGAGATCTTTGCGCAGTGCGGGTGCCGCGTCGAGTGGCACCTGGCCGAAGGCGACGAGGTGTCCGACGGCCAAAACACCAAGCACAAAGTCGCGACAGTCACGGGACCCGCCCGGGGCCTCCTGCTCGCGGAGCGCGTGGGGCTGAACCTGCTGGCGCGGTGCTCGGGCATCGCGACGCAGAGCCGCAAGCTGGTGACGCTGTGCCGGCAGGCCGGCTACCGGGGCATCCTGGCGGGGACGCGCAAGACCACGCCCGGGTTCCGGCTGGTGGAGAAGTACGGGATGCTGGTGGGCGGGGCGGACGCGCACCGGATGGACCTGAGCGCCATGATCATGCTCAAGGATAACCACGTCTGGAGCCGGGGGTCCATCACGGACGCCGTGACGGCCGCGCGGTCGGTCGGCGGGTTCGCGCTCAAGATCGAGGTCGAGGTCCGGGACGAGCGCGAGGCGGACGAGGCCATCGAGGCGGGGGCCGACGTCGTCATGCTGGACAACTTTACGGGCGACGGGGTCAAGGTCGCGGCGCGCAGTTTGCGAGAGAGGTGGCAGGGCAAGAAACACTTCTTGCTCGAGGTTAGCGGTGGGCTGCGCGAGGACAATATCGAGGCTTATGTCTGCAATGGTGAGTTCTCCTCGTCCCTCAAATTGACATCTAGCCCCTTATCCTATTGCCTTCGCGATGGGATAGGATCCCCTCGCTGCGCTGCCTCCTTTCAGTTTAAAACGCATGCTAACATTTGATCTAAAACAGATATCGATATCATTTCCACGAGTTCTATCCATCAGGGCACGTCACACGTTGACTTTTCCTTGAAGATCGAGCAGGGTCAGAGGAATGCCGAGACAGTCGTGTAATACGTTTTTATACACGATTTTTTGGATTCGATCGTGGAACTAAAAATAAAATAAAAACGCATTTACTTCGTTTATACATGAGCCCGGGACGGGATATCTTTGTTTCATGTTTGTAGGATATGCAGCCATTTCCCCTAATTGCACTTATGAGTCGCTTAAAGCCAACATGTCTATCCATATAGGATGTCTTAGCCTTATAATAGATTACTATAACCAACTGAAGATGTATCATGTACCCCTATGTGCTGACCAATGCCTATGCTTCCCTATTACTATGTCTATTGCAGACCAAATGTAGCACCCTCCCCCCTATCCAAAAGAAAGCACCCATCTAATCCTTCTTAGACCCAAACACCCCGCTTAGGAGCGTAGTCAGTCTCTTCTTCTCCTTGCCGCCACTGCCATTACCGTTACCACTGCCGACGTCCTTGGGCTTCATGTCAGGCCCCGATCCCTGCATGTGCGACACGGGCTCCTCCTGCTGGGTGGTAGCTTTCTTGCCCTTGTCATCGCCACAGCACGGAGATGAAGAGGATCCAGACACCAGCACGCTGGCCTCGTTCTTGGTCGACGGCACGTCGAGCGCCGGGTTGCTGGTGAAGAAGTCCGCGGGACGGATGTGAATTTGGTGGATCTCGACGGGCCTATTTGTCGTTGAATTAGCACGGAGTCAAAATATGGGTATCCCCTTTTCCTGTCTCAAGAGCAAGAGCTGGATATGACTTACATGACTGGCCAGTCCTCGACCCTAGGGTTATGCGTCAACCCGAACACAGTCCAGATCACGGGCGTGCTCAGCTTCCCCTCTCCTGAAACATTACCATTTGTTGCTTCGCCGTCCTTGGCGAACCAATCACCCCGCTCCACCATCGCCTTGACACCTCCGACCTCGTGCCGGGACTGGTTCGTGAACTCGCCCGCGGCCCAGAGCTCCCCGTCGCGGTAGCCCGTGACCCACAGATGATGCTGCGCAAAAGGCGCGCGCTTGGCTTGGGTACTGTCCGGGTGCGCCAACAGCAGCTGGGTTGGACTGGGCGTGAACTTGTACCCGACCTGCTTCCCGCTGACCTCGTTGGTCTTAGACCGATTCTCGAGCCGCACCACGCGGTTCAGTTTCGGCTCCGCGTCGGCGAAGGCCGCCTTGTCGAGCGGCGTGCGTCGGATCTCGTAGCCGTTGCCGAAGGGGTTCGTCGCCGGGTCGATGGTGGGCATCGGGTGGCTCTCCTCGAGCACGACGGCCGTCTCGCCCTCCTCGTACGAGTCGACGGCCGGGTCCAGGCGCGCCGCGAAGATGTGCTGGTGGTTCTGGGCGAGGACGCCGGGCGAGACGATGTTGCCGTAGCCGCTCGTCTTGCCCTCGTCGATGCCCACGACGCTCACGATGCCCGTGGCGCGTGTCTCGAGCGTCACGTTGCCCGCCGTGTCCAGCTTGTAGGCGAAGATGTACTCGTAGTTGGCGAGCGTAATAATGAACTGCACCACGAGCTCGCGCATGCGCGTCACCACGGCGCGGCCTGTGCGGAAGTTGGTGTGCTTCCAGCCGATGCCGGCGTCCTGCTCGTGCAGGCACACGACGTTTTCCGCAAGAGTCGGTTTTCCCTCCGGGTCCGTGTCCCAGGCGTCAAAGTAGTGGATCGCGCCCAGGCAGTCGCAGCCGAGCGCCAGGTTGTTGGCGCTGCGGCCCGCGCCGCCGTCGCCGAAGTCGAATGCCTGCTTGCGGTGGAAGGGCGGGCGCGGATCGCCGTAGGGCACCGTCATCTCGGAGAAGGACATGCGGTAGAAGACGGGCCGGTTGTCGTAGCAGAGGTCGTGCAGGACAGCGCCTTCGCGCGGGGAGAAGCCGACGCGGAAACGCCACTTCTGCCAGGAGACTAGCGAGGAGTCCTCGACGGTGAAGGAGGCACCGTCGGGCTGGGTGATGTTGATGGGCTTCATATCGGTCCGAAGGGGGCGGTCCATCAGCTCGGGGACATACTCGGCGGATTTGGAGTTGGCAAACAGCTTCTTAGGCGTCTCGGAGGCAGCTGCCGGCTCGAGAGGATCGCCCTTGCCACCAGTGGCCAGACGGTCAATGCGGATAAGCTCCTTCTTGTTGAAGTCCATGACCGGGATGATGGGCAAGGGGTAGGCATAGTGGTTGGCGTCCAGGCTGTCCTTGGACGCATCGCGCGCAAAGACGAGACCCTGCATGTAGCGAGGGATCGTCTCTTCTGGGTCCAACCCGCCATATGGCCAAGGGTCAATGGTGATGGTGAAGTTGGGTGGCAGCTCGAATTCCTTCAAAGCATCCTTGAACAGGTCTGAGTTGGCACATGCGTCTTGAAATTCACCGAACTCGAAACTAGAATTGTACTGCATGAGCTTCCCATCTCTAGGGGGGCATTGATGCTCAACACGGATGGTGACTTACGGGGCGTAACCAGCCTGGCTTTCGGTGGGATGCATCTGTTTGTGCACGATCTCTCCCGAGTCTATATCGACCACGGCATCGGCGAGGGTGTGTTCACCGGGACCTTTAATGACATCGTAGACGAACTTGACCATCCGAGGCAGATTCGGCAGAGTAGTGGTTGTCTTAGCAGCATTCTGATGCTCAGCAGCCAAGTACTTGATTAAGTCTTCTCGCTTCGGCTCCTCGAGGTAGGTGAACCGGAACCGCAGCCCCTCGCCCGACTCATGGCTCTTGGCGAGGATGTCCTTTGCTTTGAGGATTTCCGCATCGTTCAGTCTCTGCAGCGGATGTGGCCGCGCGGATGCTGGAACGGATGCCATCTGAAGTTGTCAGACAGATAACTCTGCAATGGCTCGTGGAAGCTGACTCGTGCTTTAGAGGGGTTGTTAGCGATTGAACGGCCACGATATGGCCTGGTGTAGAGATATGAGTCGTTGGAAGACAGGTACGCTAAGGAGTAGCTCAGAAGACGGGAAGCGACGAAGTTCAGCTTCGGAGTGTTAGAGGTTGGAAGTATGCGGGGTGATTAGATCTTCAAATATTAATGGCTGACGTCGAGCTCAGGTGGTCGCGACTTCGGAGGCGCACCTGAAGTACCCGATCGCCAACGATAAGCGTGGCATGCATGTATATCTGTCGGAGGAAGGCCAATCCACCACAATATATCAGACAAAGCACGTTCTTCGCTATGAAATGGTTGATAATAAGACCCTCGCCTCAACAACAGGTCCAGTACCGAGATGGTGGAGTGGGGGAGTTCGCTGGGCAGCTGGAGTGTAGTCCCAGGTTAGACACTATCAGATGCGGGGGAGGCGCCGGAGGTGGTGCGAATGGGGGGGGTTTATCTTGGTGGGTAAGACATCAACCCAATCAATGTTATTACTTCGCTTGCCTATATCCATATTCACTTTTTAGCCTTCCACGCAGAATGCTTTGGCCTGCGAGACAAAAGGCCAATTGTCTTGGCCAACTTGCTTGACGGTAAGTCTTCACTATTTGTAGCAGGTCCAGCCGATACTATCCATAATCATTCCAGTATTATCACCTACTGGCACATCACGGTCGGACACTAACACGGGATCGTCCATTTTCGGGGTTTGAAAGTCAGATCCCGCCGTAGTTTGACTGTATGGACAGTGTATGTTCACCGGGTACAACACCCGTCCTCTACGCAATTACCTACGTTGCATGAAATACAATGTGATTGGATCGAGTACGCGTGTCCAGGACAATAACGATATGTAATCAGATCCTCAAAGTACAGTGATAGACCGAACTTCGGTCGCAAACATGGTCGTATTCGGTCAGTGATACGGAGTCCGTGGCCGGAGCCATGCCGTCCAGGTCACCCCGAGTGAGTTCAGGCGGACCGTTCCCCGAGCCTATCAGCGATTGAATTCAATGGAAACTCTTTCTTCTCCGCTCGAATCGCAATGTACCACCAGCCAGGCAGACATAACCAACCAATACCAAAACATTACATATGTTCAAGCCACCCTCAGCCCTTGCCATGGGAGATCCTTTCAGCCAGGTCTTTTTTGGTAGCGCCTGGCTACAGTGCCGAAGAACACGTCTCTGTGCGGATTAGTGTTCGGCTGAAAGATGCATGAACTGGAGACTGGAAGATGGGACGAGGGAGGAACAAAAATAGAGCAAGATGAAGTGCGTAGAGCCGTCCGCAACTCTCGGGCCCCGATCGGCACGGATGAACCGAGAGTGGGCCATATGGCGTTATATACGAGACAGATCACATCGGAATACAATCTGGCTGTCAGGACTTCATCTCCTTGAATGGAGCAAAGCAAAGATTCCGAGGAAAAGGGGACTGACGATGACGTGCGTTGGCTCGAACTAAGTAACGGCTCAGTGGCCGACAAACAACTTGGCAATTTTGGTGCGCATTTCATGTGCAAGATAATGCGAGAGATAAAAGGCGATTGGCTCAATAGATATGTCTCAACATCGTGGGGAAAAGGGGTGGTGCTCTGGTTTTCAGGTGGTCGCCAAGGGTGGCTTGTGTTTGCGGGAGGGGACCACCGTTTCTACCCCATTGCTCCGGGTTGACCAACACAGGCGCCGCCCCGAAACAGACGCCAAGCATCTCTTGATTGAACAGGCAATTCGCCGGCCAATACGGATGGTGAGAGATAGCGGCTCCCTCGGTTACTGTGAACATGAGATGCATAGCCTGCATGCGCGGGGAGTGGCCGGGCAAAGTTGACGGGTAGCTACATTACAGGTCCAAGGCCCAGATGGCCATTGTATCCATTCTAGCGGCTTTTCGAGTAAGGACTCAGGCATAGATCGTATGTAATGCCAGTGTTCTGTTCAATATAAAGCGCAGATTGGTCTCTTCCCTGGCTGGATTCAACGACAGGTATGCATCACGAGTATCTGGTGTGCCTGGCATGATCTTGTATAATGGGATAACGAGAGACAAAACTAAAACAGAAAACCAAATGCGTAGCAACCTATCTTCAGCTGAAGTAGCAAAGGAACGGACGGACTTCGAAGGAAAGTCCCCATTATATGAAAACGTAGCCCCAAAAGAGATACCCAGCTGTCACATCGTCGAGTAAGACCGTGTAGTTGGTTGCAATGAACCGCTGTGAGTTTGGCCCTCTCGCGATGCCTCCTCCGTCTCACTGACTTGGCCGCATCATCCCACTTCTATCTTCTGGGGGTTATATCTTGCTCGTAAGTTTCCCATGTGTATGCGGGATGTTTGTCACTTGGGCAAGCACAGGTTGCTAGCAGCTCGGCCTATTATTCGCGAGAGAGTCAGTAACCATAGAATGGCACGGCTATGGAAGGGATTTCGAACGACAGCCAACGCTTACATCTGATGAGTCGTTCGTCATTACGATTGGATTCTGTATCTCCAATGCTATGCGAGCGCAATGTATCGTGTATCTCTGGTCGGTGTGCTCACGGAACAGGTGTCGTTGACGTGCTGCCTCCAATCAAGGACCATTCAATCTTTACCTTCTTATACCCAGAGACTTCTTCGATTCGTCAGGGGGCATTTTACGTTTTCGGCATCGGGATTTCGGTTGGTTGGGCCTAGTCAAAGGACGGTTCCAAAGGACCAGGGCAAAGAGCGACAAGAATGAAGATTGCTTGGTATGATCAGACATTACTTGAACTTCTCACTCCTGTATGTGACGGTCTTAGGTCTTCAAGAAGCCGTATGTGGCGTGGTCTTGTTGATTGCCCAGCGAGGTTGGTGATGCGGCCAGTGAGAGAATGGATAGCAGATAGCAAGTGGCCAACGGCGAGCATTCCGTCTATCACGGGGCACGTTTATCAGCTTCTGTACCAGACAGACTCGAGTAGGCATGAAGTGTCCATTTCGACTTGGCGGAGGAGTTTGTCCGGGCGCTGTTGCAGGAGTGGCATATCTCACCAGCAAACATCCTCTCGTCTCTCTCAAGATGTATACCACCATCCTGTGCGTTGAGATTCCATTGAATCGACGACCTGATACAGACGTTCTTGATCATATATCTCATATATGGGATGCTAGGTTAAACGCAACGATGGTATAATATCAGCGCGGAAGCATTGAAAGGGGGTTCACACTGGAAGTAGACACATCGAGATGTACACCCTTGCTATTCTGGTAGAGTCGTCTCATCAGTCATCAATACGTGCTGAAGCCACATCTCGGCATGACCTAGCAAGGCAAGATTTCATTCCATCCGATAACTGACACTGCCGGCGGCAAAACAAGGTGGGCACCGCTCCAAGACTCTGGTGACAGGAATGAGCGTCCCTGGGCGTCCCTGAGAGGGCAACCCGAGGCATTATGTACAACGAAATATCCGCCCACGACAATCATATCCCACGGCACTTAGCTGTTACTTAGGCGATGTTCGAGCTGCCTCTAATGTCATGTGTTGTGCCGTGAGAAAGACTTGTGCGGTGGCATCCAACGGCTGTCAAGGAGGCAACCCCTTACATCCGCGGCTCATGAGTGTGGACGTGAAGCAACTGCAGATGTGTTTTAGTCGCAAGTCCATGCCCGTGTCATGTGTTTATTATGTCATTTAGTAAATTTTCTTATCGAGATTCTATGAGAGAAAACGAAGAGCAACTGCACGTAGTAGCATTGATTTTCACGGAATTTTATCCCTTCTTGAGAACGAATTCAGAACACCATCATGGTTCCTCCATATTTGAGAAGCATTTATAGAATTGGGAGCCATATACGCCAATGGCAGTTCACGCGAGAAGGATTGAGAAAGACATTGGCACGCGGGTAAAGAATGATCAAAAAGTTGCTCGTACAAGCTGGGCAAGTCGAAGAAAGCATGACAGTGGCCTTTCGTATTGCTGATGCAGTCGACCGATGCCACGGTGCCTTCTGACATACTACGTACGTCCATTATAATCATCGCCGAAGCATATGGCTCAGAGTATCAGCTTGTAGAGCTGAATGATATGACAATAATGTCTTTTTTTTTCCTTATCTCGATGAATACGAAGACTCGTATTTTGAGGGTCATTCTATTCTAGATTCTAAGATATGATCCACCAATGGCGGGATTGAGCGTGGACACCTGTGGCTGTAGCTCACTCATCTCCAAGTGGGGTGGGTTTCTGTACACGTACCTAAAGAAGGTACTTCAATGAATAGTACCTGAAAAACTGTAGAAGCACAAAGCCGACACACGTCCGCAAGTGACGTACTTTTATGTCTGAGAAAGATACTAGAGACGATGAAACGGACAAGAACATCGCATCGACTGATGTGAGATGGACGATATAGTGACTGGGCCTGGTGGGCATTGGCATACTGGAGAAACCGCTGTCTGTTTACGCAATGGCGCATGTCGCTGTAACCGGAAGCTTGGGAGTTCGCAGGTTCCAAGGCGCCCTTGAATCGAAAAAGAAGTGGGGTTGACCTGCGGCATTGAAGCTTGAAGAAACAGAGCCAAGCACCAACACCTACAGCTGTCACTGCCTTTCGCCTACTAACCTTACCTACCGACTGGAGCCCTTCGCCTAACGACCCAGGACAGGGACCCCCAATTTCACAGGCTTGTTCTGACTAAAAAAAATATATATATAATTAAGCTGAGGAAAGGGGGAGGTTTGGCATACTCTGAACGCCCATGACGATCGTGACGGAACCTGCTGTCAATTGATTCGTTTCCTTCAAATACCAACTGGCACCTATCACCTATCTGTACCTGTTGTGTACGACCTTATGGAGACACCTGCATCGCACCTCGTTTTCCTTCAACTCCCTCTTTTTCAATACCATCGTTTAACCTAACGTGCTGGCTGAGGTGTTTCTTTGTGTGCACCCTTTGGTTTTCCGTCCATCACATCAGCAGCAAGAAAGAGCAGTGCTACGTATCCATTCCGCCCAATCCGCTGCAGATCGGCCCTGCTTGCGTCGCTCGACTCGTCGTCTCGTTCTCCCTATCAGTCCTTCTATCTTCGTCTTAATTAGGCCCGCCTCGCCTATTACTTCCGACAATCCTAGTCTTTTTCTCTTGAACGACCTTCGCATCGCATCATCGAATTGATCCCGCCAACGGAGCAGTCACCTCTGCGCCCTCCTATCGCCCCAGTCTTGGAAGGGCAAGGGTTTTCGACCGCCAGCGTCGTCGACAATGTTGTCCTTCAAACGCGCCCTCGTTTTCGCCGCCTTCCTCCTCACCGCCTTCTTCCTCCTCCGACGCACCCATGGCACAACCGCGAGCGACGACTCCATACCTGACCTGCCCAAGAACCGACCTGCCGACGCCGACAAGGGCGCATCGCACAAGTCCGCCTCCACCAAGGGCGGTGCCGTCGCCGGAGCCGCAAACGCAGCGGCCCAAGATAAGAACCATGTTCCTGCGCAGAAGCCCATGATCGACACGTCCAAGATGAGCCTGTACGAGAAGCTTGCCTACCAGTACCCCTACGACGTTGAAACCAAATTCCCGGCCTACATCTGGCAGACCTGGCGGTACACTCCGGCGGATGAGGAATTCGCCTTCCGCGACCAGGAGGCCAGTTGGTCCGACCAGCACCCTGGCTTTGTCCACGAGGTCATCACCGATCAGGTCGCCGTCCACCTGCTGCGCGTGCTGTATGCCGCCGTGCCCGAGGTCCTTGAGGCCTACCACGCCCTGCCCCAGCCCGTCCTCAAGGCCGACTTCTTCCGTTACCTGATCCTGCTGGCCCGCGGCGGCATCTACTCCGACATCGACACGTTCGCCCTCAAGAGCGCCCTGATGTGGATCCCCGACCACGTGCCCAAGGAGAGCATCGGCCTGGTGGTGGGCATCGAGGCCGACCCCGACCGCCCAGACTGGAAGGACTGGTACAGCCGTCGCATCCAGTTCTGCCAGTGGACCATCCAGGCCAAGGCGGGCCACCCGGTGCTGCGCGACATCGTGACGCGCATCACGCAGGAGACGCTCCGGCGGGCGCGCGAGGGCGGGCCCTTCATTTCCAAGAGCCAGAGCGTCGTCGAGTTCACAGGCCCGGCCATCTGGACCGACACCATCTTCGACTACCTCAACGACGCGCGCTACTTCGACATGAGCAACAGCAAGGGCAACATCACCTACCTCAACTTCACCGGCATAGAGAGCCCCAAGCGGGTGGGCGATGTCGTCGTCCTTCCTATTACCAGCTTCTCGCCGGGCGTGCAGCAGATGGGCGCCAAGGAGCCGGATGACCCCATGGCTTTCGTTAAGCACGACTTTGAGGGTGAGTTTTGAATTTTATTCCTTCCCCTAATCTAACTCTTTGGCGCATACTAATTTGGAGCATAAACAGGCACCTGGAAACCCGAGAGCGAGCGCCACATTGGCGAGCAGGCGAGTTAGAGATTCGTCCTAGCACCTTGGGATTTCTAAACTTTCAGGACCTTCTCAAGCCAGAAAAGATTCATTGTATCATATTTGTATGGGGTTTTATTTTTATTTCTTCTCTTTACTTTTCATGTCTTTTTGGTTATAATCTAGACTTATGAGGGGCGCCTGGCGCGGTTCATGTGTGTACGAAGAAACGGCATCATCCAACAACAACGAGGAAGAGAAAGAAACAAGGACGGCCGGAAAACAGAAACACTACTGTCAACCTCACCTGTATATACACGCTACAAAATGCATAGAGCATGGCGTTTTCAGTATGGCATCAGCAACAACCACAGTTTCGCGAAGATAACTGTCGTTCGGGGAGAAATAAGGAAGAGGTTATAGACTTTGATGGATAGAGAGGGGGGAAGAGAGCTTGGAGGACAAATCGTATACGAACTTTTAATAACGCTCAGCGTTATCAGGCCCTGGCATGGGCTGTTTCCAATAAGACTTGCATACACCACGCATTTTGGATCAAATGTTTTGTCTCTAGCAACACCCAATTGATACGTTAATGAAGTGCCATCAAGCAGTGTAGAGTTATGATAGCTGCAGAAGTCATTGGAAATTCATTATGGCCAAGTCCATTGGGCAATGGGGGAATATCGGAGGGGGGCACTTCTCCGCAAAAGCCCCCCAGACTTGGAGCTCTAGGGCCAGGGGGGAACTCGGCTACCCGCGCTTTACCCCACACTCTTCGACATCTCCAAAATGCGTTCCAGCGCAACGGCTATAGCAACGGCTCTGGGTTGGTAGGTCTATTTGATAGATTGCTTGAGTAATCTGTGTCTCTCAACAGAAATGTAAACTCTGGCAATACTCTGCGTCGCAGGATAACCACTGGAATAGGCAAATGAGCGATTTCTAGTAAGCCATGCTGCAGAGTTACGTAGCCGGTCACCCCATATCCCGACAGGAGCGGCAGCAAAGTGGATGGACTACTACTGCTGTACCTACTTGGGGGGAGACACAGACACGCCAACCCCGCATGAAGCGTTCATAGCGGCAGTGCGCCCAGGGTCTCGTGCGTGACCTGGATCCCGTGTCTCAAAACTCCAGCTGGCGTCACCGTCAGTTTCTCTCTTGCTTTCTTGATTTGACTTTGTAAAACAATACCGATTTCATCATCTCAGATATTTATACACGGCGCGGCTACCCGATCAGCAGGTAGATTCGGTGGGAAGGAGGCTACGATTATGGCCCTGCGCTCGAGAAGCACGCTGTGCTTGGCGCGGTACATGCTAAGGAACGGCCCGTCGCGATGCTGTGTCCCTCAGCGGCGGACAATGTCTGGAGGGAGGTTGAGTTACTCTGAAGGTCCTACCGAGGTAAGCGATGTTCACCACGCAAGAGAGCCCGAGAGTGTGGCACTGCAGAAGCAAGGGATGACGCTCAGTGAGCAGGACCGGTTACAATGGAAACGACCCGAGGCTTCAGCATTTCCCAGGCATAGCCCCCTTTCTCATCTTGCCAATGAATATATCTATGATAGACTCACTGCTCACATGAAAATAGCCTCCGTTATCCTACGACACCATATCAGACCACTTCGCCGGAATCGTCTCCCAGCATGGCGACCGCCCGGCCGTCATGTGCCGAGCGCCGACGGCAGCAGATCTCCTGTCCTGCTCCCAAGACTCCACAGGGGGATTCGAGAAGCCGCCGCACACCGAGATCCTCACCTACGAAGGGCTCGACGTCCTGTCCAACCGGTTAGCGCACGCACTGCGCTCCACAGGCGTCCGCAAGGGCGACCGCGTCGCCGTCAGTCTGGGCAACGTCATGGAGAACGCGGCCCTGACGTACGCCGTCTTCAAGCTGGGTGCCATCCTGGTCCCGCTGAACCCCTCGTTCAACCAGCAGCAGCTCACGGCGGCGCTGGCCCACCTCGGGGCCACCACCCTCGTCATCGGCGCCGTGACGGACTTGCCCTACAAACCGTGCCGGGGCCGCAGCAACTTGCCGCTGCTCCGATCCTTCATCCCGAACCTGGAGAGCACCGGGACGATACCGCACAAAATCCTTTCGCCGGACGTCACGACGCTCCGCAACGTCATCGTCGTGGACAACCGGGCCGAGCACCCAAAAGTCGACTTCCCTCTCGAGAAACTGCACGCCCTCACGCCCCTGTCCGAGCTCCTCGCGTCCTCGTCGGGTACCTCTTCGCAAAGACCTGTCGTCCCAGACACTCCATTGTCGGCCGACGAGACCATCAACATCCAGTTCACGTCGGGCACCACGTCGCTACCCAAAGCCGCCCAGTTGTCCCACACCTGCATCCTCAACAACGGCCGCCTGATCGCGGCGCGCATGGGTTTAGAGCCTAACGACCGCATCGTCGTCCCCCCTCCCTTATTCCACTGCTTCGGCTGCGTGCTTGGCTACATGGCGACCGCGACGACGGGCGCCGCCATTCTGTTTCCCTCGCCCGCCTTTGACCCGGCCGCCAGCCTGCTCATGGCCGCCGAGCAGGACGCCACGGGCCTGTACGGGGTCGCGACCATGTTCGTCGCCGAGCTGGAGCTGCTCGAGTCGTCCCCGGGGCTGCGGGAGCAGCTGCAGCTCATCCACCCGCACCACCAGCCGTTCCGAAGCCTGCGCAAGGGCATCGCGGCGGGCAGCTCGGTGCCCGAGAGCCTGATGCGGCGGCTGTACGCGACGCTGGGGCTGGGCGACTTGGTGATCTGCTACGGGCAGACCGAGACGAGCCCCGTGAGCCTCATGACAAGCCCCGCGGACTCGATGGCGCGCCGCACGGGCACCGTGGGCCGCGCCATGCCGCACACGGCGGTCAAGGTCGTCGACCCCGCGGACCGGTCCGTCGTCCTCCCGCGCGGGGCGAGAGGCGAGCTCGCCGCCAGCGGGTACCTGGTCATGCAGGGGTATTGGAACGACGCGGCGCGGACGCGGGAGGACTGCGTCGCGGCGGCCGACTCGCCCGACGGACGGACGTGGATGTACAGCGGGGATGAGGCGTGCATGGACGACGAGGGGTACGTCGAGATCACGGGGCGCATCAAGGACCTCATTATTCGCGGCGGCGAGAACATCCACCCGCTCGAGGTCGAGAACTGCTTGATGCAATGTCCCGGCGTCGGGGACGTGAGCGTGGTGGGCGTGCCGCATGCGCGGTACGGGGAGGCGGTGGGGGCGTTTGTGGTGCCGCACGCGGGGTGGACGGCGGCGGCGGAAGGGGAAGGGGGGAAGGGTGATACGAAGAAGGGGAATGTGCTGAGGGAGGAGGATCTGAAGGCTTGGGTCCGTGAGAAGTTGAGCTCGCATCTCGTGCCGTCGCATATTTGGTTCGTGGACGACTACCCCAAGACGGCCAGCGGGAAGATTCAGAAGTTCAAGTTGCGGCAGATGGCGGTTGAGATGTTGTCGGATTCGGCGTCGGTGTCACGGAGGGGGTAGAACTGGCGTGGTTATTGCGTAGAGTTGTCTTGCATTTGGAGCGTTTATGTAGACGAGAAAGTCCTTGGCCAAGCATCGGGTGTCAAGGGATATGCTGATGCTGTCAACATCACCATCCATCTCATGGCTGTTGAGCTGATATATCACCGCGCCATGAAACTTACAGGCTTCGCAAATAATATGAACAGTAGCCATACAACTACGCCGTTATTTCTCAAATGTGGGGTCTACTACGTCTCTGCCTTTCGATTCCCTCAAGGTTGATATTCACGAAGATGTGTGCGAGGCGACGCAGGGTGCAAAAGATTTGATTGCTTTCTTCTAACACTGCTAGCTTAAGGTCATGATGTGTCCGAATCGAATCTCCAGAACCCTTCGACAACAGCTCCTCTTGGTCTAGTAACTTTGCCTAACGAAAGGATTCGCCTTGTCGTATCTACTCTGCTGTCTGCTCTGCTCTCATCCCCGTTTTGCCACCACACTTTCCCATCCAGGAAGAGTTAAAAGTATGAAACGTGACATCGCAGCATTGAAGCTGGCTTTCGCTCATTCTTCTCCTCCCTCCCTCTCTTTCTCTAAGATACGTTGTCATGATAGTAATAACCCACTCCCGACATAAGGAAATGAAAGCAACCCAAAGCCCCAAAATATGTTGTAGACTTCCATCAACAAGAACTCCAAATCCAGATCTATTAACAGTTGGTTGAACAGCAAGATGTGCGATGAGATGCTGTGAAAACAAAATGGGGAAAATGGTAAATAAAAAAATAGCGAACGAGGGCGCGCGAGGGTGGTGTCCAAGATTAACATTAGCTAAATTGTGCAAATGGCGGTAATGCATTTTGTTCGTGTCATGACATGCTTGCATGCAATCAAATCCCCTTTTCTTCATAGTCTCTTCTCTTCTCTTTTGACTTTTCTTTCGACTTCTTCCTCTTTCCGACTCGTCTTCCCTTTACCAGGAGAAGGTCATCAGGGCCGGGTTAAGGGCCAGTGGCAGCAGCAAGTGCGATGCGGCGACGGTGGCCATGGGCAGGATGGCGACGAAGTCGGTGATGCGCCAGTCCAGGGGCACGAAGGGCGCCTGGGCCAGGATGATCATGCCGACGATGAAGAAGATGGAGAAGAGCATTGAGAATTTGAACTAGAGGAAAAAGGATAAGTCAGTAAGTTTGCTCGTTGTAGTAAGACAAAGAGAGCTGGCTAGCGTGATCCTGCGACAGCGTGGTGGGCCAAGCTGAAAGACAAAAAGAGTCGCAGACCACGCAAACACCGCCCGAACTTAAACCCGAACACCAACGAGGAGAGGGACCGGAGGGAATTGCTTACCTTTTTCAAGACCTTGGGAATTTCAATGAAGAAGTTGGAGAACTCGGCCTCCTTGGACGTCGCACCCCACGTCATGTCAATCTCGAACATGTGCGCCAGCAGAGCCTGTGAGACGTGCAGCGACAGACCACCCAAGAAGATGGCGAGCATGATGGTCCACTTGAAGTTCTCGAAGAGCGCGTAGAGCAGGCTGCGCTCACCAATACGGTAACGCATGATGGCGAGGGCGACGTTGCCGAGGCCGTTGAAGACGATGATAATCGAGAACCAGACCTGCCACGAGTCGACGTAGTACTTGTCGAGGTAGCCGTTGAACCAGCCCATGACGAAGTAGTTGACCGACGTCAGGATCCACGCCGCGCCGATGGCGTAGTAGGTGCCGATGTACGAGATGACGGTGATCTTGGACGTGAAGCGGATGTTGGAGAAGAGGAAGCGGCGGAACAGCGGCGTAAAAGGACCGCGCCAGAGCCAGGTGCGGATCGGGTGGAACAGCAGCTCGTTGCAGCCGTACGCGTACTTCTCCCAACGAGCCAACTCGTCGTACACGGTCAGCGACACGCCCTCCTTGAAGCCCTCGCCGGCCCAGGCGGCCAGACGAATGATGTAGCCGGCGCACTGGAGACGGAGCGACATGTCGAAATCCTCGGACACGTGGGACTCGGACCAGAACTTCTCGTAGCCGTCCTCGTCCTCGTAGCTGACCTGCTGAATGGCGCTCCAGCGCAGAATGGCGTTGTGACCGACGAAGGGGGCGACGTCACCGTTGGAGACGGTGTAGCGAATAGCCGTGTAGATGAGGTTGGTGAAGAAGGTGATGCCGTTTTCGAAGTAGGTGTGGACGACCTGCATGACGCCGGACGAGAACTGCATGATGCCGACGTCGGGGGACTGCTCCATCTCGGAAACGGCGTCGAGCAGACAATCAGCGGGGACACGGGTATCAGAATCAATAATCAGAATGTAGTCGCCGACACGGACGTTGCCGTCGGCCCAGGCGCGGCCGTCTTCCTCGAGGACTTCTTTCAGGGACTGCTCGTAGGCCTGGGCCTCGTCGGCCTGGGTCCAGTCGTTGCCGCGGTCGTAGCGGGCGAGCTTCTCCTCGACCTTGCACGAGATCATGAGGGCGAAGTTCATGTTGGATGCCTTCTTGAACTTGCCGCGGCGCAGGAAGCCGTTCTCGCCGTGCTTGGGGCGCGCCACCCAGCCGATGCTGTGGTCGGCGTAGAACTCGATGCGGGCGCGGCGCTCCTCTTCGGAGATGAGCTGGAGGCCGTCGTCGTTCATGAACATGTTGGCGGAGCCGCCCTGCAGCTCGTACGTGCTGATGGCCTGCTTGATGGACTTGACCGTGGGCGCAATGACTCCCTGCAGACCCTCCTTGTAGACGGGGCACTGCACCGTCAGATGCGGCAGGTTGCCCGAGTGCAGGCGGGGCGGCGGGCGGGCCGAGAAGAACTTGGAGTTGATGGTGAGCTGGCGGATGGGGCCGAAGATCTGCGCCAGACAACCGACGATGACCTGGCCGAAGAAGAGGGTGAAGAAGACCTGGACGGGCGCCAGCGCGATGAGCGCCAGGCGCGTGTAGCTGCCGTCGACCGAGACCTCGATGGCGAGCTGGCGCCACGCGGCGCCCAGGGAGATGGTGACGATGCACATGACGATGGAGACGAGGTACGTGTTGAGCATGTGCACGGGGCGCTTCTCGGGCTTGATCTGGCCGCTCTCCTCATCGATCTCGTACTCGGTCACGGCGATGGGGCCCTGCTTCTTCTCGTCGTCGTCCTCGTCGCCCGTCTTCCAGACCAGCTCCATGAGCTCCGACTCGATGGCCTTGGCGCGCTGCACCAGGTGCAGCGCGTCGTCGTCCCAGACCACCAGCAGGGCTTCCGACGCCACAAAGGCGGCGAACTGGTGCTTCCTCGCCCGCGGCAAGTCCTCGACGGTGGGCAGGATCTGGATGCGCAGGCCGTTCATCAGCGGCACGTCGACGGCGTCGGGTGACCACGACAGGAAGGTCTTGATGATTCTGGAGTTGACGGTCATGGCACACTGGAAGAGTTTCTCACATGTCAGCATTTTTAAACCAAAACCAAAATCGACAAGAAGCGAGTGAGTGCTTGCTTCAACTTACGTGAACGTTGAGTTCCGCGCATGCACGGGCGAACGGCGAGTTGCCGAGTTCTTGCGGGCAGGCCATGTACTGGCCCTTCCACTTGCGGAGGAGCACACCCTCGACCTCGCCGCTGCCGTCGCTGACCCAGAGATGCGAGCACTGCTGCTGGTAGAGGTAGTTGACCATGACCTCGTGCTTGATGTCATCGAGGAACATGGAGCTGGCGCCCGACCGCGCCGAGCGGATCGAGTTCCGGGACGAGTGCAGGTTGGGTGTGGGCGGCTGCAGCTCGAAGTCGTTGGCGCCCAGGGAGGCATTGGCCGGCTTCTCCAGCACACCGCCGCCCGTGGCCGAGGGGCCGACGGGCGGGGGGATCGCCGTCGCCGCCGTCGTTGCGGGTCGCTTCTGCTTCTTGTCGGGCTTCTCCGCCTTGAAGTAACTGCCGATACCCATCTTGGCCGGCGTAGTTGGCTCACGGCCCAACTAAACCCTCCGGTTTCCTGGAAAAAGCGAACGTATAGGAAACCCGACACCGCCTGAGGAGTGGAACTCAGCGAGGGTGAAAGGGGCCCAAAAGCTCCTAGAAAGGAGACAGCCGGTCGTACTTTCGAAACTGGATTTGCTTGTGTTAGCTGACAAGAGCGACAGTACTTGGAAAGAGCGTCATCTTCCATGACTATGCTGTGGGACGGAGGGATCTCCAGCGTGGGCAGCGATGTCTCAGTGCAACACGCAGAGAAGTAAACGAGAGACAGCAGAGCAACCAAACACTACTAACAGCACAAGCGAGTGGGTGGTTCGAGGGGCGAACCCGGCAATAGTGCTTGACTACCTTATTGCCAAACCAGTCATGAAGACCAGAGACAACACGCTCGAAAGGACTTCCCCGTAACGATTTGCTGGTAACGAGAGGCCAGGAGGGGACACAGCAAGAACCCTTGTGGTACGGTATTGGACAGGCTTGGCGAGGTAAGGAAAAGGAAGAGGAGCGAAAGGAAATGAAGATCGATGGGAGGATAAGAAAGTGGCCGGCAACAGACTTGTGTAAGTCTATTTTCGGGCCCTCGTGATTACACGCCCCGGGAGACAAAGAAGGAGACTATGAGAGAGAGACCATACATACGTTTCGTTCAGCTGGCTGGGTCCTTTTCCTTGGGCTAGACTTTGAATCGGTTCCGGGACCGCCTTGAGCGAGAGGCGTTCTTGGGGTGGTGGAAAGAACGGGAATATTACTACTACAAGGGCCTGGCCTTGCCGAAAAAGTAACAGACGCGGGTGTATATGAGTATATGTGCGTTGTGGTTGGCGAACGAGTGTGTATGTGGTGTATTATTGTGACCAGTCTCTCTCTTGTCACGATAAGAGTGAGAGATGCTTTTGCGGCTGGCGATACACTGCAGGGGTGGGCGGTAGGCAGGGTGTAGAAAACGATAGTTGAGGACCTGGAGGCGTCCGTAAAGGCGGAAATAAGGACGGCAACACAGGAAGTTGGTGAAAAGGCCCAGCGCGTGGAAGGGGGGAGGAGGAGAGGAGCGAGCCGGCAGAGCAGGAGAGAGATGAAAGAGGGTGCGATATGTGTAAATGAAGTACACCAGAATGCGCGTGGCTTGGGCCTAGCGGTTCCGTCGTCCAGGCCGACTACTGACGTGCTGCTGCTGCTACTTGCTACTTGCTGCGCGCGATCTTACTTTGAAAGTTTTCGCCGCTTCTGTATGTAGTTTTTTTTTTCTTAATCCTCTAACGAAAAGGGCCTGGGGCTGGGCTGTTGGGTAGGTTGAAGCGATCTGCTCTGGAAGCCCGCCGGACGAACGAGCGAGCGATTCGTTCGGCAGCGAGCGCACCACCTTTGCACCCTCCCCTCCCACCAACACCAACAAGGTGTGAACACGGAGTCGCAGAGACAGGGCCTTTGGTCGTCCCTCACTCACTCGGTTGCTCCCCCAGTCGTTTCCTCTGGGATGGATCGATCAAGCAACCGGGACCCGGCAGGGGTGCCCTAGTATTCGACAGGGGTAGAAGCGGCAGGGGTTTGTGCAAGGGTACCAGGGCTACGGTGCAGTCCGATAGATAGTCTGGTCTACTTAGCCCAACATTGGCATGCGTACCGCGCAGACTATCCGCATCGAGAAGGGCACCCAGCAACTCAAAAAAAGCGAGAGCACGAAACGAAAGCACGGATGATGACATAGAGTGGGTTGGGTTCTGGGCCGGACTGCCAAAGAGCTTTCAATCCACTTGCTCGGTTCTACTACTACAGACCTTGCAGCAAGCAAAGCCAGCCGCCACGGGGCCAGACGACGAGAACGCCCACATCCTTCAGCTGGGAAGACTAGAGAGATACTCAACCAACTTATTAGGGTTTCCATTAGTCGGACGCGAAGATTCAGGTACTAGTTCGACTGCTACTGCACGGTATTTCACATCCGTGGCGCTGGTGAGTTTGCTTGGGTCAGATCCCGTTGTTAGCCAGCGACGCCTCCAGGGGAAGACGACAAAGTGAGTGCTTCATCTTTTATCAGACAACTGATTGACTGGTTAGCAGCTTGCAGCTGGATGAATGGTAAAAGGGTCAAAGCAAGTAATCGTCCTGGCGATGACATTGAGTTGGCCCATCAGTGGACGAGATATGTATGTCAGACAACGGGAATCCGGTATTCCCGCTCTTTAGGGCTTACAGGTTACAGGCCATGTTGAGAAGTTGCGTGCGGTTGGCAGGTAACCATAGTTGGCAGGCATTTTCAGTTTTGACTGTCCTGATGGAACAGACGCGATGTACCGGTACTCCAGCCCAAAAGTCGTGATTGTTTAATGGCGATAAATTGCCCGGCCGAATTTTCTGATTGGCTAAAGGGGCGAGTCAGCAAGCTGATGGAGATTCGTAGGTCGAGCCAGGTGGGAAAAGTAGTCGGTACCTCCAGCGCGAACTGGCGCCGCTGCACCGACAGGGATCACCAGTCTGGGTCTGGTCTGGAATCAGAGCTGCACTGCAACTCCACCGTCCGAGATTCTCGTATCTTTTTTTTCTTTCCTTTAGCTAGGAAAGAAAAGCTGGACTAGTACGCTGTTGGTATGGGCGGGTCCGGTATCATAAGTCGATCTGGTCCAAGGTGCCGCCGACCATAGCTTCAGCCAGAGATATCTACACTGCAGTTAGGTATGTATGTACAGCACATCAATCAGACTAGGTAACAAGAAGGACCTGGCTATTTGCTTGAGCTGAAGCCACCAAACGTCCAGCGTCAGGCACTCCCGTGCGCCGCCCCTGATACACATGACAATAGAGATACACGTGGCGCTCATGAAGATAGCTGATGCTTCAGTACTATCTGTGCGCGCCCGCCCGTCCGCCCCCGATGCACATGAGGAGGCGTCCTGTCTTGAGCTTCAGGTTGAGCGCACGTGGTTTCATACTATAAAGCGAGCCTGTCTATGGTGGGTGGTCTCGCTGAAACGCTGCTGCATGTTGGTTGAATGGAGACGGAATCCTGAATTGGTGTAGGTTGATGGATAAGAATGTGTGCGTGGAGGATAGATTATTATGTCATACTCTCTATCTTCTTCCTACACATCATATTGGGGGATATTGTTATATGTGCGTCTTGCAGAATGATCGGATGAGACATGAAGGGAGCGGCCCGGCGGTAAGACTCGAATCGGGAGGTACGCACATGAAGAAAGGAATTGAGCGACAGAATTGCACATCACGTTCAACAGCAGACGCATCTTTACCGCCGCCTCATTCAACATCTACTGGTTCAGTGTGGTGACTATTGATTCTTTACGGTACCGTAAGCACCCAAAATGAAAGGGGTCGTCATTCTTAAGCCACCGCAGTTTCCGATAACAACATTCTTCATTTATTGAGAAGCCGTAATCTAGGCATATCTTCAACTTGCAAGTCCTTCAATCCTTCAGAAGTAGGAAACCCCCATGGCTTTCTGCAATCTTCCTTGTTTCTGGGTTTCTATAGTATCACGCCGGAGACGAACGACCGAACTCTAAGAGTGATCTATCAGACATTGCATGGTCGCCGTTCATGGCCAATCCGGCGCCACTTTGCCGGCGATAGATCAGCCTCGTACAGTCCGCATTCGTGTCTATGCCCGGTCTCGCGACGATAAAGAGGGAGGCAAGACGCATACTGCTCGCACTGATGAATCAGAAGTGACCGCCCGTTATCGAACACATTGACCTTGATTACTGCATGCCTAGTGGCTGTCGGGCGTGAGATATATGGGACTACGTTGATGGGAAAGATAAGCAGGAAAGCCTCGTCGAAGCCTCCAAGTCGCCATGGAGCCTGGCTCCCAGATTGCCTATTCCGGAAGTAGAGGCGCGTTTCCACAGAGCTGATGGGAGAGTGTCGTCAAAACTTGTCACATTCCAATATGTAGTTAGGTTCGCAGCATATAGGATACACAATCTCATGTATATACCATGATTGCCGGATCCCCGATAGCCACTCTTGGCTCTCTGGCGCCGATATTGATATCTCGATGAGCGAGAACCTTGTTTTCGTGCTATCCACACCGGCGGGAGCGTCTAAGGCGAGGCTTGCTGGAGCTTGCTGGTAGTTGTGCGAGAGCTGGGACGATGGTACCGGAGGCTGGAAAGTCTATCCATGATGCGATTGTTGGTATTCAGAACCAAGGAACATATCGAATTCGTGGGATCGGAGAGGAGGGAGCCAACTCCGACGTGTACCCCGCATCGGTGGTTGGTTGGAGGGGCTTTCTCTTTTACCAGCAAGCATCAACCCTTACCACTTACCCAAATCCGAGAAAACTGCAAACCAACAACCAGTCTGGGTGATTATCTGACCTACATGCTGAATTGAATTGTTGCAGCTTGGCCAGCTGCTCGGCAGGCTACTGCCGTCGCAGCCGTGGTAGAGGATCGGTAACTGCAGTGATGAAGGGAAGAGCCCTGCAATATCTGTTGCCTAATCGTTGCACGTACCAAAGACACAAGGAGTTTGGGGAAAAGACCCATCGAACTGGGTTCTGCTGTGTCCACCTGGAGGCTCGTCCGCCGTTGCAGTTGCAGCAAAGCATGTCCACACTCACTCTCTCTGTCGTTCGTGTCAGTTGGTCAGTCAGTCAGTGCGAATCTGCTCTGATTCATGTCCGTCCATCTATCAATCAGACTCAGATTGACACACGAGACAAGACCAGACACGAGACAATGCCCTCTCCCGCCAAAGAAGGAGTTCGCTCGACCGCAGATGCATGGATGGTGTCGGTTAGAGCAGTGGACAGACGATATACTATGCTATATCTATGACGATGATATCTGACTCGTATCAACCGGACAACAGATACTTATCATCCAAAATAGCATCTGCAGTCCGGCTGCTCTCGCTAAGAAAAGCCAGCGTCCAGATTAAATCTCGGGCCCGGAATGGCGGGGGTCTTAGGTAGGTAGGCAGGTAGGCGGTCGGTTTCTTTTAGCAGTGAACTGAGCTTTTTTTTTTTCTCTCTCTTCAGGTGGATGTGCTGTAGGGACTAACTTATTGGTTCCGTCCACCCCCTGGGCCCCTGGAGGATCCCTGCTGAAAATCAGCCAGTCAGGCCCGAGACAAAGGAACGGACGGACGGGAGAGGTCCGCATGCCGCAATTCCCTCAGCCGCAGAAACAAAAGGTGGATCGTCTAGAAATTTGGAACTTGCAGTTCATCTGATGGATATGGAAATCCGTGCAAACATGTTCCCACAAATACATCAAGTACTGACTGAGGAGAGCCTAAGCTAACTACTGTAATACCGAACAAACGGAGAGCAGGAACCACTTAGTCGGAGCTGGCCCGTACGTTTACAGTAGCGGGTAGCGGTAGAGGAAAGAGGCCTGCTTTCCTCCTGAGGCAGTCAGTTGCTTAACTTTAGGCTGGCAGGCAAAGAGTCAGTGATCCACGTTTCGAGAGCCGATTCCCTAGATCTCGGATCTCCTCTTTTCTGGCGAAGCCGTCGTATCAGACAACAGGTCCAGATTCTGACTCGTCTTGGCTTGACAGAAAACTGGTAAAAGGGCCAGGCCGCGTGCTACTCTAGAACGTACGACCGGCGACCGGCGACGACGATGGTGACGGGCCATACCAGCCAGCTCAGCCACGGAGAGAGAGAGAGAGAGAGGCATCGTGGACCGTTCCCGCCGCCAACATGCAGGCGCCCGCTTCGTAGCTCTGCCCTGTCTGCCCTGCGACTGTCCGGCTCTCGGAAGTACCGTGGAACTACCGAGGCACTGTTTGAATTTTCCCACCACAAACATTCACCTATTTTTTATTCCACAGTCTGGATCTATCTATCTACTTTACGTAACCCTGCCAGGACCGATCTGATTCCCGGCCATGATATGGGGCATCATTGGGCACAGGAGCCTCGAACAATTGAAACGATTCGTCGGGGGATTCTGGACTGGGCCTTTGCAAGCCTCGAAACTCACACACCGCAGCGATCGAGAACACTGTCCTTTTACCCCCCTCCTCCAGTGGAATGAATACCCAGAACCCATAATCTACATATGACAGGATCTCTAGGTGGAGACAACGTATAGATAAGTAGGCAAACCAAGTCCAGCCGAGGCGGCGGATTCTTTGCTGCCGCTGCACCTGCACATGCACGGATGTTCTTGTTGAGGAAATGTTTCCTTGGTATGTGGATCCTGCTCTGGCCAACCCAACCCGTACGTGGTTGGCATGCCCTGAGGCCTGAGAACGTGGGCATATCAGGACAGTCCAGGCCACGCGCAGCTGAATAATCCAGGTATCCTGCCAGAAACCCAAACTTCACGTTGCCAAGGCACGAATGACAGCTACATATACACCGATATGCGAAGAATTTCCATACATCCTCTTATCGTCAATGTAAACTTCGATGGAGGGACAGCTTACATACAGCTGAGCTGTGGACAGCTACGTCCTGCATACACGAGACCAGGGTAACCTAGCCGGTAAACGACAACTGGGCGACTGGGGTTCCCATAGACATCGATTCGCCTAACTACTAAACGATCTATAACCAATGTTTTGTGTGTGGTCAGCTCTGTGACGAAAATATGCATGCATTCATTCGTTCATTCACCGTATCGGTGGCTGAAAAGCTGCCCTTATCCAAGATGACTTGGTTGTTGCACAGGTCTCTAAGGTGCCTTAACGCCCTTCGTGGCATCAGTCTCATACGAAGATCCATGCAAGCCTCCTGCACGTCGGTGAAAATGACAAGCGCTTCTCAATATACTTAGAGGGCAAATCGGTATCCTCGGTGGCGCAAAGATAAGGGAGACCCTTGGAGAACATATGGTGGGATGCAGCATGGATTCCGGGTGGCAGCATAAGCACGAAAAACAAGCCACATGAACGTGAGGCGTAGCACGGTGTAGATAGGTAATAAGGCAACCTGCATGAGGGAGGCGTTGGGGGTTTGGTATATGTATGTTAGGGCATTTGGTGTAAGTCAATTGGCAGGTTGCACCTGCGAGCGACACTGACGACGTTGGTTTCGTATCTTGGAATATATTGTTCTTTCCTCATTATAGTAAGTTAATCTTGCGACCCGTACGTAATTCATCGTTTATACAGCCAGGTAAACCTGACCTCGTCTCAGTCAGAAGATGAGTTCGAAGACCGTAACGAACAACCAAAATCCCAATGATACTGATTTGCTCCTCTAACCAAGACCAATTCGTAGTGATACCTAGACCCCTTCCCCATCTATTACAGTAAAATAAAAAAAGACCCATGTGACTCCATTTTCGAAAACCAGCAAACATAGCATGATGGAAAACACGACGTATCATGATAACTCTCTCTTTCCCCCTCCCCAAGGAGATGGAAAACCCGAATGCATCTGCCTCTCTCTACAACTCGACGTTCTCGTCGCCGTCGCACTGCTGCATCATGACGACCTTGCTAACCTGCATGGCCGGGTCGGTCCAGGTGGGGTACCACTGGTCCTTGGCGGACCAGAAGTCCTTCTTGGCGTTGGGGCTGGCGTCGAGCCAGGGCTTGTTGGACTTGCCGTCCTCGAACCAGCCGTTGGTGCCGCCGACGGCGACGTTCATGATGAGATAAAACTTCTGGTCAAAGGGCGTGTTGAAGCGGCCCGTCTGCGACCACGGGTCGGCCATGCGGGTGCCGTTGGCGTCGACGTTGGGGAAGTTGCCGCGCTGGAACAGCGGCTGGTCGAAGTTGGTGTACAGGACCTGCAGCAGGCGCGAGTTGATGTAGGTGAAGAGGTACTTCTGCGACCACTCCAAGCCGAAGGTGTTGAAGCCCGCCGAGTAGGTCGTGTGCAGGGCCGGGCGCTTCACATTGGTCCGGAACCAGGCATCGTTGGCGGGGTCGGGGCCCCAGTGCAGGGCCGAAGAGGCAATGTTGTTGCCGCCCTGGGCGTAGCTGAAGTTGTTGCCGCGCGACTCCATGATGTCGATCTCGCCCGAGGCCGGCCAGGGGCCGTACTTGTCCTCGACGGGCATCATCCAGATGGCGGGCCAGAGCCAGTCGCCCTTGGGCAGCTTGGCCGTCACCTCGACGCGGCCGTACTTGATAGTGGCGGGGCCGTTCTTGGTCACCAGGCGGGCAGACTTGGTAGGCGGGACAATGGTAGCGTTTCCGTTGGTCGTGTTGGTCACGGCCACACAGTCGGTGAGGGTCTTGGATGTGCAGATGCCGTCGCGGGTCAGGTTGATGACCGAGTTCTGCTCGATGAGCGCGGCGTCCTGGAGGGTGGGCTTGATGTAGAGGATTCCGTCCTGGACGTAGACGTTCTCCGGGCTATCGGTAGCCTGTTCGAACTCGCCGTTTCTGTTGTTATCACGAGCAATTAGTTTCTGATATGCCTGCGAGGGGAAAACAAAAACGTGTGACAGTCACACTTACCCAAAACCACCGACTTGGATCTCAGGGGTCCAGATATCCTTGTTGAAGCCGTTGTTGAAGTCGTCCTCGTACACCATGCAGTACTTGTGGTGCACCACACTCCGCAGACCGTCCCAGACCAGCACGCCCGAGACGGCCAGGCCGACAAAGATGCCTAGGATGGGCAGGATGGTGACCCACTTCTCCTTGGGGTCCTTCTTCTCGAGCCAGGGCTTCTCAACCTCGCCCTTCTTGACGCGCCGCGAGTGGAAGTACCGCTGGTTGCGCTCCTCCATGCCGCGGCCGAGGGCGCTGGAGCTGCCGAAGCTCGACGCGGGCCGCGAGGCCTCGGGCGAGACGAAGGGGTTGTGGTGGCTGGGGGCTCGGCTGTGGTGCTGCGAGCGCGAGTCGGCCCGCTCGTCGCCAAAGGGGTTCTTGTCCGTGTTGGGCGTGCCCGGTCGGAGGGGTGTGTGGTTGGCCGTCGTCACGGCCGAGGGGCCGCCCGCGATGGAACGACCGCCGTAGAAGTTCTGCAAGTTGTCTTGGTGCTCCATTTTGACTTTTCTCTCTTTTGAGAAGTCTGCTGGGAGTCCGGCGGGAGCGAGAGACAACAACCGTCTAAAGGATGTGCCAGGCGGGTGTGAGGGTGAGCAATTAAAGATTACACGATATAAGTAGTGTGTATGATGATGAGTGAGTATGAGTCTGTTTGGGAGAGGGGAAGTGTGTGTAAGTGAGCAACGAGACAACACCAACTTAATGGCAGACTACTAGCGATACAGCTTTGTCTTTTGAGAAGTTTCAATGCCTCGCAGTCTCGTGTGTCACGCACGTAGTGTGTATGGAAACGAATGTAAGTGTGAAAAATGACCAACAACAGAGAGCTCCCCCGATCAAGAGTCGTGCAGCAGCATGGGAGAGATAGATAGAAGAGAGCGATACCCAGTACCTCTACTACTAGGTTAGCTGGTAGGAAGCCAAGTGGAGCTCGATGGCGAACCACCCCAGGTGCCAGGCCTCAACAGGGGTGTGTACAACCCTGGGCCGGCCTGGGCCCCCCCTGTCCCTGATCACATCAAAACCCGCTTCCTATCGACCCTCGTACAGGGTACTTAGCTACTACTACTTTGGGGCGAGCCACCGCAGACCACACGAGAACGTGGCTGCAGTTTCGTGCAGTGTCAAAGTGACAAAGTGACCTGTGCCAGCACAGGAAGTCCAGGGGGGTCGTTTAAAGTGCAGACCAGGCCAGACCGGGAATCAACCGAGGGCACATGGTTGATCTCTCTTTCATCATGGCGATTTGCACTAGTATTCCAGCTCTGCTTCCTAGGGATGTAATCCCGAAGTGCTGTCTGCCGTCGTCTCGACCATTATTGCCAATGCTTCATGCATCCCTAGGCGAGCTGAGATGTGCCCCGCGCGCTGGACTGTATGTGTGTGTAAGTGCTGTCCGCCCAGTATTCTGGCTCCGGATATAGCGAAGGAAGCAACCGCTCCCGGAGGCTAGAAAAAGAACCCAACAGTTATTTGGAAGTGGTTCTGGACGAGGCGGGCCTCTCTTCACACGAATCAGCTTTTTGGTCTAGGTAGCAGACAGAGCTTTTCACACGATGAAGTGTGTCTCCTTTGCCGAATTTTGACGTCAAGGTTCTCTTAGATGGTGGGCACTGTCTGGCTAAGTAACCAACTAGGTTAACAAATCTCCTAAAGAGAACCAGAACCACGAGGGCGCGGGCAGAGGGTGTGACGCTCCGCAAGTAACCCCCACCAGCCACGGCCTAGGGAGCGCCGTAGCGTCGCCCGATCTAACTATAGCTCAGCGAAAAAAAAAAAACTGAGAGGGAAGGGAAAAAGAGATACATGTTGCTTGCTGGTGCAAATGTTCTGGAAGGCCCAAGAGCAGTTTAGTGGTATAAACAAGCCTAGGCCGCGGGACAGGCAGGCCGCAGTGGAAATGAACGGCGGCTTGGCCATGATGTAAAGCAACATCTTTGGGAGGTAAGGGCGATCAATAGCTGGCGGCCGTACCGAGTCGCCGAAAGTATGCCCAATGGCTCCGCGCAGCTGAATAGGCAGACATACGCAGAGGCACAGAAAAGTCAAAATCCCCATGGTAATATGTCTGGTCAGGCAAGATCCAGAAGAGGGCATGCATACATAGCGACGGCCATTATTGAATCGTGCATGAGTATTTTACCAAGGTATGTATGCTGGCGGGGTACCCAGGGTAATGATCATGGTTGAGTACATGCATGCCTCAACCAGCACCTGGCAACTTGCGTGATTCTAAGAAAAGACATCCATGCCATGCCATTTGGATCAAATCGATCCATCAATCTATCAAAGTGAAAGTTGCAAGACATGCCTTTTGGATGTCGCCCATTCCGCCCTCCCTTCTTTCTGCAGTAGCATCCACCATCTGACCGCAGAGATCGTTGTCTCAAATCGACAAACCTGCAACGGCTGACTCTCCACCAATCCGCAATGGCTATCTGTATTCTTTGCTTATTCCCCCTCCTTCCCCATGTACTTTGCTGACCTTGCCTTGCTTCATACGAGAAAAAAAGCTGCTGGATTGATAACCACCGTGAGTGAGTGGCCGACCTACCCGGGCGCCAACGATACGTGCCTCACGATTACAGGTACATTGGAGCAATCAGAGCCAAGCGGAAAAGGGAAAGGAAAAAAGCAGTGGTCGCTTAGTGGCTGGCAACGGCTTCCTCCCCCTGTTCCTGCAGTAGGCCCCGCAAGTTTTTCAAGGTCAGAACCTAAAAAGGAAAGAAACAAGACTGCCTAACCAGAGGGAAGAGGGCGAGAGGTACCGATACGGGCGCTGTGCTGTTCAGGCTCAGGTAGACTTCTTAGCGAGCTATAGTCGCCTGCCCATAGAGGCTAGACTCTCGATCTGGGCCGAGGGCGGGGCGCTTGTACGACGTAGTACGTCGTATCCCATGCCATGCCACTCACTAAGGTTAGGTTACGGTAGTGGTGAAGGGCAGAGCACTGACGCTGTTTTTCTCCCGATGCTCTATCCAGCGCCGAACTCAATTCTTCAAACCACAAACTACTTGGCGCGTTCATTTCCACAATGGCCTCAGGTGGTGATAGTGTCAAGCTGAGCGGGCGGGTTCGCCTGTTGCCGGCCCCAGCACTAGGGGCCAGATGGTTCCAGCTCGTACTACTAACTCACAAACCTGAGAAGCAAAGGCTGTGCACTACCGCATAGAGGGGGCTCGCTCGCCCCCTTTTTTGCGTGGCTATCGTCTTGGTATCGTGAGTTCAACAACTACAGCAACATGGAACAGGCCACACACCTTTCCCTCCCTCTCCACCGGTAGCCAAGAGCCGCGGACAGCGGCCGCCCTTTCTGACTAACTAGCCCTGAAGGCCCGATAAAAGTCAAAGCCGACCGGTCCCATACTGTACTTTTCCTAGGCTCCTGATAAGCGCCGGGCTCCGGCCTTAGACGGGCTCCCTCGTGCAAAAGACATGATTCCGTCTAGTCGTTCACCTTCATTTCGTGATTGCGGGCGCTGTTGTTACACACTATTGCCCTGGAAAATCCTTGCGTTTGGGAATCGGCGGGACGTTTTCTCCCTGGGATCGAGGCTAAATCTGAGATTTCACGATCTGAAGGAGCCGACCCGGCAAATAGGGCCGCAGAGAACTCGACGCTATATAAGAGACGTGATGCCACTGACTCGAGAAGCAAGTTGAGAAATTTCTCACCATTTCCATGGCGGCCTACTCCGGAACTTCTTGTTGATCACTGAATCGATTCGGAAGGGACTTATCATCCTCGGCAGAGGAGACCGCCGGCTGGAAGATGTCACCGCAGACAGGCTCTGCTCGGCTGCTTGGGTCCCCGTGCTTTCGCTTCAGCTACCCACGCGCTGCTCATCTTCTCCCCAAAGGGAACGAACCACCCCACGGATACAAACGGTAGCCGGGACTTTTTTGACGATCTAGAATTTCGCCTGCTTCGGTTCGATGACCAAGTGGATATGCCTTTCTTTCCTCATATGCAGATCTTATCTCTCTCTGGTGTCTCTCAGCTCGGGTTCTGGGGGAGGGAACCTGGGAACCATGCGCCCGGGTCTCATCAACCACTTTAATCTCTCAGATGATCGTCGCGTCGGTCGCGCGGCGGGATCGACAATGCTGTGCGTGCTGCAAGGCAATTAATTGCTTGATATTTATCATACATGCCTGTACGCCGGGCCGGTGAAGCAAGTTGATGGCTGTCTGTGGAACGTGGTATCGCGTCATGGTTGGGAACCCGTGATGCACCCTATCTAACCGTCGACGATAATGCTTTCTCTTGATCTGCCTGGGCTTGCATGCCATGTACAAGGTTCTAAGACCAGGTGCCAGGTCTTTGCGAGCTTGGTCTGCTCGTGCTTGTCATCTCGTGTCTTTGAACGACAGACGTTAATCGAAGAAAAGCTTAACCTACGTGCATGTGGTCGTCGTATTAGCGGCGCGAACAGCGCATCAAGGCTGTTCGTGCCTGCAAAGCTCTGTAGCTAGCCAATGGAGACTATCATCCTATCCTGCCTTGAAATAACCACGAGATATACACACACATTACAGGGCAGAAGTGGGAGGTGTATGTTGCGGGGGTTGTCGGTGAGCGATGCCGTTGATATATCGTATCTGCGACATGTCCGCCAATCAGTGCGTGGCCGCCTGCAATAAGAAGCAATCCTGGCACTTACATTCGTTGAGACCTTGTGTCATCCGTCCCCATTCCACCACAACCATTGGGCGGAATCGGCCGCGGGCTGTGTCTAAAATTATCTATCTACAAATATCGCCGGCGGTTTCTTGCTTCTTCTTTGTGTTCCACGTCAACCGCGCAGTATGCATATGCAGCCAGGTGGTCTAGTGCAACTGGTTTTTTGGCCCTCTGTTGTGTTTCGTGTGTCCCAGAAGAACGGCAAAGGCCAATCGTCCCAGTTTCCAGTTTCTGCACCATGCACCTCGTTATATCGTATATGCAGCAGAGTGGTGTTTTGCGTGGCGAATAAACTTCTTCCTCGCTGTAGCGAGGGGGGGAGGTTGGGGGAGTTTAGGCGACCGGACCGATCAAATGCATATCACGTATCGAAGACGATGTCACGACCGCAATATGGATAGATTTATGACGATAACCAGGCTAGATAGATGTAAGAAAGAAAGAGATGTTAGGTAAAAGTGCAGAAACGCAGGACGCTAGGAAGGGCATCGCATCGCATCCCTTACTTAGGCTACAGACTGGGGCCACGATGGTTTGGTGATACGTTGCGAGAAGCTGACAGGATGGGTAATGGTGTTGTACTGCTGCCGCTTATGCTGTGCCGCCAAACGCCTGTCCGCTTTATCTCCATCATTGCCGTGATCAACGCACTCCGATTGGGAATCAGCGTCTGGGTCAGTGATAAGATGTTGATTATGCCAAACGATGCCTTCCTCATTTTCTTTCGGCTTGCATACACATGTCGGACTGAGAGAGGCGGTTAGCGAACGGGTTGGCTCCCACGATCGGGTGGTTGGCCAAAATGCAATGCAAATGCGGGCGGGGGGTTTTGGTCCTTGGGGATGGTTGTTCTTTGTGAGCGGTTGACGGTTGAATTGGGTTTCTCGTTGCATTCTCCACCTCCCCTCCCCATTCCCAAGCAAGACCTACATACATGCAACATGCAGGCCTGATCGGTTGGCGAGCGGCACGGGGGAGAGAAGATAGAGAATGTCTCTCTTCCTTTCTTTCTCGTTTTCCCCCTCTATTTCGCCCCCGCCATCGACCCAATCGTCGTTCCATGCGATTTGTCTCGTGGCGCGTCTGCCTGAACTGCCTGCCTACCTGGCTCTGGTGGACTTTTTTTGGTGGTCTCGTATCTGCACATAGGGTCCAGGTCTACTAGGGTGGGCGCTGTGTCATTCGTCTGGTGAGAGGAAACAAAGAGAGGCAGCAACAGACAGCAAGCAGTACAGGATACTCCGGCGGTGGCATGTTAGAGTCGGGCAGTCTGCTGGCAGGATCCAAATCAATTGCCCCCAACCAGCCAACCTCGCCTGAAAGATGGAGCGAACGGTGGGTGAACGGTGGGTGAACGGATGGCCTTGGAGGCATGCATGGGGTCCGTCTTCTCCAAATGTCACCTTCAGCGCTCCCAGGCGAGCCGGCCCCGAAAGCTCCCCCCAGCCCTCCGAGAATAGACACAGGTTACCATCCAACGAGAGTAACCTCAATTCTGCCAGAGGTACAGTAACTTGTTAAGAGCAAATCCATACCATATACAGAAACAGTCGTGTCGAGAGGCGTTTCCAGCGCCCCGAGCAATCGCCCAATGCGGAAAAATCGATATTGAGATATTGCGCATCTTTGTTACCTCTGAGTAACGTACTTCATATATCGCCATCTATCATAATTCGGGTCAACCATCATTTTTCTTCAGCTGGATCTCTTGGCGCCATCTTGCGATCTATTGTCTTAGTTTCCCTGCCTGTCTTTATGTCCCATGAGCTTAGCTATCACCAGACGACCAGCGCTGAAATGCTTCATTCACTCACTGTAAGCCCAGAGTACATCACCTACCTCGCTGATTGGAGACGAAACCCCTAGGCCGGTCCCTTTCTCCCTCCAATATTGGCCGGGAGTCATGTTGGCGCGCCTGTTCTCTGCTGTGCCATTGACTGCTACATCAGCCTAAAAAGTGACAGTCGCTGGCTACCTCCCCAATAGAGTTACTTAACCTAGATGGCTCGCCTAGCTGTGTGCCTTTCTGGAAAACCGTAGCGACTGCACTGCAGGAGGGGTTGAAGTGAAAAATGATACCCCAGCGCCGAGAAAGGCAACGTCCCTGTCGCAAAATTGAAATGATCCATGTTCTGGAACCGCCGTACCACACCCATCTTGGGCGGTTGTAGCTGCCCACGATGGTTGAGGAAGTGCTGTAGCTGGGAGTAGATACTTAACCAAGGCACACATAACCTCATTGGGATGCGCCACATCTTCTTTATTGCTATAGAATCCAGCTTTTGGCCAATTCTTTGGCACTTATATCTCGTCGCTCGCTGTCTTTGGGTGTGTTTATTGGATATATTGACAGTGATATACATTGGGTGGTCCGGAAGGTATCCGACCGATCACGGCGACCAGTCACAGAGTGCAATCGATGTACGATACAAGGTGGTCGGAACGTACGACGAACTCGGCGAGAAATATTTAATTATCAGGGCGACCCGGGGAGAGATTTGACGTTCGGACGGTACGGTTGGATATAATTGACCCTCGGGATTCGTTACTCACCGGGCAGGCGTGACTAGGAAGGGAAAACTATCCTGGATATAGGAGAGCTGAAGCCCATATCAGGGCGGAATATGGGTATGATGGGGGCGGCGGTGGTGTCCTCGTTATCGCTGCTGAGACTCTTCAGCATCGTCTCCGTGTTGCTGTGCTCCGTCTTTTCGATAGGAGCGGCCGCACAGGGAGGGAAGCCCCCAGGACTGGGCGCCGTGTTGGCGGGAGAGAAGAACTTGACTACATTCTACAACCTCATTCAAGTAAGTCGACAGGGAGAGGAGGACAAGAGAGCGACACGCACACGCCCATACACGCAGAAAAAGAGAAAGAGAGAGCGCGCGCGCGAGTGTGTGTGTGTGTATCAGGGGAGCTCAAAGGGGGGGATCAAGTTCTAACGATGCAATCTGCTTCCAGAAATTCCCAGACCTGCTGCTCCAGCTCCCCAGCCTGAACGGCATCACCATCGTAGCCCCGACCAACGAAGCCTTCGAGCGAATCCCGCTGACCTCGCTGAACGCCCTCTGGAAGCCCGACGACGCCGCCGTCGTCGTGCCCATCCTGCAGTACCACATCGTGCAGGGCCAGTTCCCGGCCGACGCCCTGGCCGCGGGCACGCCCGTCTTCGCGCCCACCCTGCTCGCCTCGCCGGCGTGGACCAACCTGACGGCGGGGGGGCAGCTGGTTCGCGCCGACAAGCAGCCCGACGGCTTCGTGACCCTGACCACGGGCTCGGGCAGCCGGTCCGACCTCGTCCCCCTCGCGGACGGAAAGCGCGACGTCCCCTTTTCGGGGGGCATCGTTCAGGCCTGCAACAATTTACTCATTCCGCCCACGGCGCTCAACGCCACGCTGACGGCCTACGCGGACCTGTCCTTCCTGGGCGCCCTGCACGCCGCGGGTCTGTACGACGAGTTCGCCACGTGCGGCGGCACAGCGGGGAACTGCACCATCTTCGCGCCCTCGGTGCAGGCCTTCCGCGCTGTCAACAGCACCCTGTCGAGCCTGAGCCGGGACGACCTACGCAAGGTGCTGCGGTACCATCTGGTCCAGGGCCAAGTCCTGACCTCGAACCTGCTGCGCAACGGGACCGTCCTCCCCTCTTCTGGCGCGAGCCAGGACCCGCCGCTTCGCGTCCGCCGCGCGGGCAACTACCTCTACCTCAACTCGGCGCAGGTGGTACAGCAGGACATCCTCTTCGCCAACGGCGTCGTGCACGTCCTGGACAACGTCCTCAACGCCGCGGCAGAAGCGGCACAGGCGACGCCCGACCCGGCCCGGGGCACGCAGGCGCCCGTGTTCCGGACCGACAGCGCCGACGCTGCGCTCGCGAGCGTGACCGAGGCGTCGGCCCTCGACGCGCTGCCGCAGCCCTTCACCAGCGCCTTGCCTTGCACGTCGGACTGTCCGGTCCCGACGGTGACGGACGGCCCATCGGGCGCTGGGGCTTCGGGACCGAGTCGGACTTCTGCATCCGCTCACCAGACGACTTCCAGTAAGGCGCGTGCGGCGCGGTGTACCGCTCTCCCGGTCCAGCCCGTGGCGGCGGCAGCGGCTTTGGTTTGGGGGGTGGGTGGGTACTTGGGCGCCATGTAGGGCCCTTGCTGAGAGAAAGAGTAATGGGTTTACAATAGTATTATAGGAGAAGAGACAGAGAGTGAGTGAGTGAGAA
>QUSE01000038.1:0-114926 GCA_006508115.1 Apiospora malaysiana
CGCTTACGCCTTAAACCCCACTCTGTAGATATTAAGTAGCACGGGAACTTCGGATATACATGTGTATGTGTTGGGCATTACAGGTGAGTAATAAAGTTAGCACGGCTCATTGACTATCATGGATACCACTTTTATAATGGTGTAGCCAGCGTTTATCAGACATCCGACACCCAGTGTGTACTACAGTATTTTGAATATTGAGTCGCGAACTAGCTATGAGGGTCTCATATTAATCTCGACTTCTTCCAATAGTCGATATAATGGCAACACCTCGCGACGATGCCGTCCTCGATTTCTTTGCGAACCAAACGGTCTTCCTGACCGGTAGCACCGGCGGCCTCGGCGGATGCGTTTTGTACAAACTAGCGGTTACCCTGAAAGCGGCCAGGATCTTCGTGCTGGTGCGTCACGATGCGGAAACGGTCCGGCGCAAGTGGGAAGCCAGTATGGGTATCAAAGTAGATGATATCTTCTCTAACGACCGAGTAGTCCTCCTCGCGGGGGACTGCACGAAGCCACGGCTCGGCCTTTCGGCTAAGGACTATCTGGCCGTGCAGAAGAGCGTCTCCGTCATTATTAACGCCTCAGCCAATATCGACTTCTACGACCCGCTCGTCAAACTGGTCGCCAGTAACTGTCTGTCCGCGCTCGAGATAGCCGCATTCGGCACGGCCATACCCAACCTCCGGCGCTTCGTGCACATCTCGACCGCCTACGTAAACTCCTTCCTGGATAACGGACTGGTCGAGGAAAAGGTCTATCCATTCGGCAATCCCGAGTCCGAGCTCCTGCAGGTGCTCGAGGGCCGAACCCCCGCATAGGCGGGGTATTATGCGTGGCCCTATGGTTACTCGAAGCATCTCGCGGAGCAGCTCCTGGTCCAACGCTTCCCCCGGCTGCCTCTCCTGATCGTTCGGCCGTCGAGTGTGGGCCCCGCCCTGGAGGTACCCTTTTCCCAGTACATACCCCAGGCCTCCTGCCCGCTATCAAATATATACGCCCGGCTAATGTATCCCACGGGGGGTACCAACACGTGGCATATACCAGACGGCGTCAGCTCAGGCTCCAACATCCTCAACGAGATCCCAGTAGACATCGTCGCCAACATAATGCTGCAACACGTCTGTCGTGGCACGACCGGTATTATCCATGCGGGTTCGGAGCTCTACATCCCGCGCACCCTAGACCACTTCCTCGCGGACCTGGAGGAATACGTCCCCGACGAGTGGAAGAGGAAAATGGCGAAGAACGTCTTCACGGCGGATCTGTCGTAGAGGTAATGTAAGATTGCTAACTTCTACCGGGTTACTACCCGAGACTGGTGGTTCTGCACCCTGCGATTAGCTGGTCTGGATTCGACGGGCCCTTTGGGTTTGTCGCCATAAGGTCATGATCCAGATATATATGTCCGGGACAGACTGATGTAGGTTATGAGGAGCTTGCTAAAGGATATGTTCCGCGAGTGCGAGGGCAAAGGACTTATGCTTAAGGCATCCAGGTTGTGATAGATTACAGGTAAGCGTTCGTGTGGGTAGCTGATAGCTGGTCATAGTGGTTTTGTAGAGATATATATATTTTCTCTTAGCGTATGGGTCTGCCCTGCGTTCGCGGGCGCTTCCGTATAGGTAGAATGTGCGGTTGTCGATGCGATTGCAGACGACGCTGCTTCTCGTGGTCTATCGTTGATAGGTTCTTAATTAATACGGTTATGAAAATCCTATATGAGCCTGTGTGCAAGTTTAGATGTCTCCTGCCTCTCCCTATTCCGCCCTCACGTTTGTCCCGTTCTCTGTATCTAGTTATCGGGCCCTTCTGGGTATTATCGTGCTGAAGATCCTGCGATGCGTTAGCTGGGTCCTATAGTCTCGTCGTGCGGTACTGACGAGCTTTGAGCAGAAATTCTATAGCGTTCTTAACGTTTCCTAGCTGATCGTGCTCTGGTTGGGCGCTGGGTGGGAAGAGGTCCCGCAGGAGCGACTCGCTAGCCTGCTTGTCCTTGTTCTCGATTTCTTTTACGGCCCCGAGCAAGGTCTTGACGTCGGCGCAAGCGTGGTTCTAAGATGCTGCGGCGCTTTCTATGTGAGTTACGGCGGATCCTAAATGTTCCACTATTATGGCGTCTAGCTCCGCCTTCAACAGGTGTACTAAAGCAGTTAGAGCATAGGCTGTCTTTTCCCCCTCGTTAATTGGACCGGTCCGATCACCACCGCTGTCAGCCTTAGGGGCGGGAAAGAAGATGTTGGGCATGGTGATGGTCTGAAGCTTGGGGCGGGTTTGTAGGTAAGAGGTAAGCTAACGTCTACGCTAACGGCGGCGCTATGGTCTCTACCCTCCTTTTAGGTGCCTATTCTATAATAACATGGCCGGGCCAAGGGACGTGTCTATCCGCGCAGGCGCCTTCAGTTCGCTTATAAGAGTATAGAGCGCTGTGGATACGCTGACTTGCCTATTAAGATGTTGGCGCTAGGCCCGTGATGAGAGGCCGGCCTGAGCTGCTGAGTAGCGCTAAGGTCGGCCCGGTGCATTAACGATACGCTAGTAATCCACTTTAATTGCTTAGCGGGGTTTCGATGGTATCTGCTTTTAATTTAGGATATAATGTCCGGATGGGGACGCCGGATATAGGCCCCGGAACTAGTAAAACTGCCCCCTCCAAAATAGCCTCTCGACTTGGTCTCTACCTTATACAGTGACCCCGATACTATACGCGGCGTTTACTGCACGCTATTATCTTTATCCTCGCCGTCCTTTAGAGCAAGATTAAACACTTTATTCCTGTTCTGTTGTTAGTGTAGTAGTGGATATAGCTCCCTAAAGACGTACAGAGTCTTCGCGTTCGCCATCAATGTTTCCTCCTGTTTCTCCCTAGAGCCGACGTTAGCTGTCGTCCACCCTCTAGAGGGGTTGGTACGTACGATGTATCCTTCAGAGCCTGGAGTACCCGGCCTGTTATGAACCCAAGCTGTTGCACTTTCTTCTCTATTGCTGTAAAGCGACGCTCGTTGGTATCGTCTCGTCCCTTCCCGCCCGCCAGTGTCTCGTCTCGTTTCAGGACTATGATGAAAGGCAAGAAAGTTGAACCGGAAAGATCGCGTGTTCGGCGTTGATAAAAAGGTTGGGTGATAGTGCCGAATTTATGATTGATTGCAGCGACTCTAGGCCGATTTCCTCGTCCGCCGTAAACCGGCAGTGAGGATGGGGAGCGGAAGTTTCCTATACAGATATATAAGCGAAAAGCGCTCCCTTGTGACTAGTGCTATATATGCAGAATTAGGCGATAGATTGTCGTCGCTAACCTGTCGCTTACACACACGCGCGCTTTGTAGAGGACCAACCAGACGTAGATGCGAAGGCCACTAGTGCCGCCATTAAGGCTAGGGCGCTATAGGCAGGGTGATCCTTGTGGAGGGGTAATCGACGATAATAAATTATGTGGGTTATCGCTCGCTTACCCGTAAGTAGCGTTCGGGCCGCATGAACTACAATGCACGTGAAAATGAGTTGCGCATCTAATCTAATCAGGTTGTGCGCCTGTCCGCTTTAGGTAACTGCGCCTGTCTTGTGGGCCTTGGCCAAAGTCTAATATGTGGGTTTACCGAATTCTCCGTGGCCTACTACGGCTGCCTTCTCCGGATGCACCTTCCGAATAGATGGGGAGTATACCCGTGGGCCTTGCGTATTGTACTGCTATCTTGTCCATCGCGGCCCAGACGGCAGAGTAGCAGCTGGTATAGCTCCCGCCGCCCGACCGGAGCCAGTGCGAGTAGGCTAGGTAGTTCTTGATAACCTGTATTGCTTCGCCGCCCTCGGTAGCTTCCGCATTTAGGAATTCGAAACTGCGGCCGATGCGGTCGCTTATGAAGATGGTGAGACTCTGCAGGTTCGCGAAATGCGATACCGAAAGCTGTATGATGTGAATATGCTAACCGGCTTCCATAAGGCCTAGATGGCGGACTGACTCGATTTGGAGGCCCGTCGTATGGGCTGTGTCGAGGATGTAGGACTGCGTCGGCTTCGGGCCCAGTGGATGCATTAGGATAATGTCGCGTTCGTAGTCGATAAATAACGGTGCGCTCGTCCCCAGCCTCTGGTAAAAACGGAGGTAGACGTGGCGGGGCCGGGCAGTAACATGCATCAGGTTGGGCACCGGCTCCTGGGACGCGCACTATCGCCAGGTATTGTCGCGGGCTCGAACGAGCTAAAGTACCCTGGCCGCGGGCAGAGCCCAGGACCAGACTTCTTCCTGGATCTCCAGGGGTAGTCGTTGGATGTCGAATGCCCTTATCGCTACTTTGTCGCAGGAGACGTAGGGATAGGTAGGAGGGGTAGATACTAGCTTCGGCGCCCTATGTAGATGCGAGGACGCTGATAGCTGATAAGTCGGAGTCTCGTCCCCGGTAGGGTTAGCCCTGCGAAGGGAGTGGGGCGATTGCTTGTGAAGGATATATTACATATCTTTGCGTAGCCCTCTCTGCATGGGATCCTAACCTGGGATTGCCGTGACTAACTTCCTGGTGCTGGCAAGTATTGCAATGTCTAGTGTTATTACGCTGCTGTCCAGCGTATCTACGCTAGATGTTTTCGAATACGAGTGAGTGTGCCGCCTAATGGTGCAACGGACCGAAGCTGATCGTCTCGTTTCTGGTAGGCCCCTCCGTGACGGGAATGAAGGCGCGCTATCTGTGTCTACTATATGCAAGCCTACGGCATGTCCTGCGCCGGCGTCGGCGCTGTGCGAACCTCGCTGGGGCCTATCGATAAGGCGACCTAAGATCTTCGACAGGGTGCTCTACGGCAGCGCGAATTATCGGTCCCTCCGCGTGAACCAGATAGAGGATGCGGTAGCGTGGGCGCAGCTCTACCTGGAGGCAGATAAACGCTATATGGTGCCGGTGCGAAACCGCGTCATGGATATACTCCAGGACCTGTATCAAAACCGGGGCGAACTGGTGCCGGGTTCTCGATTCATGGATGTCGCTTTCGCGGATGGCGTCCCCTAGCTGCCTTTGCAGGAGTGGGCCGTGTCTATAACGATGCGAGCGCTGGCCGAGGGGCAGATGAGTCCGGAAACGCATGCGTTGCTGCTGGAGGAGAGGCCAGCGTTTGCGCTGGCCCACTCGCGATGCCTCTAGCGCGCGGCCCAGGACCCGAAAGCCGGTCTCTTCTTGTTTGCAGACCCGAGAAAGAGAATGCCGGGCGACGACGGGAAGGAAGAGGTATTCATCTTATTCGACCTGGGCTTTGACTATAAGTTTTTCTATCTCCAGGAACCCCCGCAGTTTAGCTCGGTATCGACGATGGCCGAATACATTGATCTGTGGCGCCGTAGTGAAGTGTTAGGTTAGATTTCGTTACTGGGTAGAGTCGAGATGTAGATTGATAGGCAATACGTGATTAATCGTTCTACTCCACTCTTACGCCAAGTGGGATATATTAGACCGGATTATGGCGACTCCTACTATTAGTGCGCCGCAGGGGCTGGGAAGTTCGTTCGGGCTAGCGGCGATGTTCGATCCAGCCTAATCCAGGGACTTGGTATCTTGCTGGCTTAATATAAAAAGTGTTGGTTTAGATAGTGCTGAGCCACGCCGGCCAATGCTATATAACTCGGCATTATGTCCTGTCGCAGTTTAGATTGTCTTGCTAAGGGGCCCTACGGCGTGATGAACTGGAGCTCGCTTCGTCGAGTGAATTGCAAAGTTTTCTTTATCGTCCAGTGGACGTGAGTGATGCCTTAGTCTATGGCGTCTTAGTTAAGCGCGAATGTAAGGCTAGCGGAGCGTACCGTTCCGTTGGGACGGTTCTCTACCGGCTATTCGACCGCTTAGCCAGGCTCCACGGTATTAGGATTTAACTGGGATTGGCGGCTGGAGCTAAGTTTCTAGGGCTATAATATTAGGTGCCTGTACGTGGCCTGTCTCGTTTCTATAAAATGTATTTTGAAATTCGACGACTGCCGGCTATAGGCCTGTTCCTTGGTGATAACGGCAGGCCGTCCTATTTCTAGTTAGAGCCGATATATATAGTTGGCCCGGGCAGTGCTAGGATATGAGCGTTTGTTCCGACCTCTAGTCCCAACCGCGGCAAAATATCCGCCGTGCGATATTTGTGGGGGCTGGTTAAGCACCGGATCCCTGTTATCTCTATGCAGGGGCCCGGGGTAAAAGCCAGGATAGCCGTGCAGACCGACTAAGTGTGCTAAGGTAGCCGGCCCAGTGTAGATAGCTTAGATTAGTATTACGCATGGCTAAGGATGGATGGTCTCAATATCGACGATACCTCACTTGTGGCCGTTATTACGGCGACGCTCTACTTGGTAACAGTGCTCTTAACTTCTTCAGGCTCCTAGAGGGTAGTGCTCTTGATGAAATCCCTTCTGGTTGTATCCCTCCTGGCCAGGGTTTTATGGCAATAGCCCCTATGACGGTGTAACTTTTCTGTTTATTTCTCCGCACTGATTTGGCGATACTGACACCCTTCGCGTCGATAATGCCCCTCGATTATGCCCTATTGAATAAATTCCCTTGATTATATTCCCTTGATTATGTTCCCTTGATTATGTTCCCTTGATTATGCTCCCTTGATTATGCCCCCGCTGCTTATGTCCCTTCCTTATGCCCCCTACTTGCTTACGCTCTCCTCGATGATACCCTACTCCTACTTGCTTATATCGCCTGTAGGGCACCTTCGATGACAATTATTCGAAAGTAACACTTTCGTTGCTGCTATACCCTACTTGTTTATGTGTCCCTGATTACGATCCTAGATGACAACCCCTCGGTTTACCCTTCGATGATAGCCTTTTCGATTGCTCTTTACTTGGTTATACGTCCCCTGATTATCTTCCGTTGATTATGCCCTTTTTGATTATGCCCCCTTTTATGATACCTATTGGATCGCACTTTTGGATGACATTACCGACGCTTCTTTCCGTCGATATGCCTCTATTAGGTGATGGCTTGGCGATGACGCTCTTCTCGACGATATCCCCTCGATGGGATTCTCTTTGATGGCAACTAATTTGATGACATTTCCTAATGGCGGTACTCTCGGTGCCCGGTACGTGCCCCATTTGCTTACGCTTTCCTTGATGAAACTCTCTTGATGATATTTACTTGAAATTCCCGTCGATAATAGCCTTTATACCCAGGCTGCCTCGACGATATCCCTTCGATGATAGATATTCGGTGATACTTCCCTAGACGATATTCCCCACGATGATGGTTTACTTTATGATTATACTCTCGGTGCACGGTACGTACTCTACTTGCTTACACTCTCTCTAATGTCACTCCCTTGATGGCAGTTCTCTCGATGACAGCCCTTCGGTAGGAACCGCCTTGGCGATAGTACTCTCTATATTGTAATACCTAACTTGCTTACGGTTCTCTTACGACATCCCTTGCTTATACGGTCCTCCGTATATATTTTTGATTATACTCCCCTTGCTTATGCACCCCTCGAGCGCGTGCTTTGGTTATGTTTTCCTAGATGATACTCTACTTGATGACATTACCCCCTTTACCTTTATTGATGTTTACTTTGCTAGAGGATAGCAGTCGTGAGATGACACTTTCTTCGACGATATTCTTTCTCGATGATAGCACTCCCGGTACTGTAGTACGCGCCCCACTTGCTTACGCTCTCCCCGAGCAAATTCCTTTGATGACACTCCTTTAATTATATATTCCTTAATGCTAGCTATTTGGTTATATTCTTAACCGCACCCCTCTGATGACGCCCTCTCTGCTTATGTCCTTATTGATTTTACCCCCTCGTCGACACTGTATTTGATGGCGCTGTTCTCGTCCCTACCGATATCCTTATCGGCCGTACTACCTTCGATGGCAGCCGCTTGGCTATACTTACCTAACTGCGCTTTCTTGATGACGATTTCCTTGGTTCTATCCGCGCATCCCCGGTCCCCCTATTACGCTCCCCTTACGCTCCCCTCGATGACAGTCTCCTTAAATATACCCCCTCGATGATATTACCTACACTCCCTCCCTCGATAGCTCTCCCGATGACAGTGAGCAGGGGACCGTAACGCTGCCCTCGATTGTATTTCGCTCGATGACGCCCTACTTGCTTACGCCCCCTTCGACGGAGCCCCCACCCTGTACGACACGATCTGATGAATACCCTACCTACATTCCCTATTCGGTACCCTCGATGACAATTATTCGATGGCAGTACTCTCGTTGCTGTAACCTAGTTGATGATACCCGACTTGGTGACACCCCACTTGCTTACGCTCCCCTTGATGGCACTCTAAGTGATAGTAGTTTGCTCGACCCCGTCCTTTTTGATGACACTCCTCTTAATGAGGCCCTTCTGGGTGGGATTATACTTGACGGCATTAGCCTTATTGATATACCTATCGGCGGCTCCCTCGATGACAGTACGCTCGGTACTGAAATACCCCACTTGTTTACACTTTCTCGCTAGCCCCACCTGCTTCTCGCTAGCCCCACTTGCTTATGCTCTCTCGATAATAGTCTACTCGATCTGCGTTCCCTTCGATGACAGTAGTCTCGGCAACTCTTAACGGCGCAGCCTTTTTGTTTTAGGCTACTTCGATGAAATACTCCGTAATGATTGGCAGCGAGCCGTCTTAACGGGACGGTATACTCGTCACGGAAGCACCCCACTTGATGACACCTCGCTCGATGACAGTACCCCCGAGCAATCGCTTCGGCTGGACCTCTCTTGTCCCTCTTGTCGACACTTAATGTAGACCTTGTCTCCGGCCCTGCCCGTAGATTGCGGGCCCGCTCGAATACTTGGGAACTACTGGCTACTGCCTATTTATGAAGCTAGAACCCGTCTTTGGTTTACTGTAGCGCTGAGAAGCAAGCTTGGTAGCGTATATCGAGGAATGTGTATTAAGGTTTGAAATTAACCGCGTAGCGTATTTTCATACAGGGATTGGAAGCTGTATTATAGGTATAACTAAGACAAAGTCTACGAGTCTAGTTATATTCCGTGTCCGCGCCGGTAACCAGGTCATCTCCGGATTCTCCGCCACGTGCTGCCAGTCGTGTTCCAGGAGGACTTGGTCTCCTGGTATGTCTTCCGACTGGCTTGCTGGGAGCGTTGGATGTCGTCCCCAGGGTTGATTGTGAAACGTAAGCCTGCATGGCAGCCCTGCGGCTTATCGGCGAGTATGCTGCATACCGGTTCGTTAGTAAAAGTTAGCCACTAGGTAACGTTTTAGCTTCTCACCTGTAGAAGAACGTAGGTCCAAGGTCCCCAACCGTGTAATTGATGTAGACGTCTCGGTCGCTGTGGCCCTGCGAGCGAGAGTCGAATTGGCTATTTGGCCGACACGGATCCTCGCCTGTCGATTGCATAATAGCAAGCTTCTGGCTATGAAGCGCGAAACGGATCACATTACTACGGGCGGCATTGATCTAGTGAGGTTGGAATAGATCGACCCTATCGGTGTTGATCTGGACCACGTGGGTGGGTAAGGGTCGATCCGTTATGGCGTTGGGGGGATCGATGGATCTGGTCGTGGTAACCGTGAATGTGAGGGTGTTAACGACTGTAGCCGTAGCCTGAGGGTGGACGAATGTCGTGCCGGATGGTGTAATGTGTGGGCTGGAATGCCCTGCCGAAGCGGAAGGCGCGGTAGGTTCTGATAGCGTCGCGGGGAGCCCTGCCGAAGGTTCCTGTATACATTGTTGCATATCGAAAAGATGCCTAGCGCATAGTCTATGCGCAGTAAAGATAGCCAGCCTAAGTAGATTCTTCTTCATATTGGCGTGTCGATAATTGTATGGTGAAGTTGCTGGTCTCGAAGGCGTTTGTGTTTATATAGTCCCTAACGTAGTATCACGGAGGACATGGAAAGCGGCCGGCCCAGCTCTTGCCCATATCTCTAAAAATAGAGTTTTAAAATTACCGTCATGGCTATGGCATATGTATTCGATACGGCTGCCTATGGTGCTCGGTCACTTTGCTCGGCTGACTAGTCCAGAAATAGACGCCGTGGCTATGCCGTGAGAACTATATATAGGCGTTACCGACTAGCGGAGAACCGCGAGGTAGATTCGACCCCATCACCCCTGGTACGAACGAAATCAATATAAAAGCCGTTTCGATCTTCCCCTTCCTCGGCGCTACCGTGCTAGCTGCTCCTTTGTATAGAAACGCGACGGCGACCAGCGATACACGTCTAAACTTATTACCCAGCACTGTGACTTACCTGCAACTCGCCTTATTCCTCGAAAACCTGGAGGCGGAGTTCTTCCGAAGCGCCGTGTCTAACCTTACCGACCAGGACGCGCGGTATGGCGCGTCCTTCCGCTAGACGGTGCAGGCGGCCGCCATAGTGCGTTATGAATTGGCCCCTCCGTACACGCCCTGCTAACGAACCCCAAGCAAGAAGTTGCGCACCAGCAGGCGCTAGCAAACATACTCGGCGCGGCCGGCGCGGCCGGCGTGCCGCCTTGCCGATACGTGTTTCCGTCCATAAATACGGACGAATTCCTCTCGGTAGGCAAGACGCTGAGCGTTATCGGCGCCGGGGCTACCGTGGGCCTCGTAGGGCCTCTCTCCGCCACCAACCCCGAGCTGGCGCAGGGGATTGCGAGCATTGCGGCTACGGAAGTAAGGCACGCGGCGCTCTTCGACGTCGCTAACGACGCCGCGCCTAACCCGGCAGCCTTCGAAACCCCTATCCCCGGTACGTGGGCCTTTAACCTCGCTTTGGGCCTAGCCGTCCCCGGTACCTGCCCTCTCCTCCCCCCCTTGGCTATCTTGCCCAAACTCGCTGTGTCCCCCCCTGGCGGAGGCCTAGACGCGCCGACGAGATTCATATGGGATACGACGCAGGAGCCCTTTAAAGTGCAGAGTGCCGAGCCGCTCTACGTTACGTGGGTTAATTAGATGCGACCGCCTATCTACACGCGTCTCGATATCTCCGCCCCTGGGTTTGGGGACGCGAAGGCCCCGGAAGGCTTGCAAGGCGCCGTGGTGGTGGTGTTGACTGCATAAAACCGGCTGGCGCGATTGGAGGAACTCGCGGCCGCCACGCTAGCGGGCCCTGTAGTTTTGGTGGTTTAAGGCACAGGCCGAGCTTTGCGCATCGTGGGGTTTAGATATATCCGTATGTAGAAGACTGAATGGACTAGGTTCTTTCTTAGCCTCTCCTATGACACTAGCTCCAGCGTTAACAACAGTCTCGCATTGGCTCTCCTAGTGACCTGCTGGTGGATATGAGACCCGCTTGTTTCCACGACCACATCCCTGTCGTTGGCTTGTTGGGCTATATTGTTTCCGTCGTGCAACTGACCGAGTATGAATGCATAAATGTCAGCGCCCGCCTACCGTCTTCGAGAGGACCCCAGGTTACCCCCTTGTCGTCGTTGGGGACCGATTCGATTCTTCTACCCGCTATGGATAAGGAAGAGGATTATAGGAATGTATAAGATCCTAAAGAGCGGAGGAGGATCCAAAATAGGGTGAACCAGCGGCTCCACCGCCTCTAACGTAAGAAACCTAAGAAGGGGCAGGCAATTGAGCAGGCGGCTGGGCAGGTAACTGAATAAGCGACTGGGCAGGCTTGCGTACAGGCCTATGCCGCGGATTCCGTTACCGTAGCCCCTATGGTCTATAATGATAATCTCCGGCCGCTTAAGAGGCCATGCTATAAGAGACCGGGTACGACAGCCCCGCCACTATTAGCACCGCTCGGCCAGACCTACTTTCTCGATGCCGAGGAGACTAGAGAGGCTTACCGTGAGCTTCCGTTCGGGCCGCTCGACTAGCCGAGCGCACCGGGTTACTTTGTAGATGCCATGACGGGTAGCTACGAATAGGGCGGCACTGTACTAGCGGCATTAGCGGTGCTAGCTGGACCCGCTCCGGCTGGCAACCTACTGCATATAGTTACTGGCGTTGGCGATGGTCTTTCCACGCCGTCTTTTCTATACTCTGTAACCTGGACCGAGCCAGGCTAATTTACGTTTCCTGGCGGCGCGTCTGCTGGGTCGCTGGATATGCACGCGATGGATTCCTGGCCGATCTTGCTAACCGAACCTGCTTACGAGGACGGGAACTAGCTCGTGGAAGATCTAGAAGATTTGAGCTATTGGTTCAAAGGGTTTGACCCGGTTGAAGCGGAGAAGGATGCGGAACTGCGTGTGTCTGAGGAAAGGAAGACGGCCCAAGCCCAGACGTAGGGTCCGTTAAATAACGGAGACGATGCGAGATGTCATATGCCTGCTTCCGATGCGGCTCTCCGGCAGTGTTTCGAGAGCGTACGTATGGGGTTGAAGATGGAGTCTTTTGATTTCCTACGTGCTCTGCGGTAACTTCGGTAGGGCTAGACTGCGGACCTACGGATCTCTTGATTTTAGATACTAAGCATAATACTATATTCCATGGTGTGTTGCCTATATGCCTACATGTCTATATACCTACTTCTATGAATTCCGTACGGTGCTGCTTCATAATCTGGATATATATATACTGCCGTAATTATATTACGATGCCTTGTGGGACCGATAGCAGGTTTGTGAATATTTTGTACCCTGTGTAGTTTATTGCCTGTGCTACTATGGCTAGCGATAAGCAGTGGTATGCAGAGCATTATAGTGGAAGCGCTAGTGGATATAGCGGTAGCTAGGTCTCTCCCGAAAGGGACAAATAGAGGAGAAGGTGTTTAGGTGGCTGTAGAAGCGCTGCTGTATTGTGGAAGAGCGGGAGAATATGGAAAGAACCGTCGTGCTCCGGAGTCTGTGGTAAGAGACTTAAGTGAATAGCTAATAAGCTCCGGGCGCCGTGCCGCACTCCATTGTGGGGGTTACTTCCCTATGGCAGTATCTCAGCTGCAAAGGGGTCTCTGTATTCAAGTCGCCGTTTGATGATAACTGCGGGTAGTAGAGCGTGAAGTTATGCGAAGCGAAGCCGCACCGATTTTATAGTAGTTGTCCTAACAGTATGGTATAATGGCACCCGTTGCTCCTACGAGAGACTAAGGCAGTATAAATGAGTGAACTAGATTTAGGTTGAGAGCTATGCCCCACGTCTATTCATAGAGCTCTAAAATTAGATGATCTATATTTAGCCTAACCATAGCATTGCGGGATATCTCCGCTCTAATCCACGAGTATAAAATGCTGATCGAGTATCGTGGCATAGGTCACTCTTTACTATACGGCTATCGCAGTGGCTTTATCTACTGAAATTGTCTATATTCTCGATTTAATGGAAGGCGCCAAGCGAGGTGATATCGCCCGGATAGAAGGCACGCAGGCAATAGGAAATGATGATACCGGTGCCGTTGTTCCCGTAAAAAATATAAAGGACCAACAGCCCTTCGTTGAGTCGGAGGGTGATGAACCCAGCGGTAATTATGGCGGTTTGAGCTCTACCTTAGGCAGAAACCCACAGTCTTCTCTGGATGACGCCCGACTTGTCGAATGGTATCACGTACTAGTGGGCTTACGGGCCGATGCGTACCGACTGTTGCAGCTTCCGGCGTATTGCGACGATGAGAAGAAAATTAAGACTGCTTGGTTAAGTATTATCTAGTAACTCCACTCAGACCATAACAAGGTCGAGGATGCTGACGAGTATGGCGGAGCGGTTAACGCCGCCCGGGATAAGATAAAAACCTTGGATCAGCGTAAACGGTGCGACGAGCAGATAAAGGAGGAGAAAAAGCGGAGGTTTGATAACAAGGATCTTACCTATTACGAAATTCTTTACGTTCCTAGGGACGCTACCGATGAGGAGGTACACCAGGCGTATAATATGGAGTTGGCCTATTTTCTAGACCCGGAAGACGAGCCGTATCGAGAAATGATGAAGTATTCATACCTTGGCATCTATACTATAGAGTCTCGAGCGGAGTATAACCATAAAAAAGGAATCGTGCCGACGGAGAGAGCGCAATTTTCCAAGAACGCGATTGGGGACGAAAGCGAGTATTCAGACAGCGAGGACGAGACCGAAGTGACGACACCGCCTCCACCGTCTTCCACCGTGCAGCGCTTGCTCGAGGCCAATACAGAACTCGTGGTCCAGCTCCTTCTTGGACACGCAGCACTAGATGACTTAGAAGCTATGAATGAGAAGATCCGCAAAAATAATATCAAGAAGACGATTAACCCGCAAGCCTATATCTTCGACGGAGGGGATATGATAGTATGGCGTAAGTAGCTCCAGAGTACGGAGAAATACGTAGGTAAGGGGTACTCGGAGAGCGCGGACACCATGGTAAAGACGTTCTTAGAAACATTCAAGATTAGGTCTAACGAAATTGGGTTGCTTAAAGCGTGGCCGGCCGAGGTCGCGAGATAAGTATTGTTTAAAGTCTATCCGCAATACCTGGAGAGGCAGCGCGCCGCGCCCTAGGCAAATAGTCCGCCCGTGGCCCACGACTACTAAGGGGATATCCCTATGCCAGACGCTAGAGTGGAGTACCCTAATTTAACCTAAGTATTCGGGCAGTAGACGCACGACGAGATGACGGACCGGTTGGTGCATCGAATGGGATAGATGAAGATTATTAATAATCCAGCGACGAAAGGCGAGAGCGCATAGCCGGGTGAGGTACTAGGCGGATACCGTATCTTGGGCTATTACCCCTGGTCACCTTATGCGTGCACCTTCATTATCACGTCGAGTAACCCCCGAAACCCGATCCGCTCGTAGCCGGGTTCTATGCTGGGGTCCGACATTAAAGACGCATTTTTCCGGTTGCCTAAAGAGGAGAAGACGAATGTTAAGATTCAGGTCCCCAATGCTCCTATAACCAAAGTTATCGGGCACTGCTTAAGCGCACAGGCGGAACGGTCTCCGCCAATTAGGTGTCCGAGCTACGGCTTTATCTTATGCCTTATGGAAAACAACCAATATCTCCTCTGGAGCCAAAGTGAATTTCTGCGCCGGCTTGGTTACGATGACGGTATGCGGATGATTGTTGATTTTTATGCCGCCAATGATCTCCGTCTTCTATGGCATGAGGCGATAATGCCTCCGAATACGACGCTTAGGCAGTTAGGGGAGAAGTACTTAGTTAAGCGGGGCTATATCGACCCGGATAGACGACCTGAGAACTACGGGATGTAGAAGCTCCACTAGGGCCGGAGGCGGTATCTTCTGGGCTGCGAGGATGTGCTCAGTAACGATAGTGAAGAGGATATACCGCAGCAGCGCACTTATCCTTAGAGCGTAACCGAGCCTTATGGCATAAAGAAGCGGCATGGCTTTTGCAAGTCGCACCGCCGCAATGTTGGCTTAGGCTAATGGTGAGATAGGCATAAAGCCTTAAAAAGGCTGCTTGTCTCGATTTATAGTATAGCGACTTGCTTGTATTTCTTTCGCTACTCTTGGCTGTTTTGTTTCTTGTTTCGGTTTTTGGCGTCTTAGTAGTTCGTTCAGTTTCTGGTTGTTTTTATGGCTGGGTATGGAATTGAACTAAATTGGCTAAGCTTAGAATTATGGAGGGTAGGAATTGCTGAGATTAAAATATGTGATAGTCCCGTGTATTGTAGTAAGAAATTACTACCCGAATATAATTGCTATTTATTAGATTGCTGCTAGCTTTCCCTCGCTCTTATGTCCAGGGCCTGCGGAGATATATTGAGCCATGGTATGGAAGCCTCGAGGGCGAATCTCCGTGTTTATGTTGCCCTCTGTACTCTCTCCCTAGCTATACCACGAGCGGGCCGCCAGTATTATACCTAGACATGTCGCCTCAGAAGGTGGGTGAACCGGAATGGTGGAAAGGATGGGTGCCCCTAAGCAACTGGTTGGAGAAATTGAAGAGGTAGACGGGTACCGGGACCTAGCGCCGATACGATCGCATATTAAATCCAGCCCTTCGCGCTTTCGGGGGTACGTAGTTCCGTACGGGGCGCTGTTATTTCCACCTCCGACGGCCGACGAGGGCGGACGTCCTGGATCTATACGAGACTGATGAGCATGGCCGTGCCCGAGAGCACGCAGAGCACTAGCCATACGTTCTTGAGCGAGCCCGTATAGGCAGAAGCTATGAACTGCTGGATGTCTCGGTCGTCTAGCCGTCGGATGGCCTCGATCAGGGCCGGCGCGTCGCGCGCCCACTGCGTCGCGAACGGCGCGTAGCGGGGATCCTCCCGTAGCTTCGATTTGAAGGTGTTTTGAAAAATGGTCCCGCCCACGGCGACGCCGAGAGTCTGGCCGAGGGCGCGGATGAAAACGAATGTGGACGCTGCGAAGGGCGCATCGGCGGTGCTCGCCGGCGCTTGCACGGTAAAGTTGCCGGCGCTCCACACCGTGCCGAGCCCTATGCCGGCGATGCTGCTGAGCAGTACCCACACCGGCACGGTGGTGGCTGTGTCGAGCGCGAGCAGGAACCCCGTCCCCGCCGTCGTGACCCCCCACCCGATCAGGATACGCGCCCTGTACTGGAGGTTTTTGGAGATCAGCACGCCGGTGCCGATGGCGAACGAGCCCGTCGCGAGGCTGAATGGAAGGAGCGCGGCGCCCGATAGGATGGCGGAGTATCCCTGGACGCCTTGAAAGTACAGAGGCAGGTAGAAGACGAGGCAGTACACGAGCATGCCGTGGACGAGCGCCGAAGCGTACGCTGCCTTGCCGGTGGCCGCCGCGAAGAGCGACTTGCGGAGGACGGGCCGCGTAGAGACGTAGGTGTTATAGAGCACGAAGCAGATGAGGAGGGCGAAGCCTAGCACGAGGGGTATGATTGTGGCCGCGGCCGTCCAATTGTACATGATGCCACCTAGAACCTCGTTAGCAGACGGTGGTGCGCCAGTTCTTGGTTTACTGATGTACCCTAGGTTAGAGGTACGAGAAACACGGTTAGCGAGCTTATTATTAGAAAGAACCCCCACCAATCGAGGCGCGTTAGCTTCCTTACCGCACCCGGCGGCCTCGCCTCCAGGCGAAGAAAGAACTGCGCCGCGATGAGGGCTAAGGCGTAGAAGGGGAAGTTGATCCCGAAGATCCAGCGCCAATTGGCGTTTTGCGCCAGCGCGCCCCCGATTAGCGGCGCGATGGTGCTGCCGAGGGCCCACTGGAACGAGATCAGCCCGAACCACTTGCCCCGCTCTTGCAGCGAGACCAGGTGCGTGACGATTACATAGGTGAGGGCCACGAGCCCCCCGACTCCTACGCCCTGCACGACGCGGCCTGCTAAGAGCAGCGCGAAGCCTGTGCTAGCCACCGCCAGGGCGGACCCCAGGGTGAATAGCAGCAGCGCCGCCAGGAGAGTGCTCTTCTGACCTCCGATGTCCGACAGCTCGGCCTATAGCGGCTGCAGGACCGCCGACGCCAGGAGGAAAGACGTGCCGGCCCAGAAGGCCTCGAAGGCCGAGCCTCGGAGGTCTTTCGTGATGTGCTAGCTATGTCAGTGTTTGCTTAACTTGTGGGGGCGTTCTCACGCGTACAGGTAGGGTAACCGAGAGTATACTGCTATCCAGGGTGTAGAGGAAGTTGACCAGGTAGAGGACCGCAAAGGAGCGGACCAGGTTCCGCTTCCGGCTCGATGGGCGAGGTGGCAGCCGGAGGGCTCGAGGCTCTAGCGAGGGCGAGGGTAAGAATAGTCTCTCGTGCAGGCGCGGGGGCGGCGGCCTCATTGGCGGCGTCCCCGTTGGTGGAGGCTCTGGCGAGTGCAGGAACGGTCTCTCGCGCAGACGCGGGGGCGGCGATCTCGTGGGCAGCGGCCTTTCGAGCTAGGGGAGGTCGGATATGGACTCGGAAAATCGATACCGGCTGGGCCGCTCCGATAGGTTTCGGTTGTGGGCAAGTATGATGGCGGATCGAGTTTCTACTGTCGTACTATATTGATGTAGGCGGCAAGGCAACGCCGCAAGTCGACTGGAATCTTCGGGACGCAGGTCTCAGTTCGACGTTCTATAGTATAGCACTACGTCTATGGGCCCGGGCTCAGCCTTCGTGCGTTCGGGTAACCTCTCTGGTCCTTGGCGCTGACGGACGGCCTCGCAACTCCGCTTTTGCTATCAGCGTCCGCGGCCGTCATAGCTTACGAAAATATGCGAGCTAGCGCTGGCTGTAGTCGCTTTTAACGAAGCCCTGACATTGCCTATAAGTGAAGTGCATGCTTCCTATTACGTGCTGTGGAGCTATGCTAACGTGCAGCGTTGCATGGTCCGCCCGTACAATCCTGGCCCGCGCTGACCGATGTCGTCGCGGCGTTAGCGCTGGGCGTGATATCTCGGTTAGCAAGCAGCCCTTGCGTACGCGGTCGTGCTGATACCCGGTTCACAGCCCCCGAAGCTGGGTACGCTGGGCTATATAGTACTTCTACCCTCCCGCGCCGCGATGCACCTAGTGTGGCCACGCGAACACAAATAACCCCCTGCTAGATAGTGCACTCACCACTATGGCCTAAAACGTCCACCAGGTATTCTTCGTTGACGAAGTCCTCGGTATCCGCCGTACGGCCGACACGGAGCTTCTGCTGTAATGGTCCAAGACCGAGATGGACCGGGCGGACGTCTTGTAATGGGGCGATACGGGGTTTCGCGTGCATCCCAGCGCCGGGCCGGCTGGGCAGGATCGGTATGTGATAGAATGGGATCCGACGTGGGTGGCACGAGAAGCGCTAGGGCCGGACCTGCAGAAAGAGCTGGCGCTTTGGGAGCAGTTCCTAGAGCATGAGGAGCAGAGGGGTGGGGGTTCGAAAGGGGTTATTCAGGAAATCCTAATTGTGAGGAAGTACCAGTCCTAGAGGAGGCGCCGGGTCTAGTAGACGTGGCTCTCATTCAATATACTACGCCGAACGGCATCGCCGACTCTGCTCTCGTACTCTTATAGTGTGACACGAGTATGTCTTAACGAGTCTAGAAAGAACGCTTCGGCGTATAAAGCCCTGCTGAGGAATTTATTGCAATCTCTCTTCGATACGGAGATGGATCCCTTGACCCTAACTATCTGCATGCTATAATCTGCAGGCTAACTATAATTTGTGAAGTGATGCTGCTAGCTTCTATCGCCTGCCGTATTATTCTGACCTTCACAGGTCTCCTCTATCGTACCTAACTAATATATATTACCTTTATTTCTTAGAAACATATATCCCGAATAACGTGCTTTGTTTATAGTGTGCTGCATTACCGTGTCCGGAGCCCGTATATATGAATGCAAGTATGAACGTATTCTATTAAAGCGTTCTACCGCCTCTGAAATCTATTATAAATGTATATAAATTAGGAGTGACCCGCTATTACTAGCCCTTGTGCTTTTTGCAGACCTTTCTGCGTCGCAAGCCTTCCTTCGAGCACCTCGACCCGCTTCTCGAGAATGGATAGCCTGCTTCGTGATCAGTACCCTCTGCACAGCCCGGTGGTGACACGTACTGGTTAGTCAGAATGGCCAGAGTCGCTTGTATCTCCGCGAGAGAGTCGAGCTGGGCAGTGTGGTGGTATCCCGGAGCTACGCCGGACTCGAGATGTTGCTCCGAAGACGGTATGGCGTGCGCAGGCTCGGGAGTGTTAAAGGGTGATGGGAAGGGCGACGTAAGAGGCGATGCATATGGTTCTGACAATATCGAGGGGTGTAGCGTGTACGTTCTAGCATAGTTAAATGGATTAAGATAGCCCGCCTGCATCGCCGGGTGGGGGCGAGGCTAGTATGGGCTCGCTTCCGAAAAACCGGTGTACCGATAGGCGGCGCACTGCGGGCAGCGGCGTCCGTGTGGCGCCGCGAACTGTGCTATGGCTTGCTTCTTGTATGCGCTCGCTTAGCGGTGCTAGAAGCTCTGCAGACACCGGGTTGGCCTTGCGGCGCCTCTTTATCTATCGTCTAGGCTCTGTCCTTTAGGTAAAGCTGGGCGTGTAACAGGAATTTGGAAGACCTTGTTTAGAGGTGACTGTGGACGGCGCTATTTCCCCTTCGTCCTGGATGATAATCCCTCTGCGGTAGGCTGTGTCGGTGCTGCGGCTTGAGCTAGATTCGTTAGGGCTGACCGAAGTCGACTTATCTTGCGAAATTGCGTGGTTGCCACGAAACGCCCGATGCCATCTATCTACCACGTAGATAGGGCCATTTCACGCTAAGGGATAGAATCCATCTTTATTCCTACTATCTGGCACGATGTATAGTATAAATGCATATAATACTGCGCAAATGCATTAGGGCGGGTTTTTATACACATAGGTACATTGGGCGCGGGAAGGCTCTTCTGTAGAGTTCCATGTAAAAATCTGGGTTATCTATCTAGCTCGAAACGGGTACGCCGCCTCTTGTCCATTCTCGCTAATATTGTTATTCAAGTGAGGTAATAGAGTCCTTTGATCCCTTCCGTGAAATAATCCATGATACCTTTTAGTGCGTGCCGGATTGTTGCAGCGCTATGTGTGGTAAAATGATTATATAGCGCTTCTTGGTCTTCGTTCGTTATCGTGATTGCCAGGCTACGGCTTGAGGTAACGAATTCTAGAGTGGGCCACTGGTTGTAGGTCGTTACAGTACTGCACGTATGTATAATATAGAAAGATACCACGAATTCTAGCATGTGTTCTTTTAATGTCGAAAAGCTTGGGGTTGTAGAAGACGCGATCGCTCCGTTAGCGTAGAAGGTCTTCGCCAAAGTCGTAGCGCTGATAAAAACTAGGTCGACTAAGTTATCTGGGTGGCTCCGAAATAGTGGCTTATGCCGCTTGCTAGGCGTTATCTATATCTACTTGCAATGTATGGCGGGCTGTATGACTAGAGGACCCTATACTTCTTACATGGCCCGGAATACCGAAATAAGGAACTGCTGGATGCTGGTGCATATGTAAGTTATTAGATATTGAAGCGACCGAGATGCGCCACGGCGATGAGGTTTTGACGCTTCGTACGTAGTGCAGTATAGAAGTAAAAAGTGTAGTGGCGCTAAGCTTATTTTGATTTAAAATAAGAAGCTGGTTCTGTTATCGCCTAGCCTATGGCTAAGCCCGTTCCGCTAGCCTGGTCCCGATTAGCTCTAGACCGTAAGCGCCAAGCCTGTCATCGCCAAGCCTGTCGTCGCCATGTCCGTCATCGCCAAGTCTATGGCTAAGCCTGTTCATGCTAGCCTGGTCCCGATTAGCTCTAGACCATAAGCGCCAAGCCTGTCATCGGTCTACGAGCATGTGTTTTCCTGGAGTATTGTCTTCTAAAGTATCGCTCGCTACATCGTTTTGGCTTCAGAATGTGGAAACCGTTCTTCTAGTTTAACAGTACAATTGGCAACAAACTTCCTAATTAGGTAAGCTAACTTCGTAGCTCTTTTTTGCATTGCTGAATCTGTAACTCCCTTACGGTGATATTCAACTCCGTACTAAAGGAAGAAAGTATGTGAAGCCGCTGCTGTAACCGCTATACTGAAAGACAGACAGTAGCACACCAAAGTCGCCAAAGATTCCCGAAATACTTCGCCCTTTTCTGCACTCACACCGGGTAATTCTGATGACATAGAGCATAGAACCGCGACACCAAAAAAGAACGCTACAGCGAATAGTATAGCTAAGCCGTGAATCAACAAGGATACGAGGGATACGATGACGCCGTTCCAGAAAGCTCCAAGTAGCCCAGCTGCGAGCGAAAATAGTGTCAGGATCGAAAGGCCTATTAAAGCACTTCTCCCTGCTGCGAGAACACGTGACGCGCCCAGAAGACCGTCCGATTTGCTAAAGACGCTGCATTCCGAGTGAGTGGCATATGCAGTACAGACAAGTTCCGTCCCAACAGTCAAATTCCTGGGAAGTGCTTACATTAAAGTCGATTCGGCAGTCCCGACGACACTGGCTACTGCACTAATTGCATATGCTACAGCACTACCTGCCACAGCTGTTCCGGCATAGAGGAACGATATGGCACCTTGAGCCAGTGATCCTAAAGTGTCTAATAACGTCCCCCGAGGTCGCAGCACTCCGAACTGACCGATCAGATTATATGTTCTGCCGCTGATAGGGGACCTGCATACCTTGAGATGAACGATGCCTTCCCTTCGATTTTGTTCTTCCAGGAGCATCACGAAACATAAGACTGCGGCCGTAAAACTGAAAGTGATACATAGCGCTCGAAAGAGATGTTGAGGGGCCTTGAGGATCATGTTGCGAATAAATCAGTGAGTGTATCTTGAGGGAAATAGGGATTCAATTGATAATTTCAAAGCACATTCCATCTGTAGTGTCCTAACTTCACAGGTTTTATACTATTTACCAATCATTTCTAGCAGTGGATGTCAGCGCTGTGTAAACGTTCGTTTTGTATCACAGTCAGCGAATCGTCTCCACCGGGAAACTGCATATTACTTCACCAAAGTACGCATGAAATACTGGACTGTATGTACTGTAAACATAGGTATTATTCAGCACTGTGCCAAACCTTCATAATGATCGGGTACATACTGTTGCAGTTTCCCTCGAGAGCATGTCATCACGTGCTGGGGTTGACCCAACCACCATCTAGTATATCCTGAACAAACTTATGCAGCGCAATGGTAATTGTGGATTGCAATCCCATTTATAGTACAATGTAACATGATATTTCACGAAGCTACATACTCAATTTACAGCAGTGTGCAGTACAGTACAAACTTATCCAGGACAACCCTATTTATTAGGGTGCTGACAGATACTTTGCAAAATAAGCGTGGTACATTGAAATCATCTGGTTTGCGACATACTGTAAGTACTAAGAGCACGAAGTACTGCGATGATGTTGCCAGATACCGGTCAGCGCCTAGTTAAGAATGGTCTTATCTTTAGTAAGGAGCGCTCAAAGCGGGGACACAACTCAAAATCTACTTGTACCCATTACCTCATGTGCCCCTGTAACACCACAGGGAATGACAGTACTCGGCTATTAAGCGCTTATCGCCATAGACCTAATAGAACATTCTTGTTTTATTGGATAAGCAGAGAAACCTAACGTAGGTGAATAATATGGCCTTTTATTGAGTGAATACCATTATATCATATCTCGATTGTATGAAAATTCATGTAGATATATATGATTGAGACTGTAATGAAAGCTCTTTGTGAGAATCATAAAACTCTCCTCGTGAGTCTTGCTATTTATCGCTATGAATACCCTCCCAGAAATGGGCAAATGCACGCCTTCGATTTTAACATGGACGTGTACTTACTATTATCCTGTCCTTGCAAATATCTTGGATAACCTCAGCGCTACTGAAGCGTCCATACTTCTGGCTGTTATCGGACTGAGATATGGATCTGGCACGACAATGAAATTCAAAAGATACCTAAGTATTTATCGAGATATGCCGGAGCTGCAGGATTGGTGGCATCTCATGGCCTCAAAGGGACACAGCATTTGGCTGATTGGCAGCGGCTTGGCGAAATTAGAGTCACGGATAAGAGCTCCATTGCGATATTGGAACGAAGGCTACGGCAGAGATACCATACGGTTGTGGCTTTTGGTAAAATCGTCCAGAGCCGACCAGGAGCTGGCTCGGAGAAAGAAGATCGACCCCCTTGCACGGTACGCAATCACAGAGAGCGGGGATATTGTGTGGAGTCGCACTCCGGAGATGAAAAAATTGAAAAGTAGCGGGAGATTTGTCTACGGTAACATAATCCCCATTCCAGGTACCTTCCCGCGCCGGGACGACATAGATGACAGCTGGAGAAAGTCGGATGTTCTCAATGAGAACGGTATTGAGTTCGTCTGCAGCCTTGGTTGGAGAGAACGAATTGGGTTAACCTCGACTCCGGTCCCGACCTACCAAATATGCGCGATGTTGCAAGGTCAATGCCATCTTGGCGAAAGGTATTGCGATAGGCTAGGGCCTGGTGCCGTACATCTGCCAAAAGGACTAAACCAGGTTGACTCATGCATAGTCCCATATATCCAGATCACGCATGAACCAGTGACGAAACGCCTAGTCGTACCTGGAAAAGCAAAGATGTCATAAAGTCCTCAAGATTTGCGGGCGGGTACCTGGGAAAAAGATGCGGCGATTTTTATTCGACTTGGTTGCTGCAATCAATGCTTTGATTCTGGTTGTCCTTATCAAGTCATCCGCCATTCTTGATCAGACGAAGTCGATACATTTCAATTACTAGACTATGATATCAACCAATGTGGTGTAACTGCTATAGTGATGACTTTTAGGGCATTTGCCACAATGCAGGCAATTGATATAAATCAGCCCGAAACACATTCGAATTGTTGATTGATAATATGCTACAAGATCGAAAATAACAGAATCTTTCTGATATGAGTGGTCAAAGCATGACAGCCATCATGAAGAAAAGAAAAAAAACATATATGATTGACCATATCCCCATTGTGGACAAATGGCTCTGTCCAGAAACCTGTAGCAAGGCCGATAATCCAAGGCTGCTTGAAGAAGGGAACGAGTTGCTACTTGTGGTATTCACATTCTTATCTTGGCTGACTGCAGTATCGAGCATAGTCACCGGATTCGTTGTGGTGTTGGTGAGAACCGACGATGCTGCATCTGTATGATCTTGATCCATGGGTTGCGACGGCCTGGTATTAGTTTGCGATACTGATTTGATGAAGATAGGGGATGCTGTGGCGGTAGACGTTCTCAAAACTGAGATTACATGTTAGAATTCTTGGGATTGGGTCTTAGGATCGTTATACGATATATATCTCTGTGGTGATGTTTATCTGCCACAAGTAGCCCAAGGGAGCCCCTTCGACATCGCTTGACGCATTCGTCGAACCTGTTGCAAACAGAAGCAGCAGATTTCTTATCGTAGTAAAACAAAACCGTTTCATTTAGCACTGCGGATTGTGTTTGATGGGATAGAAGTAAGGTGTGCTCTGTACACAGGGATGTGGCCCGCAGCACATTTATATTAGCAGCACTGTCTTTTCCTGCTAAAAATATACCATATCGGATATAGCCAAGTGTTATTTTTAGATACAAACGTACCACTGCCATTTTAAACATTCCCTTCAAATTTTTTTAATATCTGGTTCACTACTATGAGAGGGCCAGGAAAATCTGAAAAAGACAACCGCCATAGAGTTATGCATTTAAAATAGCATATTCGGGCGCCATGGCCGAATAGAGCGCCGAGACGGCGATAGAGTCGTCAGTGGCAACAGGTCTTTTCCCTTGACAGGGCCACCCGTAGACGGGCGGGCTTAAAACATCACAAATAAACAAAACTAACAGACGAATCAGGCGAGATGCCCCCGGCATAGTGTCGCCACCACAATACCTAGAGCATGCATGTTACTGCTTTAAAGACATCAAAGTGCGATCACCAACGAGATTTAGAGAAAGCTTGCCGATGGTAAGGACAGCCGTTCCATAGGTCTCATCAATTCACTGGAATCAGAGGAAATGGTAAAGACTTAAAAGTACACTCCTTTGCCCCAACATAATTTACTACGCTTGACTGTCGCGGTGTTCGAGGCATGAGATGGAACGCCACACTCGATTGGCTTGCAGGCCTGAATGCAGCGATAATCTTTAAATTAATGAGTACAACAGAGCTAGATATAATGATCACGTGAATACTGTACTTTGTGACTGGAGGTGAATGGAGGTGAAGTTTGCACTATGTTGGGCATTGGGTAGGTATGTCTACTTTACTTGCTGGCGACATGATCTTTACTACATTAGCTTCCACACAGAAAAAGAAAATAATGGCCAGTCTCTAATGTATCGACGTAAATATTTTTAATGGGATCTACGTACGATAAATATATTGCGGAACAGTGCATAAATTGTCGGGATCCGGCGCTGACCAAGTACTGGTGTCTGCCAAGAAAGCTATGCTATATACCGCAAGCAATATTTGAATTAATATCCAAGGCCAAACGTGGCACGGCGGCGGACTCTGCTGGAGCAGTTTAGAATTGATCTGCGTCAGTAGGACAAGGTGTGATCTCCAAATGCGTAAGTTGAGTTAGGAACCTTTTACTTTCAGCATGCCTGCTATTGACAGAGGTTTAAAATATCGTCAGTGGGATAGACAGTATGCAAACAATATATTTGCAAGTTTTTTAGTCTTTGTTTTGAAGAACCATCTCACATCACACAATATAAATTTCTAGTACCTGATTGCCTCTCCTGCTAAGACTATACAGTAGCATACGCACATATACCCAAAATGACGTATATAGACCCTATATTTTGATGGAAAGATAACACAGCACTATGGCGGTCGTCAGAGCTTTCTATATGCTTACATTAAGAGCCGTCGTTTAGACTGTTTCTGGATTCTCTCTGATCGTCTGCGTTTCTTTGCCGTTTTCTCCGGGCCAACCAGCCCATGATCAGCGCGCCCAAACGGATTGGCCCAGCCTTGAGCAAGCAATAGCTGGTTTATAGTAAAAGGAGAGGTGCTGATACCGTGGGCCTTGCTTCTGTGTCCATCATGGAATTGTAGAGTGACAGGGAATACATCATTGTGATTTCGAACGCGAAATTTCACGTTAGTTTTAAATACGTTCGTAGTGAGGCGCTGTCGTAAACGATTTTGGATACGAACCGTAGCACCTGGGATTCGGAATACGGCTTTTCGCTTCTCTAGTTCGGTGATAAAATGCTCTAACAATGTGCCTGGAGCAAGGTCGCAAAGTATTCGGCCCTGACAAGATACACCCCTTCTATCACGTATCGGTCTGTCCGTTAATTCTAGATAGAACATAGTCGTGATGAGAATATCTGCGATTTGGGTCACCTCTGAATTCCGCGCATGTTGTCGCTGAGTTTCGGACAGTAAAGGATTCATTAGCTCAACAGCATCTAGGCGTGGCTCCGTACCTGGCAGTTTCACATCCAATCGAAATACTTGTTTTGCCATACTGTCTAAGAACCCAGATTTCGTCAGCAGATCGTGGAGTCGGTTGCCATCCATCACTGGGCTTGACAATATGGCTGCTAATGTATCCTTAAATGTGTCAATGATCGAGAACATCCATTTCCTAGAGGATGGGTATTGCTGCTCTAGTGGGCTGCTCGGAGAGCCAGGCGAGGGCGGGCTACTGCGGTCTGCGCAATGACCATTGCCTACAGAAAGTGCGAGGTCCGTCTTGGGGCCCCAAGACCTCAGTTTGGAAGCCACGGTAAGACCAAGCGCGATTGGGCTATTTACTGAAAATGCACCATCGATGAAACGCCCAAAGCCTTTGATGTGGTGGGGTTTGAAATACCTACAACCAAGTCAGCCGGGCTCGGATCTTCTAGACCATGAGTACAAACCACGGCGCAGCCGTTGTTGCTCGGGCGCTAGTGGCAGTCAGCACCTAGTCATCAAAACGCATATTGGGATAACTGACGCATCGCAGACCTTGATCTCTCCGGTCGTCTTACTAGGAAGCGCCAGTTGGCAGTGAAGGATGCCATCCGAGCTCGATCTGTTAAAGTTTGTGGCAATGAAATTCCCCCCTAGCACACCGGTCATAGTGACACCAAATTTAGCACCTCGTGCTGTAGCTGGGGAGTAGTCATGAAGGGTACTTTCCCGACCGAATTGTTCCTCAAGGGCATTTTGGATATCTTCCGAAGGATAAACCGAACCGGCACAAATGGAATGGAGGTACGATACGACCTTCATGAGAAAACAAGCGTGGGGGTACCGGCCACGAAAAGCCTTGCGTGCTAGTCGCTGGAAAATCTGGATACAGTCCTTGGGTCCGAGGCCCTTTTGGAACATGGCTAGGACAGCCAATCCACCTAATTGATTATTAGCGCGATGCGACGGTACATATCATCCGTATGTCATGTTACCTGAACTTGTCCCGTATGCTACGTCAAAGTGGTTTTGAACGTGATAGTTCTTGAGAAAAGGTTCCGTAACTTTTTCTATGAGCTCCAAGAGTCTCAGTGGTGCCACCGCTTTGACACCACCGCCATCGATTCCGAGCACTTTGAGACTCTTCGTGTCTGGCCGAAATCTGAACTTCTCGCCATTAGTTGGGGTGCCGCAGAAGTAACAGCTCTCGATATGCCTAAACCCGTCCTTATCCAATTTTCCGTGCCTTTTGATGCAAACCTCGCATATAGTATGCTTGCAGGGTAAAGTATGCTCTGGTGGTCTCATTATACACATCAAACAAGTCCTTGTCGGCTTATACGCCTCGAAATGCTTGGTAAACATCCTGATGGATTTTTCGTGGCTTCCTTTGATAGCCGCAACCCTCGCAGGTGGGTACTCCGTGGCAATGATGCCCTTCAGAATTTCTGTCGAACCATTCGGAAGACATAATTTGCTTGCGATCTTCTCCCAAGCACTTTGGTACGAGGTCTCGAAGACGGTTCGAGGGTGGAATTCTTGCGCAGTATTAGACCGGAATATTAGTTAAGGAGAGTAGTTACATACCGTGCATACCAGGGGCGAATGCATCAATCATGATACTAGAAGCGGCAATTGGGAGTACAAAGGTTGTCAAATGCTCTGAATCCACAAAATCTCGTACAAACCTACACATATGTAGTGTTGCATCTGGCGGTATAGGGTTCGCCACTCGCGACAGGGCTACATAATTGAAAGGTTTTCTGTTGATGAAAGAATCATAAGCTCCATCCAAGAAGGAATAGAAATGACGGGAATTGAAAGCCAGCCCACGAGTGCGTCGGTTCAGAAGGGCGGCAGTGGACTGCTTTGTAAGAAAGCCTTGCAGTTGGCTAGCAGGAGATAAAGGATGGATAACGAGGCCAGAGAAACCCCTCTCAAAAGGTATCGAAGATCTTTTGCGGAGGCCTTTGAAGAAACTGCTCATTATGCTCATCGCTGGCACTGATTCTTCCGTGATAATCGCCAGGGTTGGTAAAGCTGGATCTTTGAGCTGCGGCGCGAGCTCTAGCCACGCCGTCACAAAGTCTATTAGTCTCGAAAGGCCACCGAAGTCCTCCAGGAATGTGCAAACCACGTCTGCCAATGGCCCAAAGATGCCAGAATAAACGTGTGGAGCTGCGGAAGCAGGCAGTTCCCCGTATCCGGGAAGTAGGTCCCCTAAAATTGGGCTCTTAGAGGGGAATCGAGCTTTTAAAAATGAAGGCCCATCAGCAAATAGCAGACTTCTGTCACTCCATGATCCAAGAGCAGGTTTGTGTAAACGAATGGATGCGTTATCGACACGCTTGGGAGCACGGCTTATTAAGCTTTGAAGACTTTTGGCTTTAGATGATTCGCCTATCAGAAGGACAAGACTCGGTGTAGAATCCTCGATGCTTAGGATGTCTTCCAAAGCCACAGGTCTTTGCAAATAGAGGTCTTGGCCTTTTTGGCGTAGCTTTAACCAAGTCACTGTTTCGCTTTCCATGGTTAGATAATATAAGAGTAGAAAAGGCTTAATGCTTTGCGAAATATAATTGAGTAGTAACGACATACTTTATATCTACTTAGGCAATCGTTGAAAATTCTAATTATAGCTCGCTTATAAAAATGTCCTAGAATAGTATCAAAAGTTAGTGCTGCATATCTGCCTATTTTAGATCGAGGCCGGGCTTAGGATGATCCAGATTTGTGGCAATGTGGGCTTTAAATATATATCATTGTCAAGGATTGTGGATAAATATAGATGAGGCTATACGTACGCTATCTATATACCACACAAACAGAATATTTTTGTTATTCAAAAGTTTCAAAATTCGAGCTGAGGAATAGCGCGTTAGTTATGGATTCATATATCTGAATAAAGTCACGGGATCATAATAGGTACCTAGATCAATCCTGCTTTTCATTGTGATATTCATATATTCTATGAGATGTCTTTTCCACCCTAGAGTCTTGTTTTTTCATCTCCCATATCTTCACCGCTACCTACTATACAAAATTTGCTTGAGACACATGCCATTTTGCAGCTCACGCAGGCTCGCTTTGACATTGCGCCTGTCGCACCCTATTCTAAGGAGAATGTTTCAATTCGGTTGTTGCGTAGTTCACCCTCCGTGTAATGTTATTAATCATGGTAAAAATACAGATCGTTTTCTGCCAACTCGATTACAAAACTGCTCGTGACCTTCCGCATCGAATAACTAGTCTATCCAACTCAGTCCAAGTCGGAACACTGCGCCCTTCATACGACCCGTACCTATAAACTAGATACTTCCTAATCAATCCAGATAGCTCACCACAGCTCGGGACATAGTGATAACTGTTGGAGACCATTCCTACAGAAACATTGTCATCAAGAATTTCCACTTCAGGATCGATTTGGTCGACAAGGAAAACTGTCAAGGTTCCCAAGCTAACGAAACGAGCCATGGGAAAGCGATACAAGAGACTGTACCATCCGGATTCCAAAATCCCAGCATGTCGAACCAAATCCATCTGAAGCCCCAATGAATGGGCGGCATTGAATATGTCATGCTGAACCTGGCCAGAGCCGTGCGAGTGTATCAAGATGATATCCCGGTTATAATCAATGTACACAGGCTGCGATATATGTAAACGTTGGTATGTACGCTGGCATACACGGCGGGACCGTGAGCATACGTGCAAGAGGGAAGGAACTAGTTGACTAGACGTGCACCACTGCCACATGTTGCCATTGCTCATGGTTAACCATAAGACCCGTATGGCTGGCAAAGCCCATCGCCAGACTTCATCTTCTAGTTCCAGCGGTAAGTTGCGGATATTGAACATGCCGTTATTGAGGGTATGAGGATGTACCTATCGAAATTGAAACCAATTTCCGTGTTGAGAATCAAAATAATTACATACTGTATATACAGTAAAATCCAGGTTCAGCGTCCGCAATGGATATGTGAAAAATATCCGTCCAAAGTATTGTGGGACATCCTGCACAGTGCACTCTAGTGAGTCATAGGTACCTGTCAGCGTCCCACAAAAGCGCTGGAAGGATGCGTTTCTGGCACTTCCATGTACCGCTACTACCAGAGACGTACCAGGATGACTTGAAGGCTCCAACAACGGCGGCAACTAGCCAACCATGTTCAGCTACTGTGCATTGACTGTGTAAGCATCACTATTTATGTAAGCAACTGCTATTTAAATGCTTCAGCCCTGTCAAAGTGCTTCCATTATATACAGCATTATACGGAAGGTGTATCTTGTTCCGAAACATTACTCTCAGGCTCCCACTCAGCTTCTAATTGCTGACGCGCATCTTCCAGTAATTCCAGCGATATATGTCGATCGGGATTGTCTTCGTCGAATAGCTGACTTTCTACCGCCACGACATGTTCAAGAAGATCAACGGCCTTTTGAGCTTGGCTATCGTCGAGGTAGCCCGTGGCGAGCTCGTGTTCTGATGCGAGTCGAAAGTGATCCTTCTCGTCCAGCATCGTCTTCTGCACTTCGACCACGTGCTCGAGTATCTCAATCGCCTTGGAGATCCGCCTGTCGTTGAGGTAGGCGGTTGCGAGCGAGTGTTCTGACGCGAGTCGAAAGTGATCCTTCTCGTCCAGCGTCGTCTTCTGCACTTCGACCACGTTCTCGAGTATCTCAATCGCCTTGGAGATCCGCCTGTCGTTGAGGTAGGCGGTTGCGAGCTCGTGTTCTGATGCGAGTCGATCGTGATCCTTCTCGTCTAGCGTCGGCTTCTGCACCTCGACCACGTGCTCGAGTATCTTGATCGCCTCGGGGATCCGTCTGTCGGAGAGGTAGGCCCTTGCGAGCTCGTGTTCTGAATTGAGTCGATCGTGATCCTTCTCGTCCAGCGTCGTCTTCCACACTTCGACCACGTGCTCAAGTATCAGGATCGCCTCGGGGATCCGCCTGGCGTTAAGATATGTGCTGGCGAGCCAACTAGCGACAGATAATCGAGCGCCATCTCCATCAACGAGGCATTCTGCACTCCACTCCGACACTTCTTCAAGATACTTTATAGCGTCCTTAAACCGCCTGTCCGTAAATAGACATTGTCCTACTTTAAATGCTAGATCATATCGCTCCTCGACTTGGTAGGCCTGACTTTCATCGAGCAGTCGAAAAGCATGTGGAAAGCAACTTTGCCACGCTTGGCGATTAAGAGGGTTAATCGACGGGAATTTGAGCTTGACATGCCTGACTGTGCTGACTGTTACCTCCTCTTTGCGTGCCTGCTGTTGAATCCAGACTCTCGTTGCCAAATGTACAAGGCGATGCATGCCGTATATATCCTCAACGTTACGACTCTCTAAGAAGGCGTATCCAGAAAGGGTGCCAAGTGCTCGCTCCATTCGCGCTTCGGAGCCAAAGCTCGGTAGTAGCGACCGTGGGATATCCTTCGGCTCGATACATGACATGAATAGAAGCAATTCAGCCGCATCGTGATATTCCTTCTGGATTTGGTCGAACGTAACGAGCCACGTGGTAGCCACCGCTTTTTGGTCCTTCTGATACAGCCTTCTATCGTCAAACGCAGCGCTCATAAGACTGACCAAGTCGCCTTCGGTACTTTGCAGAAGTTCTAGGTATCTTTTGATCGGCGAATGATTGTGTCGCATGCTGTTGAGATAGGCCGCGGCTTGTACAATTGCTAGTGGTAAATACGTTAGTGTCTTCAGAAGCTGCCCTGTTAATGCTTCGTCTTGGAGCAAATCGTTGCGAATAAGTAAGTTCCCTAAGAGACTTCGGGCTTCTGGCTTATCCATCTGGTCTAGTAGGATCTGGTCGTTTTGTGCAACCGACTGAGCAAGGTCGGGTGACCGAGTCGTGAAAATAGTCACACCAGTTTGGCTCTCTGGCAGATAATCGTAAATGCCAGTCGGCCCGCTCAAGATATTGCCGTCGTCTGCGTTGTCGACGATCCACAGCCACCTGCCTGCACCTTCTGAGCTGAGATGGTTCCGTAGCGTTATCTTGGGGTCCTCCTTGTCAATATCGACCGAAATACCGATCTTTTGCGCAATGTCTAGATATGCTTTCTCAAAGCTCTCTTGGGAATATGCCGGTACCCAGTAGATAGAACAGTCTGGTTGGCTCTTTTTCACCCAGTATGCAAACTCAAGGGCAACCTGGGTCTTGCCTACACCACCAAGCCCGACAATGGCGAGTATCCGGCAATTCTGGGAGAGGAACAGCTTTTGTTGGAGACGTTCTAAGACTCCGTTCCGTCCTGTGAACTTTTCATTCTGAGGAAATGGAATACAGTAAAAGAGATAACCTACAGTAAAATTAGTGAATATTTCAATTTAACGAATGCTCTTAATACTAACTGCTAGCTGATCCGGAAAGTCCATGTACGACACTGCGTTGCGTTTCAGGCCCATGGACAAGGGCATCCACAAATGTTCGAACTACCCGCTCGTTCTCCCGCAAGTAGTTGAGTGTATGTGTCGCTATCGTGCTTGCCTCTTGCCAATCTGATAACTCAATGTCCTCCAACCCGCGTTCAACGTTAAATCGGCAGTACGTGCCATTTTCAGTATATCGATCGCCCATTCTGCTTGCTACCGCCTTCGAAGTGGATGCCATGGCCTTTAGAGCCTTCAAAATGGACCGTCGTGAGTTCCGGATGCTGACGACATCCCCAAGCCCTGTGCCGATACTTAAAATTTGTAACTGGCTGCGGTCAGGAGACTGCTTCTTGGCCTCGCCGATGAGAACCTCGCATGGGTTGTTATACCCGAATCCTGCATCGATGAACTCGATCTTGTCTCGACCAAGCTCGATGGATTTGAAAAACGTCGTCGCGGCCGAGGTCGCACGGGCAACCTGCCAGATCGTACAATCTTGGAAGTTCGTAGATGAGTCGTATGTCGTCAAGAGAGTAGGGCCCGTATCGACGTTCGCCTTCGTGATTGCTAGGACAACACTGCAAGAAATCAGTACTGCTTGCCGTAGTGCCGCCACCTAGAATAATATAATAGCATACGTCTTCTTGCATTTTGCGTCACGCAACTTTAGGTCTTCATGAGGGCAGGTATCGGCGGTGGGCCGACCTTGACTTCGCTGTGTTATACATGTCGGTTCCGTACAGTGTTCTCGAACGACTCGTTTAATCGCTCCCTCGAGGGCTGTCGCAGAGAAGGCACCTTTCGGCGGGGCAATCGGTAGAGGTGTCCATTTCGGGGTGAAGGCGGCCCGGCCGACATTCTCGTACGCTCGTATGCATTCGTCGACTGTCATTCCTAATCTCCCAAGCATGATCGCAATGATCCTGATAGGGTTGTTAGCAGGTGAGACGGATGGGGATAGTGGGAAGTATACCCGCCTGTGCTCGTGCCGCCGATTAGGTCGAAGTATTCGCATGGCCTAGGGACTTGGTCGAGGCCTTTCGATTCACGAATGCGCTCCATGATGTTCTCTAGAATCAGAAGGCTGGACTTCCCACGGATCCCGCCGCCATCTTGTGCTGTTAGACAGAGCATTGAACACAACCACCAGGGACTTACCTAGGGAGAGGATCCTCAGAGGCGGACTAGGAACGTTGCTCGAATCCACTGGGTTCATGCTGGTACGACGTCGGTCTAGGCCAGGACCTCAGGTATAATGGTTGATTCTTTCAATGCTTCTGGTGTCTCCGTTAGGGTAGTGAAGTTGTCGGGGACGGGTGTGTCGAGTCTCGAGATGGCCCAGATGCTGTAGGCGCCAGCCTGATGCGGCTGACATGACGGCGATGGGCAACCCCGCGCGACTTTGCGAGCGTCGCCGTCCAATCAGCATTATGGCCTGGTAGGTGCTGCGACCGACTTCGAAGGGGCGGAAACAGGGCGTGGTGATCGAGTCGAACAGTCATTTTGGCTACTGACAGGTATCAAGCTGGAAGAGAATTTCTCTTTCGACATTACGTGGTTCAATATGAAGTACGTCGTCAAAACAGAGTTTCGTCTGATCACTAGGCACCTTACTCGCTATTTAGTAGATGGGGCTCCATCGTCTAGTGGGTTGTCCACTAAAAGCCAGGCCTTGTTGCACTAAATGGGAAGTGAGCTAGAGGAAACCAAAGCTCCACAGGCACCGTGACTTCGACTAATGGCCTAACTGCGGCACTCTTGTCTCGCTATTTCCAACCTGCAACCCTTCACATTTCGATTCCTAACAAACTCCCGAACAAGACCATCAACATGGCCCCCCGACTGTCGAAGTCTCAACACGACCAAATGCTTTCCATGATTACTCGAGGGTCAACGAATGACGAGATAGCAGAAACCATTCCCTGCAGCCTCCGCGCAGTCCGCCGAGCACGACTGACGCACGCACGATACGGAACGACGACAGTACCTTCCACCCGTCCTGGTCCCGACCCCACGATCACTCCCACTATGGAGATAGCACTTTGCCATCAGCTTGCGAAAGAGCCTGATATGGACCGGCGTGAGATGATCGATTTCATTAGTAAAGAGTTTGAAGTAGAAGTATCTGCGACAAGTATTTCTCGAGCTCTAGATAAGCGCACCATGACTCTTAAGGTAATGCGCCGCGTAGCCCAGCAACAGAAGCCCGAGCTACGACACTTCTACCAGTACAGACTCAAGTTGCTGGGGTGCCGATCGTATCATTTAGTGTTTATTGATGAGTCTGGCTTCGACAAGCCTGGCATGTTCCGACGGAAGGGATGGGCTCCGAAAGGAATCACGCCCGTACAGAAGGCCAGATTCCAACGCGAGAGTAGGCTATCAATGCTCGCCGCATACACACAGAACGGCCTGAAGCTGTCCCGCTTCTTCTACGGGTCAGTAGACAAGGCCACGTTTGAAGACTTTATCGACCAGTTACTCTGTCACTGTGGTAAGTGGCCGCAGCCCGAGACGGTGCTCATCATGGATAATGTTGGGTTCCATTATTCCGAAAGAGTCCAGCAGATGTGCTCGCGACGCCGATGTAAAGGCGGACTTCATCGCGCCATACACCCCACGAACCAATCCTATCGAGGAGTTCTTTGGGCAGGTCAAGGCATGCATTAAGTCACAGCGCAAAGGCAATAGCAGCCTCATTCAGAGGGATTTTGAAAGCTATGTAAAGTCATGTGCCAAATCCGTGGGTAGTCGACAGAGCAGTGCAGAGGGTCATTTTCGGAATGCTGGGCTTTACGTCGAATCTCCTGAAGAAACAGTGTAAAAAAGATAGGAATAGTTATAGTATCTAGCTTCAATCTACACGAGTATGGTCTACCCATTTAGGGACCCAACTCACGAATCTAGCAGCAACGCCCTCTAAGACTCCATTCTCGATCAACATATCTTTACCAGCCTTCTGGTTGGTAAACAGCCAATGAAGATCGTAACCTTTGTTGACCGCAACTTGACCTGCCAGCTGAGAAGCCTCTCGCCATTTCTGATTAGTGGCCTTAGCGCTGAGCCAGCGGCTGTACTCTATAGGGGCTTCGTCTTCCGGTAGAGGGATATCAAGCTGTACTGGTTGATTCTCGCCAGAACAGCCTGCTGAGGCATCGTCACCATGCCCGTGACAGAGCACGCGCACAGTGACAGGCAACGGATCAGAGGCCTTCCTCTTTCGCAGTCTACGCGCCTCTGCTTCCTCCGTACGTGTGCAGATCACGTCACGAATCCTTTGCGGCACATCGGCATGCGTGTCCAGCTTGTTTCCTTCCTCAGCATAGTCGACAAGCCGGTCCATGATATCACTGTCAAGTTTGTAATGCTTCTCGTTGTTACGCCAGCAAGAGAACCCTCGATTCGTGCAGGCGGCGCTAACATATTCCATAAGCTGGTAAACGTCCCGCCAGACGGGACGATGACCAGATGCTTCCTGCTGCGCAACTAGGTTGTTTAACGCAGCAGTTTGTTTCTTAGTAGCTCCACGTCCTGTCTTGCCGTCTTTTGCCGCCTGGGCCTCTTTATAGATAAACGAGATGGCAACTTTTAGATTGTTGCCCTGGTTTCTCCAGAACCTTAGCTTGCTTTCAATAACCGTCCAATCGATTAACAGTTTATTAAAGCGCTTTTGGAAAGGTCGCTCGCCGCGTTTGGAGTTGGATACAATAATCGAAGTCTCGTCAGGTTGGTATTGAGGCTCGGGTAATTTGCTTCGTACAAGGGTCGCGAGTTCGGGTCCTAAAACTTCATTCCAGTACGCACCGGGCGCAAGTTCGATATCCTCTATAGTATCTTCAGTAAGTTTAGTGATTCTTCCTTTCCGTAGCTATAGCTTCCACGTAATGGTGTAAAGCAAAGGAATCGAGTCAGGCGCACTTGCACCAGGCTCGGGGGTCGTTCGTCCACCCCTCCATGGCCCGCCAAAGCGAGTAAGACTCCCGCTCGGGCTGACAACGGGAGTGCTAAAATCAAGACCAGCATCCTCAAAGTGAAAAGAGGGGATCTCAAAGTTCGTGTCTTCCATAGCTATGCTAGAATTATTCTAGACCGTAGCTTGCTACGACCAGGAGGTGGCGAAACGTAGGAGGCCAGTGAAGACTCGGGGCGGACGAGAAACACAATCCATGAGTGGGGTGACGCGCGACGAAGGGTATGACTCACATCACGTGACTTGGAATTCCTTTACTTGAAGTGTTTACACCCCCAAAGCCGCGAAGTTGCCTGATTATTTAGCAAATGGTGCTAAACATTCAAGATCGTAGCTAGAAACAGATGCAAGAGTGAACAGAGTGCACCCTATATATGTATGCCTCAGATTTGCACGAGTCCTTTTACGGGTCTTGAGACTTGAGGGTTTGGGAAGATCCGATTGTATGTCCAATTGCACACACAGTACGACCAGTCAGCTCAAAGCTGCCTTTCTGTCCAGGGTGTAATCCACTGATCCACTGTTGGCTCCAAGGCAGCCGGAGTACAGAGCTCAGCGGTAGCGGTACATGTCAGCACCAAATATGCAGCCCTACGAAAATCTTGCTTGGCGATGACCGGTACTTCTCCCACATCGCTTACGCACAGCGCAGGCGCCCCACAGTACTTCGGGTTCTTATTTTTGACATCAGAGAGGCGGACGCTGAACCTGGATTTTACTGTACAAGTCGGAATTGGAATAAATCAAATTACCGCGCTTGTCGACAAAAGAAGCTGTCAGCGCCAAGACAAGGATAGGCCACCTCTCACAGGTTATTTGGCCCTAAAAAGTGGAAACGATCTTGAGCTGGAATCTCTACATACTTCGATCTCTGCTGACTCGATTTTAGCGATGGTACATATGTGCAGATCTCTGTTGGCTTGGTCTGCATCATAACCATGACCCTTGTCAGCGCCGAATCCACGCACATCTTATATGTCATCAATCCATCGCAGCTCAGCAGTGTGCTAGATAATAGGCAGGGTAATTCCATTCACTTTTTTCTCGCTTCTTAGCTAAATGCGATTTGGAGTTGCAACTAGTTCCCATTCAATTCTTTTTTTGCATGCACTTTATCTTTTCATCACTAAGCTTGATCCCATCCTACGCGTTTGACAGCATGCCACCCCAATATTTCGAGTCAGATAGCGAAGGTAGGGGATCTTGCAGGCTCCAAAGATTTTGATGGGGAGTGATCTAATAAACTTTCTGGTTAGACGCCCCCGTTGCGCACTCAACTCCATCCGATAGTACAGGCAGTTTGCGAGAGTTCATCATATCAGACACATCTTCGACAATATCGAACATGTTATCTCACGACCCTGTGCTGTTGCATCTTTTGAAAGCTCGTATGGAACTGGAAGCGGCAATCAACATCTACCGACCAACAAGTCCTACAATGTAGTCTATCGGCATTGGATTGTTCTCTGTGTACTTGAGTTTGAAAAGGGTTCCCGCAGTTACCTATCGAGCAGACATATCCTATATTGGCATGTCACAATATTCACAGCTAGGTTTTTCATTTAGATATGCTAGGGCAATCGCAATATAGTAGTTTAAATGTACGAACAATAGATCATTTACCAAATCTTTACTTAGGGGACTTATAGTTTGGTGGTGTAGATGCGCTATATACCTTCCAAAAGACTACGTATTCCGCTTAATGGTTGCCCGGAAGACCGACCTCCATCATTGACCATTTATATCTATCACCATGCTTAGTAAAGGTAAAACTCTATCTCAGTCCCAAGAGCAAGCTATTTCCATGGCTATAAAAAATTTAATGGCTGTCTTCTGAAGGTCCTGTTATTATGAAAGAAATTGATAGAGCAAGGGGCACGGCAGTATATGGGTCGTTGGCTAACGTTGGAAAGCTGACATCAGAGCCTTTGGCGGCACAGCCACAAATAACGAAATGACAATGATAATGCAAAGTCGTTTGACATTCCCCGTGATCTTAATATATGTCTCTTAACAAGCGCGCGACACTAACTCTGCAAAGTCTTCCAATGTATACCATTCTATACTGCTGTTATTTCCTGTGCCGATGGGGAATATATGGAGCTGCTTTGAACCCGAAAATCAGTCTATAATTGACAAGGATTCACGACAAAACCATCGTCATAAGGTCATACCAAATGGGAATTCATATCGATCCAAGCGAAATCACTACTTAAAACGCGATTTCCGCAATGCTTATCCTTCCTATCAGCGCAGTTCAGGCAGAAATTCCTATGTAGATATCATGGGAACAGGCTACCGCGTGCCTGGGAAAAAGAGAAGGATGCCACAAAGTATTCGACCTATATCACCTAAGCGCGGCTATCAGAGAAGCTTACAGTTAAATGGTGAGACAAATTGTGTGGATCTTACTCGACAAGAAATAGAGGAACAATTGCTTCGAAACTTGAAAATAACACGTTATAATGCCGAAATATCGTCCCGACTACCACTTGTATATCAACGGCGTGTGCGTTTTGATCTATTTACTAAATGACAATGATAATTTGACCTACTTTAGGTAGCAGAAGCATATGACTGGATTAACGGCGCAGGGATGAGGGGCCTCATATTAAGATATATCATCTTACTTAGGGCTTCAATGTAACAATTAGCCTCAAATTCATTTTATTCTTATAGCACCATGTTACCTCATAAAATACAACGACTCAAAACATAATAAAAAAGGTTAAAGATTTGGGGAAACGCTGTCATAAGGGTTCCAAAAGCGTGTTTGGTTTTTGCTTTACTAGCCAATTTGATATTCATGGTACGATAAATGCGAGTTTATAACAATATGTTCGTTGTACTAGTGACCTTGCCATTTCCCCAGCGCCACCCCTTTACTTACGCACAGGCAGATCTCGACTGTGACTAATGCCGAGGAGTTGATTTTCAATCAGCTTACCATACCCGCATATGCCTCTTTATTACTGTTTCTATTACCTACTTGTGAGCTAGAGACCCAGGCTTTCGGATTTAGGTATCGATGGTAAAGGATACCCGGGAATAAGGATGTTATGCAAAGTAGTGGAGTTAATTGATACCAGTGTCGCCGATCTCGTATATTAAGACGCTAGTAATGAAAAAATGAAATTACCTTGCGTGCTCATTATATATCCGGTAAAGAATGGGAGGCGATATGTAAAGATTGTTCTGTAGTTAGTATTAGTGAACCTGGATGCTATTTTCGGATATTGTAGGGACTGCGGTATTCCTTCTTGATGTTATTGTTATATTCTAAAGTGCACAGCCTCTTAAGTTTCCGGCGGCTCTTTTCTGAGAGTCCATCCTTGTATCCGTCTATTTTTAGAATGACATCCTGTATGCCCAACATTGGTTCATGTGACCAACTATAAGTAGCTACATACCTTAGATGCTTATCCATTCTTTTTTTCTCTACGGAAGCTGCACTATGGACTATCACAGAGAAATATATTACTTAGCGTCACTCCTCCTGTGTGCATCCTTTTTGCGCATTCTTCGGGGAGTCGACTGCCTGTACTCCGTCTACTTGCGACGCTGTACTAGCATGGACCCGAAAAAGCATCAGCCATTTATACATTCTACCAGCTTCATCCTAAACCACTTTGTGTATCTTCCTGTTGTCGGTAATTGGAGTGGGTTCCAGGTTCTCTGGCAGACTATCCTTTTAATTCTGAATATGGTGCTCATATCGCTCGGCCAATTAGACTCTTCTTAAATCGCCCGCCGAGCCGGAACTTTCTCTTTAGCCAACTACCTGTTTTTATTGACGAGTCCACGATCCAGATTCCTATGTGGTGTTTTTGGCCTGCCGCTAACTGTATATCGATTATTTTATCATAGTATCGCAATTTCCTTAGCGGTTCTGTCTCTTCTTTACTTGTTTTTGTTTTTGACTAAGAATGGAGCATACGTTGTTTCTAGAGTGCATGCAGTTATAGTCAGTTCTCCTTTCTTAAATACTACGGAGTGAGCCTCTGACATGTAAAGGCTCTGGCCTTGCTCCTCTGCTACTCTCTTGCCCTGTTTATGCGGTCTCGGATAATGCGCAGTTTCCTGAGGTGTTTTCATCTTATCCTTTTAGTATGTTTAGCCTATATTACCTGGCAACATCTGCCATCAAGTCTTTTAGTACCGCGCTTATTCCTTTGTGTGGTAGCGAGCGTGTCTACTGTATGCTATATATTCCACGCGTTCATAGTCTTATTTGCCATCGTTACAAAGCGGCACGTGACTAGCATTTTCCTTGATGAAGGCAAAATTACTATTTAATTTAGGCGCCCTCTAGTGGCAAATCCTGGTCAGTATATTAACTTGCGCGTCATGAAAGGGCTCTACTCTATACTCACTTACCTGATCACTGTTATTATTGCTTCTGAAGAACCGATAAAGGAAATTGAGCTTTTCGTCGAGCCTCGGACTGTCCTTTCTAATCACCTCCAATAATTACGTCATAGCTCTTAAAAGAGTCAAAGCGCCTCGTTACCGGATGAGCAGGTGGTGAGACAGAGGCGATTCGCTGAGATGCAGCAAATTACAGCTTTTAGTGGGCCTTATGGTGAAATGATATTAATTGAAATGTATTCCAAAATTATCTGGCTTAGCTTTGGACCTTTAATATCTAGTATGACCCCTTATCTGATTTAGATAGTCCGGAAAGCCAAGAGAGGCGGTCTGGTAGTTTGGCAGGTAATATCGAAAGGTAATATAGCTATCTCTAGAGTTTGATAGAAAGTTTATATCGCTAGATATAGAGCAAGATTACTAGAACTATGTTAATAGTTACCTTAGCTTGGACTCAAATTGTGTACGTATGTTAAGCTTCCTGTATAAGAGAAAATCCTAATTCTAAGAAATAGATTCTTCTAATATCAATTTACGTTGAGTCAGGGCAAGAGCATCAGATCCAGTCCGATACCCAATCCGTCACATGGTACCCTGGGCCAGCTCCACTAGATACCATTGTGCCCTGGGAAGAGAGTGAAGGGCATACGTTATTAGCTGGTATGTTATAATTTGGTTTCGCTTAGCCCGTGCTAATTAAGGTAGTGTCTGCTCTATGCCATGTGACTAAGCGAATTGCGACGATCATCCGACAACGCAAACTAAGCCGCGTGCATATGCGCCAAATAGAGAGGCCGGGTAATTATTAGATTAGCCTAGGATAGGCTGCATATCGAATCTCAAGTAATTCAGTATGTACATGCTAGCCTCTGCTACGTCCAGGTAAGGGATGGAATAGAATTAGAGAGTATATAGATGGTTTAGAAATGGATGGTAGTGAACATGTGATGATGGTGATAATCGTAACCCTAACCTCCGATTTGGATTCCACCAAAGCGCAATAGCGAGCCACAGAGTAAGAGTGCCTGATAAGCGACGTATTTTAGTAAGTCATTCGCAGTATATCGAAACCAAACATACGTAGAAGAAGCTTCATATGGAATATCCTCTAATACTAGAAGACTGACGGTACTAGTAGCTCGACTATTAAAGCAGTCCTGTAGATATGAAGATTAGTATGACCGCTGGAGATATATGTGATAATGAACACAAGGTTTGGTGGCTCTAAACATATGTATATTCCCTTTGTTTGAAATTAATGTAGGCGGACTGGTAAGAACTCCCTAAGTCAACGGTAGATACTGGGAATCGAAAACTGTTGAGTGAGACTGGTCATGTTATACATTTTATTCCTGATTATCCAGGAATATGTCCTGCTAATATTCAATTGCCTCATATAGGTAGCCCTCCCTCTTCCCATGGCTAGGTCAGGTCGTAGCCAGAACCTTGCCTTTACGATGAAGGTGTTTATTTTAAGTTCGATGTGTAATGAAGGAAGAGAGGTATTATTGTGTATTAGCTGAAATGAGAATAGCACTAAGCGGCCCCGTCAGAGGAAGCCTTGATACCCTGTGTCCGACGGCTAATGTATCCGATTTTGATAATAATTATAGCTATTGCAGTTGGAACCTTCTTTCAAGTCTTTTATGTCTTATCAACCACTATGTGCGATATTTTCATGGTATTGGCATATTGTATCCCCTTCTTCACTTCTCGAGGTCCGTATCTGCTCTTCCTTTTCCCTGCTACCTTTATTTTACTTCTGATATTCCTCTCTATTGGTTGACCCATACCTTTTATACCAGGATCTACTAAATCAAAGTCTTTGAAACCTTCGGGTGTACTTATCGTAGATAGAGGGATAGCTGCGTCTTGTGCTTCGGCGCGGTACCCATCCAATTGAGGCACCAGGGTGGCCTTGAAGTTTAGTCCTTCAGGGATGCTACTCTTACGCACGAGTTGGGGAAGAAAGATTTTGCTAATCCTTTGCGAGAATATATCGCTAGGGAGCAGAGAATGAGTCGGCTTAGGGGTTGCTGTTACGCCGCACGTTAGGATAAAGCTCTGTACTCTCCGCGCCGAGGCCGTCCATTGTAGTGAGGGTTAGGAACGATCGGGAAATCCTTGTACTACGAGCTAATATGGTACTTTCAGCGGGCTACAGAATTTCAAACACCATTATGAAATCGAGGAATAAAAGTGTGGTTGATAGGGGTAAGGCGGTGTGTCGATATTCAAGTAGGATGGAGGAGGGGGAAAACTCGGGATAAGTGGTTCGGCATAAATATCGGAGTCCACGAAAGGAGCCCAATCTGAAGTGAGGTCTTCTATGAATATAAAAAAGGTTTGTGCGCCACAACTGAACAGGATGATAACGGACGCTCTAACGTATTTTGTCTCGAAACTTTCGCACGAGCTATCCATATTTACTCCGTTCACTATTATATATATTGCAGCCTTGAAAGAAAACCCCGTCAAGCCTATCTACATTTAAATATCTTAAGGGATCTAGGGAGGTGACCGATTGCTAGGGCTGCTTATAAATCCGGTATGGTAGTCGTCACAGGAGGTAGTTTCTGTGATGAATTATTAATATGCTTATACAGGGCCGTCCTCTATATTAAGCAGGATACTATACGGTATAGAACCGAATGCCTTGCGTATTTAGCGTAAATACCGGTTCTGAGGATGACATAATACCAACTATTGGTAAAATGCGTGTAAGTAAATTGCAATATATAGTATATGCAATACCACTAGTCAGCGTGTGAATTGTTAGTGTTATAAGGTTGTGGTGCAGGGCAGCGTGTACTAAGTACGTACTCGAATGTATCTCGCTAACCGTAACATGGAAATGCTGGTGGACACTAGGGAATGCCCTAGTGCGATATGTGCATTGATAGTATTCTTAACTGCCTGTTAAATACGGTAAGCTTGACTAGCGTATACTGACAGCCGCTACAGTATTTAATAGATCTTTGATACTACATGGGTCTTCTTTAGATAGATGTGTGGTACGTATATACATAGTCTTTGTATAGTATTGTATAGCACGTAGTATTGATGTGCACGCTTTGTGCTCCTAAAGCATGTGCAAACATTTTCGTATGTAACTACCTTTACTTGTAATGGTGCACCCGCCAGGCATATAGAATATGTAAGCATATTTGCGCTGTCTACCAAACTAGTTTTTCGCATAGCGTCCATAGGAGCCTGAACGATTTAAGACCCAACCTCTGGAATGGTTGCATAATTTAAAATTTGTAGATTGCTATCTTTATATACGACTGGGTATTTGAAGCCCATCTTTTGTGTAGGTAATACTATGGATTTTGAACTAAATGCACTATGATACAGAGTAATACGAGAGATACGGAGGTCGTTGTCAAAAGTTATTTCCTTTCCAGGTGGTCAGTATTGTATTAATAGGGGGAATGGGATAGGGATCTTTTGTCTAATTAGATTTTATACTTGAATAGCAGATAGCCCAGATCGGTATATTAATCGCATTAAATTAGCCTAATCTATGTAGTGACGTTCTGCTAGTTAGTATACCCTGTTTGGCGGATAGGGGATGGGAAAGAACTTTTGATAGCGACCTCCGTACTTATATGTATATTTTATTTGATTATTCTTTCGAGAACCAGATGTGTAGGCTGTAAAGACCGAGTAAACCGACAGATAATAGAAAGTAACTCTTAAAATTGATTAAATCCCATTAGCTTTATACCTGGGTTTAGCCTCTATACATTTTTATTGCTTCGTAATAATAATATCTTTATATTCAATAATCCTCGTCCCGAGTCGCTTGGGTAGTATACTAGTAAATACCAAAAAGCCCTCGGGGTTTCTCTGCAATGGCCGCAATGATAGCTGCGATTTTTTGCGTGGTTTCTGGGTATAAGAACGGACTGTGGTCGCTTTCGATCTCTACGATATGATAGCCGGAGTTCTGCGCCATCTCGTGTTGGATACCGGCAGGAATGGCCTTGTCCTTTACACATTTCACATAACATATAGGAACCTTGATATCTACTACCACGAAGTGAACCTTTTCCACGATGCTTATGTGGCTTTGATGAATAAGCTGGTTAGAGAGGACTTGACGCAAAGGTCTACTTAGCTCGCTGTAGAACAAGTCAGCGGCGGTGTCACAATACTTCAGTAAGGGGCCCTGTAACCGTATTAGCCTGGAGTTACGTGGAATGGGCGCTTCTTACATCGGTAGCAAAAAGGTTTGGTAGACGGGTACTAATGGAGGCCAGAAAGCAGGTGTCCTTCTATGCTAGTATAGCCGCCGCTATGAAAACAATAGCCAAAATGCCGCCTTGCTGGCCCCTCGATCTCCGTTCTTTAACAGTATAGTTCTCGGTAGCTGTATTTCCAGCGATCCCGCCAAAACTATAGCAAATAAGAACCGCTTTCTTTCCCGCGTCGAGATGTGGAAGCAGGTCTTTGTGTATCCGCTTAATATCATGGATATAGGTCTTGTGTCTAACAGAGTCATCTAGTCCGGTAGTAGGCAAGGACGGAGCTAATACCGTATAGCCATGACTACGAAGGTTATTGATGAGTTTACGGTAGAAATATGGCGGATGGTAAGCTCTGTGAACCAGCACGATAATTGGTTTCGGAGTTGTTATGTTAACGTATCAATGTTTCAATATCGTATCAGGTTCTATAGTGGCGAAATTCCTTTAAAGAGATGGAACCTAGACCTAATATATGCAATATTAGATTTGATGAGCCGTTCGGCTTGTAGTACTTGGATTTCTTCTATTATTTAGGTTGATAACGATTTAGTGCTTTGGGGGCCCAAGTCATCATTGTTATCAAAAAGTATCTAAGAGCCCTGAAGATGATATGCACTTATAATTATATAGCAACCCCTGGCAAACCCACTTTTCTTAGATGTTGTATTTCCTTATTATGTAGGCTGTAACATAATATATTTTTATTCGCCTGCTGTTAATTTGGCTTCGTAAAGAAAGTTCCATGTTGTTCTAATGCAGTGACGGATGGCAATATGTGTATATTTGCGTTATCGCGTGTATAAACTCCCTTGCCCTTATCCCTTTTCCTTTAGGTCTTTTGGCCTTATCAGCGTTGAAATTGAGCGAGAATATAAAAAGTTACTTTAAATTCTGAAAATACCCTCTAATTAATAATATTAAGAACCGCAAATTCGAATTTTTGGCCTCTTTTCTTAAATAATGGTGGCTTAATTTTACCTTGACCCCCTTAACCAGGCCTTCGCCAATACGTTGGCGACGAAGCCTGGGATGGAAAATTTGAGTATACTTAAGCTACGCGATTCGCTGGTGCAGCTTAATGCCCATGAAGAGCTGCCCGGAGTTAAACGAACTAAGATCCAAGTACCCGTTGCAAATGGAACGGAAACGTGGATTTATACCCCTATGCGTACCCAGGGCCTGCGGCCCTATATTTTTTACGTCCACGGAGGAGGCTTTGTCGGAGGGAAGTAAGTCTTATGGCGTCTTTATTATTGAAGGTTAAGCTAGGTATTCCAGTATTGAAGCTACTATGGTAACATTCACCACCTGTTTAGTATTTCCGTCTACGACCCTATTGCCATTGATATCGTGCTACGCATGGGTTATTTTCTTATTTTCCCCGAGTACTAGCTAGCGCCTGAGGCGCAGTGGCCTGCGCAGTAGGAATAATGTTTTGGTATCCTAGAATGGACGGTTCGGAATGGAGCGAGCCAGAACCTCATTCCTGATAAGTTCGCTATTATGGGAGATAGTGCCGTAGGTAAGCCCGAAACACGTAATGGTCATTGAATCACTTTATTGCTTCCGCGTCACTCTTTCTTACTGCTCTATACTAGCTTTTAGGCATTATTATCCTCAACATAAACATCATGGCATAGTAGAAGATGTTGAGCGTCCCCTATAACGTGCTCCTTAACCCCGTGACCAACCTGGACTATTCAGGCAAGCCCACTGCTAGTCGCCACGAGTTCTGGGGCGGCCCGTACCTGATAGGAGAGGTAATGCGTAGGTTTGCCGGTGCGTATATTCCAGCATGGGTGGACCGGGCGTCGGAGCTGGTTAGCCTTTCCAAAATGTCCGAGAATACGGCCCAGGCCATTGCTCCAACACTCATCATCACCGGTTCTGCCGATATACTGCGTGATAAAGCTGAAGAGCTAGGTGAGAAGCTTCAAAAGGCTGGCCGCGATGTCGCTATTCTACGAGCCTACGGCCAAATACACGATTCGGCGGTAATAAAGGCCACGAGAAGTGGACCGATATCAAAAATGGTCATAACTTTAGTTATAGCGTTACTGAAGCAGAGGCTAGGTTAAATAAAGAAGGAAATAAGGGACACAGCCTGTTCTCGTACAGCATGAGCTTCGGCTTAATATCGATAGTAGGAGGTTTCTATAATATTTTATTGAAAATGTATACGAAATACGCATCTATTGGGAGGAATTATTATAGGTAGCTCTCTTCTAGCTGGCCAGCATTAGCAGAGGTAATGCCACTTGGTCGCCAATTATCTCGGTGAGGATGTTTACTTTCCCAAACGTTATCGGCAGGGTGAAACCAAATATATTGTTATAATAAAGATTAGCTAAGAGACGAAGTGTCTTAATTTGCTTCTTTACGATTAATGTAATTATAGAAGTCAGGAACGGCTTGTGTTAATGTGCGAAAACAGTATTATCCCCTTATTAAAATTAGTGTTTATATGATGGAGGTAATAGCCCGAGGCAGGATAGTTAATACGAAGTACGGTGTGGTCTTTTTGTTATCCTCGATATTTGACTTCCGACTGGCTATCTAAATTAGGAGAATTAATTCTTATATTTTGCAAACTGTAATTGATACTCTACTCGACGGTTTTTTATTTGCTTTGGTTCTTACGTTACCAAACTTGCTATGATATGCGGCCGGTCTCCCTTTACTGAGCACTGAGCACGAGATTTTCTTGTTAAAGCTTAAATTTGGGCTTTATCCTCAATGATGATCTATTTAAGAGGTGCTTTTGAACCCTCGGAGTACAATCCGTGATAAGAATTTGATGGTATGGATAGTATAATAATTTGAAAATAGTATCGTGAGCCTTATGATAGGAGTAGTGGTTCGAGTAGGAAATATGACCTGAGTTGCTCTAAACCGAACCTATTTTTATGCCTTCTTGTATATTTGCAGACTTTATATTCAAAGACCTGAAGGAAGAAAGAAATTAGCGCGTTTATTAAGGTACACTAGGCCCCTTAGTTAGTACGATTAGTGTGGAAGAAATGGTACCCTAATTGTATAGGTACGTACCTGAAAGGAAAAGTTGGTTATAGTGCATTAGTGGGACCTTTGGCTCGTTTGTGCCTTTGTGGAGCTGTAATTCGAATTATTTTGATTCTCCTATGCACCTTTGTGAAAATAATAATGCGAGCTTGAAAATATGTAGCCAGTTTGCCCGCGTCCTTATTGACTGAATGACATTTGGGAAGAGGTCTACGACGATAACGTTGTGTTAGTTTTCGAAGCATTGAGGATTATTTTGAGTATTGAAGGCCTTGCAGATTATGGCTTGCTGTGTAAATGTATTGACCGAATGGTCGAGGATAGAAGCTCAATTTATACCTTCTGGTGATGATACCCACGAATATAATTTATAAATAGCCTTACGTTGGGAAAGCTATCTTTGTCTAAGATTCGGCTTTTCAATATATAATAGTCCACTTTTATATAGCCTTGAAGATCTCCGTGGTTCACTAAATGCTATTATAAAAAGTAATAAATTATATTACGGCTCGATGCCGCAACAGTAATTTTGATGACGCGTAAGTCTGTGAATTCCGTAGGGCTGTAAGTATAGTAGTGTGTACATTTGGACATAAACTAGCTATATATATGAAAGAAGATTTAAAACCTATTCTTAATCGATTTGAGGAAATGAACCGGTTAGGTATAGCGCTAGTACTATATGTAGAGTGCTGGACCTAGTCCAGTGATGCTCATTGATATTAGTAATAGAGGTTTTGAGTTAGAGTATATGCTAGATTCTATTTTATTGAATCTTTGATATATATCGCACTAATGACTAAGTAATCTATGCTTCTATAACTGTCTTGAACCACAATCTTATTTCCGTATATAAATAATGACAGTATTGTATAGGTATAATGATTATGGTTCGAGTTGGCGGGGACTAGCTGTGTGGTGCTAATGGTATGAGGAGGAATTGAAAGGTTATTAATTCGTTATAATGATTATGATACGTCTTTGGTAAGTTTGTAAGTCGATTGAGGGGAGAACGCTATCGAAATATATCGGAAGCTGTCGTTAAATAAGATTACGTAGTGAGAATCCGTATAGGAAGATGACCTGATCCAGCCTATTTATTGGTGTTTAAGTGAAGCCGAGGCTTGGATTTCGGAATGGACCTTTTAATCTCTGCTGAAGCTAACTCCCTTCTGTAAAGTGCGGTGTTGTTTTTTGAGAGATATCGGACCTTTTTTTCTAAAAGTCTGATATTAGACCGGTTGTTAAACGCCTCCTCTTTGAAACTTCGCATTTGTTCCTTTATCGTCCATTGAATGAAATGTTCTATGTTAGTGATAGTAGGATTAGGAAAGATAGTCAATGCCATAGTGGCTTTACGCTATGTATAACTATGTGTAAGAGATAATAGGTATATATAGTATATATGATTAATAAGATATTCTTATATATGTATATTGTAGAAGTCACGACTCTCTACACGATATTTTAATACTATAGACTCGAATCTCCTATAGTATACTCGCTTATGGACTTATTCGCTTATAGTTCTTTCGTAGTCTACTAATTTATGGAGTTGGATATGGCTTACTTACTAGGTGTGTGGCGCAGGATGATAGGTAAGCTATAGTAGTGAGTGACTGTACTGTACATATGTTTGTATTTAAAGGAGCCCGAAATTTATATGCTATACATTCAATTAAAAACTACTCAATATTTAGAAATATCAACATCAATTATACCTACACATATACATCTCCCTTTTCAATTCAAAATGGTAAACTTTCTATTTGAGGCCCTTTTTTTTTTCTTCTTCGGTAGTCTTGTCTTCGTAAAATATACCAGAGCTCTGATCTACCGCTATCTTAAGTCTCTTAAACGACGTAGCAGTATTGTACTTCTTGTGCATATTGTAATGAGTATTATTAAGGTCTTACGATATTATGAACGACTAGCTTTTTCGTTAAATATGGAGGGTTTCGAATCTGATTTCATTGATGTATCACTGGCAATTCTATAAATAGTGATATCCTTTCAGCTTACCCAAGATTGAGTATTTTTGGGCTATAGGCCTGTGCTTAGACCGGTCTATTACTTATAAGCAATTTTGCGATTATTGTTTTCGATCTTTGCTTATACCTATACGTAACCATTGTTATATAAAGCGAGCATAGTTATTAACCTGAGTTTCGTTTATCTAAGGATTATTATATATGTGGCCCGAAGACTCTTCGTTGGGCGCACCGTGTTATATGGAAATATTTATATAACTTCGGTATTACTTAGCGTATTATTAGTTATGCATGATACAGGATTTCTATTGGGCCCTCAGGTTTTGTTGATATATTCCGTAGTTTTTTTCTGGCTGGAATAGTGGATAGCACGAAAAAGGCTCTAGCATTTGAAAGTCATAAGTCTTATGAGCTCGGACTGCCAGTACTGGAGCGATCTGTACAAATGGTAGGGTATTATGGAAGGCTGGATTGTGTCTTTATTATGTTAGTTTGGAATTGTTAAAACGGGAATACTTAGGGATGGGTTAGTTGGCACGCACATATAAATCTTTATTTCGACCGCTTTATAATGCTAGAGTTAGCTAGGACGAAAGGAGATGAGAAAATTTCTTTATTCCACAGTCTTATTAAGCCGCTTCTTCAAGATTTTAAGCGTATAGGATAATAAATATTATAAATTAGCTGCGAGTCATATTTATAATATGTTACGTATGCTCGCATAAGTATTAACTATGATGCAACTTTAGTATATAAGTTGTTTCATATTTAATTTGCAAATTTGTAATTGCGGTAATATAGAAGTGCTATACGGTAGTTATGAAAATATGCCCTAAAAAAAATAGTACAAATATTATAAAATGTTTATAGCCTGCTAACGGAAGAAAAATGGGTAAAAGATGTAAATTGATAACAGTAGGAGGCACTGATGAAGAGGGATTATGGTCAAAATAAGAACTTGCCAAAACTATGAGTAAATATGATTTAATAGTTAATTGATTTAAATATTTTATATATAGTATTTAAAATATAGATTATTGTAAAATAGACGTTGTAGTATGGTATATTTAAAAGATTATTGGAAATTAAATGCTGATAGAGCACTGGAAAGCCTTTGCAAATTGTCTAGAAATACTAGTTGATAGTGTAAAATGTATTGCCAGATATACGATGCCCCCGTCCCCCACGCGTTAAGTTAAACAAATATCGAGTGATAGAATTTGATAAGTTCCTCCCGCTATGATATCCCCAAATTATGCGAGGAAGCGGCGGGTTCCTGCTTTGTACACGCTATTAATGATGTGTCTCTCGAGAGCTCGTCGGGACTGTCTTTTAATAGCTCGCTGGGCTTGCTCTGGGATTTCTTCGCTGTTCCCAGCTTTACTTTAAGCTTCCTGCCTACGATTAGTCAGACATATCGTCTACCTATGATAAAAAGAAAAAAGAAGAAAGCTCACGGTGGGCCCTTTGGTTAAGACGGTTTTGGACCCTTCGGCGCTCTTTCTGGTCAGAGATCTTCGTCCAGTTATCGCTATCTGTGGTCATGAGATTCTGGTTCTATTATGGCATATTGATAGAGGAATGAAGGAAGACGTTAGGGGATACCGAACTATGAGAACAATGAATAAGTCACATTTAGGCATGCTATAGAGAGAAATATAGTATAGAGACGCCTGGCGCTAACCGTGCTGCCCCACTCGAAAATACCTACAGTAATTGGTATCGTAAACCAAAGTTGTCCTTGGTTGCTTATCAGCGCCAAGAATGCAGCTCTGCACGGCGACAGGCTTAGCAATGACAGGCTTGGCGCTTACGGTCTAGAGCTAATCGGGACCAGGCTAGCGGAACGGGCTTAGCCATAGGCTAGGCGATGATAGAACTAGCTTCTTGTTTTAAGTCAAAATAAGCTTAGCGCTATTATACTTTTTGCTTCTGTACTGTACTATGTACGAAGCGTTAAAACCTTATCGCCGTGGCGTATCTCGGTCGTTTCAATGTCTAATGATTTATATATGTACCAGCATCCAGTAGTTCTTTATTTCGGTGTTCTGGGCTATGTAAGAAGTATAGGGTCCTCTAGTTATGTAGCCCGCCATACGTTGTAAGTAGATATGGATGATGCCTGGCAAGCGGTATAAGCCACTATTTCGGAGCTACCTAGATAACTTGGTCGACCTAGTTTTTGTCAGCGCTACGACTTTGGTGAAGACCTTCTACGTTAACGGAGCGATTGCGTCTTTTGTAACCCTAAGCTTTTCGACATTAAAAGAATATATGCTGGAATTCGTGGTGTCTTTCTATATTATACATACGTGCAGTACTGTAACGACCTACAACCAGTGGCCTACTCTAGAATTCGTTGCCTTAAGCCGTAGCTTGGTAATCACGATGATGAACGAAGACTAAGAAGCGCTGTATGATTATTTTGCTATATATGGCGCTGCAACAATCCGGCACGCACTAAGAGGTATCATGGATTATTTCACGGAAGGGATTAAAGGACTTTATTACCTCATTTGAATGATAATATTAGCGAGAATGGACAAGAGGCGGCGTACCCGTTTCGAGCTAGATAGATAACCCAGATTTTTACATAGAACTCTACAGAAGAGCCTTCCCGCGCCCGATATACCTATGTGTATAAAAACCCGCCCTAATGTATTCGCGTAGTATTATACTGTAGTAAGTTACAGTAAGGGAAGCGTTGCTCGCTCGATGCTAACTGCCTGCGATTAGCGTATTGAAGCGATTCTTCTAACGCGAAACCCTTAGAAGGCGCAATCGATGCTCGCCAGCTTTGCTGAGTATTAACTAAAGCTTGAGGAGATAGATTAGGAAAACTAAAAGCCGTACCTCTATTGTCATCGAACGAATTATATTAATACGAATTAAATTAATCCATTTTCGCGGCTATACACCAGGCAAGATAGCGCTAGTCTTGATGAAGACGGTGGCGAAACAGATTTGGCGGGGGCAGAGAGATCTATTATCAGACTCGAATGAAATGAGTTATAGATGGTTCCAGAAGTAGCAAACCGCTAGATATAGTGGAAACCAGGAATTGCATCTAGTATTGGACGTGGATTGTATTGTTTGTTAATTTAGTTTTCAGTGAATAAAGAGCTAGAGACGGTGCTGGACGCTAAGCTATATTCAATCTGGCGCCCCTATCCGTCCTGCGCTGCCATTTGGTAAACGCCCGATAGCGCTTAACTCCATTATTCGACGGTCGTATCGTGGGAGAATTTCTAATAACCAAGAGCTTCTCTCTTACATAAGATCGTAGAGTAGAAGATGTGTTGCGTATATATTGTAGTTCCATGGTTTATAGGGTTTCTTGAACAATAGGATCGATAATATGCTGAAACCTTATTCCATATACTAAGCCCGGTAAGCAGTAATCGCTAAGGGCGGCTCTGCTTATCGTCCAATGTTTGTTCTAGCGTTGGATACGGATGACTTGAAGCGGGGTGTAGAATTGGATGACAGATACGTATTTACTGATGTATATGTCAAGGCATGGATGACTATAAAGATAGATAGTCGATAAACTAGTAGTCCGTACTGTGTGGCTTCCTAAAGCGGAAGTGGTTTGAGCGGAGAATTTATCCTACTTGCTGTTAAAGAGGAAGCCGATTTCGTTACCTGCTGTATCTGTTAATGTCGACCCTATAGAAGCCTTGGCGCTGATAGATACTTTATACAACTAGCGCGGTACTTCTGGTCATCGAAGATACGTACTGATTGGATCAGCGCCATTATCTAAGCATCGTGTAACTAAAATATGTAATAGGGAGTGGAATGCGCGCCGAAGACGACGCTGACTGAATTTGTATCAAAAGCTCTGTTTACAGATGCTTGCAGGAACGATTACAGTGCTAAGGAGAGTGAGTATAAGCAATTGTTAGCGGTTTCTGGCTTGAGCTCTATTGAGTATAAAATGTTTCTAGAATATTGTGATCGATTTCTGTATGCACATGGGAAGGATAAGTAAAGCTAGAATTGGCTCTGTACTTATGAGAAGGGAGGAGTATATGCGAGCATAGCGGCGTATGTGGTGTTAACGGAGACGCAGGCTTTACTAGCGATAGTATCTATTAAGTAGAGGTAGACTATCGCGGAGGAAAGAGTTCATAGTGGCCATAGTCTGTCCTGACTGGTTGACCGTTACGTCTTTTCATAATTCCATGGTTTAAGCGAATATAATTCGTCCTTTTTGGAGAAATCCATGCATTATATACATACAACGTGCTTGCTGGTTGGTAGGTAAGATGGAATTGAACAGTTGCTGAAACTATGTCTGCCGATGTATGTTAACTTTTTGAGTAAAAGAACGAACCGTAAGAAGATGTATAGTATTGTATTGTATAATACGCCCGGTTGTATCAAGGATCGGAACTGTTTCTAAATCTATCCTCAATATGTATATTCGTATCGCAGGAGTAATCTGTTTTGATATATAAGACTTATTACCGGAGCCGGGGCTCAGAGGTTACGTCCCCAATATAGGTACTGAGTTGGGTGCACTACTGTGATTCGGATTATAATTTTAACTCTAACTATTGCGATGTTCTTTATTGGTATGCTTCTTCGAATTATTGGCTCTTTAGCTGTGCTCTTCTTCCTATTCTTGGCATCCCGCCAAGCCCTCTATATAGCAGATCTAATATAATTGTCTCGATGGCTTTAATACTGGTGTATGCTCTTGTGCATACTTCTAATTGAGTTATGCTTTATTCCAGTATTAGCTTGTATACCGTTCTATTTAGCTATACGATTCCTCTTCTTGTTGTATTTGGTTAGTACACAGTCTCGAGCTGGTCGATAGCTATACGAGACCATTATACGCCTTTTTACGGCGAACTAAGGATAAGTTAATAACCTGGCGGACGGTTTTAAGAGCGTACTGGAAAGTATAGGAATGAGCCTTCTTAGGAAAGTAATCACTCTGCGTGGTGTGCGCCGCCCGAATGGGTTACGTTAGTGCCAAGACGGTGTTCGAGGTACTTTTGCGATAGACGCAAACTGGACCATTACAATATGAGAAAGGGTTTATATTAGGTAGCCCCAGTTTTGCGACAGTATATTTTGGAGTCGCCGCGGAATATTTCTAAATAGATTACTACTTTGGGTAATTATGAAAATAGACGCATATTATTAATTTAAGGTAAAGTGCTGACCACGCCTTGATGATAAATTCATGCAATTATAACGAGTTTCCCTGAGGCTATATTAAATTTATAAGTGATGGAATTAAGAAGCTAAACCACATAGAATATTATCACTACAAAGAATTATACAAACTAATAGAAAAAATCGACCTCGAAATACTATAATTAAAGCACGAGTCTGAAAACCGTAAGGGCTAAATGCCTTAATCGGATCTATTAGCGGCAATTACCTTTTGCTGTTAATGGTAGATTAGATAGCTATAAGCCTACGTAATTAGTATTAGAATTGGTTTCTTAAATACAGAGGTCTCTAAGGTAGCTAAATCTGGTAATTGGGATGCCAGGGTCGCATACTCTACAAAACATAGAAGAAACTCTAGTGTGTCTAGCTGTACTGTACTAGCGCCGCTAATAGAGCATCGTATTACGTCCGTAAACGGAAACGTGCATATACTGTAAGAGGTATGAGAGATTAATAATGGGTGGGACAGTGCTAAGAATAGAGCCTGCACTTGGATGCTCCCTATTGGGAAATTGTATTTATAGTACTAGCTGGGATTTGGACAGTGTTAGCGGGCCTATACCGGAGTTCTTTTATTATCCGTCGTTTTTGGAACCTCTTATGGCCGGTATAGGCAGAGAATCAGGCTGGGATTTTTGTTTCCGCTAAATCTGTATCTTGATGTATGGCACATAGTGTATTCTCCGTTCTAGGAACGGAAATACATATATACAGTATTATATATAAGTCAAAAGGGATATCTGAATTTTGGCGTGGTTAAAAGTAGATGTGCCAACCTATATAGCTTTCTATAATTCCCTCGAGAACGGATAATGGAGCTGGATTTAGAATAGATATTGGGAAGGTGCGGTATGATATATGGAGGACGGCTCCGCGCATAATACTCGATTGTGCGTAATTTGGCAAGCTGCAAATAGAATTATTTAATACTATGGTGTTTGTTTCGTATAGAAGGTTGGTGGACCTATGGAAAAGTATAGTAAACCCACCCGCCTGTCCAATAATGATTACCCTGGTAGGAGATGTATCGTCTGCTTATGATGAGTATGTTCGAGCTACTTCGTGTGAATACGGTAAGGTAAGCCGGAACCGAACGTGCGAAGGTAGAATGGCTAATCCCATTGAGTAGAAACAGGCGGAAAACGACGGCTCGATAATAATACGCAATACCACGCTACGAAACCTGCTCGGCGCCAGGCATCATATATATCTATATAACCTCTGTCTTACGAGGCTCGTCGTATCCTACGGCATACAAAGGAGATAGTTAGTGAAAATCGTATGATACCAAGGAGACATCGTGAGAGTAATAACACAAGTGGAGTAGTATACACCAAGTATGGAAGACGAGTACGTCCGACTTGGAAAGTGTTAGAAGGAAACGCTGGAAGTCTATCTAGGAGTTTAAGGCGCAACAGATAGGATGGATCTTTAGCCAAAGGATACGTGATAGAAATGCAATAGTAAATAGTAATATAATTAGAGGTAGTGAGGACTTTGCGCTACCTAGAAACTTATAATACTGCCCTAAAACCATCTAGAACGTTATAGAAAGGCTTTATTGGTCTATATTAGGATTTATTACTTTAAACTTTATACAAGCCTATCGGGGTTAAGATATATTTATAGCTATAATTTTATTTCTGGATTACTCTGTAATGCCCTCGACTGTTGTTAAGTAGGGCGACATCCCTTAGGTAGTATACCCCTTCACCTTTCCGGTATTTAAGAGATATATATAGGTCGGGCGTCGTGTTAAGATAAGATATTACATTTATCGCTCTGTAAGCTCTTTAAGTATTTTGAAGATTTTGAGTGCTAGAGAGCTCCTCTCTTCCTTAAAGTGCTTAGGCCGTTTAGTAACTCTGAGAGCTGGGTAGATATATCGCTCTGCGCTACCCTAAAATAAATCTCCCGATATTGCTGTATTGTTACCGTTCAACAGTTGTATGATAAATGGATTGTTATGAGAATCCGCCGTATTAGTCGAATAAGTCGGGATAGTAGTATCTGCTGAGCCCGGACTATAATGTGGCTCTGGCCGTCTCAGTAAAGCAGTTGTAGTTGCTTCGATTTCGGAATTGGTAATGGACTCTTCTATTTCTTTTAGAGTTATCAATAATATCTATCCTTTCTGATATCTTTATCTCTGACTGTATGATATACTAATATGATTGTCCAGTAATTCCTGGCTCTCCTGATCGCCTAGTTGGGTAGGGGCTGCTCTTATTTAATCTTTATCAGGGAGATTCCTATTAGCGCGTCGATGACGACGTAATTTATTTATGTGTGTTGGAAGGGTTCGTACACTTGGGGCGTGCGTTGTGGTATCTAAATCGCGGAATTAGGCCAGTCAATATAAGGCAATAGACGGTATAGGAGAGATATTTACTAGCTGATTGAGGTCCGGTACTACCTGACCGTCTGGCAAATACATAACAGCTTGAAAAGCTTTATATATTGGGTCCCAATAAATACCCGCGCTTAAGATGTCGTAATGTTTGCCTAGTTCTATTGCTTTGCTTTTGAAAGACGCGCCCCGCTTTCGGGCTTTGTCCTTTTGTTTTTTGTTGTGTGTTGCGTTTATTGTCGGCTTCTATGTATATTAGGATGTTTTCCGGTCTGAAAGAGTTGGAGTAACGGTTTCTGGAGGCGAGTACCGGTTAATGAAGGTTTCTTATTGTGCCTGGTTGCGAGAAGAATGTATCGTACTGGCTCCATTGTTAGATTGAACATATTTTATGGATAGATTTGACGTAGTATGCTATAGTTGCCGAAAATAGCCCCAAAACCCTAATATCTCTCCCCATGGGAGCGTTGGAAGCGGTAATTTCAGCCTCTTCATTCCTTGTAGGCCTTAGCTATCATATCCTATACTGCTGTGTATCCGGTGCTCTATATACCGTATAATATGTCCAACCCTCTTTAGCCGTTTTATTATTGTAGTTCCAATAGATGAGTTTTTAGTCTTGTTATTAAAATACCGAGAATATGGTAGAACCTGTGTTAGTCTTTGCTATATTGTGGTGTAGTTCGCTTTCTATCTTATTCGTTTTTAGGACATTTGTTCGGTTCAAGCGGGTATTAAGACGTGGTCACCTGTGTATCACGAAGTGGTTAGTTTATAGCTATCTCTGAAAAAGCTATTAGTATATTGATTCCGCTATAGTAGTACGTGTGGCGTTGACCATGACGTACATCGGCCTCAATATCTTCTGCTTAACCTTCCGGGTTGCCTCACTGCCAGCTGCGGCATTACGGGCTGGTGATTTGGCCCTGTTGAACCAATTTCCCCTTATACTCTATTTCACGCTAATCCTTTTTGCTGATTATCGAATTCTGGTCTTACGTATTTATAGCGCTGCTGGGTTCATGTGTTTGAGCTATATATTATTACACGTTGTATTATTTATCGCGGGGAGAGGTGATTTTAACTTTAACGAACACCTATATAGATATTCTGTAAGACCCATTTCTATTTTCTTTTCGTAAATACTGAAACTAGTATAGGCTGCTGTCTTAGTATGTATCGTAGTCCTGCTTTCTTTACCCTCGCTGCGTAGGGTAGCTTACGAGCTTTTCCTCTGGATCTATCGGCTTTTGGCGACTGTCTTTATTGTCGGGGTTTGTTTCTATCTGCTTAACTCGGGAAAGTTGCAATTTAGATGTTTCATTGCCTATCTAGGATTACTGACTGCTTCGGCGCTGGTTCGCCTTTTTATGGCTGTGTACCGGAATATGAAATGGGGCGAGCTATGCACCCGCGCTACCATTAGTGATGCTCACGGATTCGTTCATATAACCCTTAGTCTGCTACGGCCGTGCGAGATTGATGCTGGTCAATATGTGCTTCTTTGTGTTCCCCGTGTGAGCTTTCTATCCTTCGCTCAGTCGTATCCATTTGTCGTAGCCTCGTGGGCTGAGGTCGGCCAAAACTCGATAGAACTTATTATCCAGCTATGAAGTGGTTTTATAGGAAAGCTTCTGCGCTACTGTAGGCGCTAAGGCGGTTAGAGCGTATAAAGGCGAGTATTTATTACCGGTCCTTATGGTACTAACGTTGGAGTTAATGACTATAGAACTGTTCTCCTGGTTGTAAGTGGTCCTGGCGTTATTGCCATGTTACCGTACCTGAGAAAAGTTATCCACGGTTATTACTATAGGAAAGGATGTACTTGACGAGTTCACCTTATATGGATGATCTAAGAAATAGGTACGCTTAGTTCGTTTGTGCGAAATCGCAGCACTGACTTTTCTAAGAGCTGGTAGCAGCGGCATAACCTTTCTTGAACGAGTTTCTGGACGACGATACCCTCGGGGAAAGTTATGTGAGTTTTGCTAGAACGCCTGGCTAAGGTCCAAAGATTGATTGGTAGATTCTATCTATATCGATATACTACGAGAATGGGATGATGGAGGTGCCTTGGGGTCACCGCGCTACTCTTTTCCGAGGGTCGCTAGATTTCGAACATCTCCTCAGACAAGAGTTTGAGGGGCATTTTACCTAACTTAGGGAAGGAAATAATTTTATACGATCCGAGAGGGTCTTGTTAGAATTTAAATAAGAAATGGGAAATGTGCTTATTTTAGGTAAGGATAATAATACGCTTATGCGTCTGATAATTGATTTTGGGATAGTTTCGGGTATCCGAAAGCTCAGAGATGATCTAAGATATGCCACCAGGCCGTATGTCGAATATGGTATTAGGATATAAGAGTTAGAATATTAACTAGAGTGAACTATTATGGGGAGCTATGACGCCGTGGGATGTGGGCAATTGTTGGGTCTACTTTAAGGATAATTAGATATAAAGTAGTAGAAGGCATGTTGGTCTTCTGCTAAATTGAGCATTCTAAATTGGATAACTTGCTATCTGGTAATTGTATGGTACACTGACTTGCGCTAGGCGAATGAGATCTTTTAATGTTTCCTTCGGGTATTGTCTGGTAAGGAATTGTTGCTATATTAGTTAGTTTTTGTAGATAGAATTTCGATGAGCGCTATTACCTGTAGTAACTCCGTACTGGATTTCGTATCTTTCGAAGCTAAATAAAAGCTACTCGCCTTATAGTTCACTGACCAACGTGTATTACTGGTATGGTGAGATTTGCTGGTTGTGGTCTTATACGTCAGTCTGCTGGTGATAGTTCTAATCAATTGCGTATTTCGCAAGGTTCCTTTAGATACCGATATTCCCTGGGTAGGTTTATAGAGTCCTATGCGAAGTTAGGTACATATCAACAACTTAGAAGATTTTAGCTTACCAATCTTCAAATCTCCGGCATTACTTAATAGAACTAAATTATAATTAAGATTTATGAAGAAATGCTACCGTTCCAGGAATGAAAGCCCGCCCAGGACCTACCATCAGTCAGTTAAGCCTATATAGACACACCAAAAAAGGATCTGTATTATGCTTAGAATCATACTCAGCTGGTTAGCATCAGGATACGCCGGATATCGAATTATACCTTCTAGAGTAATTGCCGTTTTTTCCAGTATAATGTAAAGGATCCCGCCCGTAGAGAAGGCTTCTTGGGCCTCGATTAGGCTTTTGTGGCGAAGGTTCCGATACCAGTAAAGTACTTTAATTATTCGAGAAGCCGGAAACTCCTGGATATAGGCGCTAGTAAATGGCGGCTGCTTTTTAACGCTATATGTGATGAGATCACCGAGCTCCATTTTGAATGACATTTTATAGTGGTGTAGTGGGGATTCGTATTTCAGAATCAGAGATTCGTGTTGCTTTTTAGGTGTAGTAATCTTTATAGCAGAAAGAAAGCAGGCGCTGGGTTATACTGGCTCCAAGGTAACCTGCCACCCTGCGCCGGAATAGTACAAGCGGAGCGGTGGGAATATCAGGCTCTGGTTCTATTTGGAAGGTTTATTAAGAGAATACGGTTAGGTAGACCAGAGTCGTAGTTTGGCCTCCCAGTATCCTTTCTGTAATTACTCGGTGGGAATTGGAGAGACCCCGAGGTGCCTCGTGTGAGCCAAGAAGTACGCCACGACTAAGTATGGGATGCGGCAGTATTCAGCCCGGTTCTGTCCCTATTCATTCTACAATAACGATGAGCCTCGCTCGTTGGGACCTGAATATCTGCTCAATAGGAATGACGGAATCACTACGCTACCTGATCATGATAACCTATGCCTGCGATTCTAGTAATTGTCTCTAGCCATAGTGATCTGCACATATAGGTACAGTAAATATTGAGCGAAGCGATAAGCGATGCTTTCTTTTAATCTACTGTACTTTGCCTGTGTTATTCCTGGCCGTTTGAACTTAAATTGTGTAGCAGTGAAACCTATACACTTTATTTATCTCTATTCTCTAGCGATTGAATATATAGTATGCCCCGATCTTTTCTTTCTAAAGTTCAGTCACCCTCTGCGGTGTGTTGTGTGATGTCGGAGGTACCAGCTTGGGCCAGCTTTTTAGTTGGTCTGTAGTGGCAAAGGAAAAGGTAACTGGGGATCCGCTTCTTATTTCGAAAGCAATACGTGCGTCTATTATAACCCTGTAGAATATATTAGTACGAACCACGCTGGCAACACTCTTATTACTCATAGTCCACTATCTTCAAATAGAATCGATTGAGGCTTATAGCTAGCATGTTCTAGCCGAGTAAGTGCAACTTTAAATATGCGATTTGCCGCACGAACACTGTTTAATATTGCTGAGGAAGCCTTGTGTGAACCGCGGAAGTATTTAGGATGGGATTTTGCGTTCCATAACTGGACGACGCGTACGTCGGCGTTTATGCCGCTGCGCCTAAGTTGGAAGATGTGGCCTTGATCTTCTTGGATCCTCCGATAATCATCCAATGCAATAATACTCGATATGGTCGAGTAACTGTTTATTCGATGTAAAGAAGGTAAAATAAGTTTGACATTGACGATGCTATTTGTATTTATCTGCCATTGATGAAATGTTTAGGTATATGGATTGTCAAACCGGAATAATCTGGAATAAGCTGAATGCTTTATCCATCTCTACTTATAAACTTAAAGCTAATTTTGGGTAGCCCTTAGCGGGGTCCACTCCATATTTTGCCTTACTGCCTAATACGTTCTAAGAGTTGCTATTTAAAGCTAAGATAGTACCCGAATTTCATAACTAATATTAATACCATGAAGAATACTCACCTCTATTCGATTTTATCGTTACTATCTAGTACCATCTTTAGGAAATCCGAAGGGCAATGGCGGTCTGTGAACGATACAAGGGCGAAGGCACGATCGATGGTGGCATATGCACGGACTGCAAAGGTAAGTCAATATGTAGAGGCATTCTGACATAATAATGACCTTTCGATTCAGTTAATTATGGGATGGAATTCGTTCTTTGGTGCGATAACTTTGGGTATGCATAAGGAAAAGCTCTCATTCTTCAATTGCGGTTATTCCCAAGCCGGATGAGGCAGAATGGTATCGTGTCTGATTAGATGCAATTGGTTCGCTTTGGACATATAAAGGATTCTAACTCCTTATGATAGATATGATTACCGACCCATTTATGTATATATAGTATTAAAAGGACCCTCTTTATTAGTTTAAAATAAGGTAGAATCTACTAGACGCCTACCTAGTCTTTATTCACATTAATATGTATGTTAATCGTAGCAAGGTTGTATAGGAGCTAGGGTAGCTATATATTTATGATTATATTCGGTGATGGACACATCTGGATGCCCGGTCAAGCTAAACATTATAGTTATAATAGAGCCTGCATATAACTAGTACCGACTGTTGGTATAAATTGAATCACGGTTCTATAAGCGTCCCTGCTCGAGCATAATTATGCGTTTGTGATCGGGAAGATATCATATTGGCTTTTTTTCCTAATGTATTGGCATAGAGTGGAAATAGTATTCGTTACCCCGTAGAAGGATATGATTGTAAGTGCTTTCTTTCATTAATAGTATTTGAGTGAATACAATCCATAACCATCTTTTACCCATTTTCAAAGTACACGGAACACGGAATGTGTAGGAAGATACAAGATGTATAATGTACTGCTGTTTTAGACTTAGTGAGCCCAGGACGAGGGGCAGCATAGGCCTCCACCTAAGTGTGTTTTTGTAGAACGGCCATTACGAAAATTGGCTAGATATTGGCGTATGTTCGACCTAGCAGACGACTCCATCTACAGACTTCTTAGGAAAGCTATATATAAATCAAATTACAAGCTATTGAAAAGGTATATTCAAGGGATGGCATACTTGCATATAGTGTGGCACTCCTAAGACGTAGAAATTAATTCATTGGATAGATAAAGTTAACTACAATTCAAAGGTTGCTAGAGTTCGATCAACGCTTACTTTCAGAAACTATTAAATTAAAGACGTGCAGTAGACGCCGATATATTGACTACTTTTCCAGAGGAAGTATGTTATTAATATATAAACTGGTAATGCTGCCGATTTTGATGAATGATAAACTCGCTTATATAATTACTTAATTAATTTCCAAGTTTTGCTTGCTATCTTAAAACCTATAGCCTTTGCTTAACTTATCTACTATCACTAATAAGCCCCAGTTAACGATGGCTGCTGCAGCCGTTGCGTCGATCGATCCTCTGGCTATCCCGGGCTTTGGGCAGTCTCTTAGCCGGGGTGATCTAGACATCTCTTGCCTTACGTGAGTCTAATGATGCCATTAATCTTTAGAACTAGCGTGTACTGACTGGTTCCAATTGCAGGTACAATGAACTTCCCTATATTGACGACCAGCCCATGCTCCAGTACAAAGGACATGTTAAGGTCCTACTCGAAACCATTGACCGCTACTCTATGGGCCAGTACTTTACTGTCTACTCTGCCTATCGCTATGATAAGATCCCCCTCGGTACAGTTCGCTTTGAGAGAGAGCGGGGCATTGAGGAGTCTATGTGGACTAAGGCCACTGCGATTGAGAATGTTGACCTCGATAATATACACGCCACGGCCTTTAAGCTCACCTAGAATGGCTTGGTTGCCTTCGAGTTCGCCGAGGGCCTTTCGCCTACTGCCGGAATAAAGATTCCTCCTCAGTTCCTAGGCGACATTGCCACATATCTTGCCGAGAATAATATCACTAATAAGGTGGTTCTCGAGGTTAAAGACTTTGCTAAACGGGATGAAAAGGGATTCGAACCTATTGTTGAGATAGAGATCTAGTGGGGGAAGATAGAGGCTTTAACTATCGTCTTGCCTATCTCCGCCCGGGTCAAGGCTAGTCGGGGTATCGTAACCTTGACCCCGATGGGTTGGAACCTCCGCCATATAGCTCGAGGCATTATCCCAAGCGACCCTGATCTACCGGCCGGTAAGCATTACGAAAAGGTTATCGTGGGGCCCAAGAAGGATACTCATAAGGTTATCTATACTAGTAGCGCAGCTGTTACCCCTGATCTATTGCGCCAGGCACTCACTAAACTTGAATTCATCAGGGCCTGATCACATACGTTAGTAGTGCCCATGCTTTAGAGGTGAAGTGGGTATCGGCATAGAGGTATAGATAGAGAAGGCGTGACTTCAGAGAGTTAAGATATATGGTACACGTTGGATTATTCACGTTCGTTCCTTCACTTGTTACTAGGTTGTTCTATCTACTTTAGTCGTTATTGCAGTTCAAACTGCCTTAACTTGTATAGGCAGCTTATCTCCCGATCAGTCTATTAATAAATTTCCTGCCGTGGATAACCTAGCTCGTACTTGATTAAAAAAAAACCAAAAAAAACCTAGCTCGTCTAGATCGCCCTATATCACTGTGACAAGGGCATAAGGGCTTGGATCTGATTCAGCTAATAATTGACTATGGCACTTCTGAGGGCTCTGGTTCTTTTTCACTTGAAGTGAGGTTGAACGTGAGGTTTATATACACATCGTTGCAGGTCCTGAGGTCCCTTCTATTCGTATTATTCCTTCTACGCGCCGTTGCCAGCCTGGAATGTAGTCTTCCGTTGGGCCGGTCCTGCATGCCAGTTGGTCCTGCAGCGTGCCTGTTGGATCCGCGTGTGACAATCACCCAGCTCATCCAGGATTCCCCTTCAAGCATCTATGCAGGGTGAGCACCGGGAAAGCCCGGAACAAAAACCTTATGTTATCTGGGGCCAATTGATGGTGTTGCCCTGTGAGTTATTCCCCGACTTATCAAGCTAAAAGTCGATCTCCAATCAAGCCATGAGATGCGCCAGTGCGGGAATTGGGGAATGTGATCAAAAGATGGGACGTTCTCCGCTTCCAGCTCTCAGCACTCCATTGCTCCAAAGTCTCGTTAATTAAGCTATGCCGATACCTTCTATTAGTTGGTCTATTGAAGGGGTGGCGCCCGTCCCGTTCTGATGTATATCCGAGGTAATCACGCTAGTAATACCTAGCTGCTCCTTGTAGCGGCGAGAGCCAATAGTAATTATTACGAGTAGCTGCTGCTGGGAGTAATATCCCTTATAGCCACATGCAACTACTAGTAGCAATAGCAGCTTTGTGCCTGATCCTTATTATTCGCCTTGAGACCGGTATCGCTCTCTATTAACAGCCTCACCGCAGCCTTGTGCCTGCTGCTTGCGGCTGACTGTATTGGTGTCTATTATGTATTACTTGGTGCAATGAGACGGGCTAGTTTCGGATACATAACTGCTTTTCGTCACCGCGTGTATGATGTGACTTTCAGTATATCGCGGCACGTATCGGGATGTGTGAGCCCAGCTACTGGGTGATTAGATGAAAGACTAAGGTTATGTAATTAACATTAGTACCCGGTTGAAGCCCAGAGCCTTAGAGTAACTGCCTCAAGATACTTCAAGTTGAAGCTACCCTTACTAACGGGAACCTGGTCCTTAGTATTCATATATACAAACCTATTATCTAGGAAAATGCTAACTAATCTTGCTTCTTTAATACGTTCTATGTCCTCCCGAGAAACTGGTCCAATGGCGGAATTAAATGCCTTCTAGAATAGGTCACGAAGCTCTCCCTGGTTGGCATGATAGCGCTAGCCTTCCTCCCTCGTGCGGATTCCGAGTAGGGTCTCGAGGCCCCTAAGCGATATCCCAAACGGACTAATGGTCGTATCTTTCCAATCGCAGATGCCCGTGATGCGACCCGTCTCCTGGTGCACGTGGATGTTGTTCTCTAAGAGGTCAGTGTGGTCGGGCACTAGCGGCCAGTCATCGGCGAAGAGCCCCGGGAGATTGGAGATAAGGCGCTCTAGCGTTGGGCGAAATCGGTCGGGAAGCCCCTGGGAGAGCTGCGAGAGTCGCGATGAGTAGTCGGAATATAGCCTTTTGCGGCTTGGGGTCGGTGTCGATGCCGGCGTGTTGTGCCACGCCGAGGCGAAGAAGCTACATCGGCAAAGTCAGCTGTGCGGTTTCCTCGGTGTCATAGGCAGGAGGGGACGTGGGTTTGGTATCGACGGACCTGGCAAAGTCTTGTACGGTTTGTCTTAGGAGGTAGCAGTGATTTCCGTGTAACTGGTCCAGGGCAAGATATACGGAGACCCCGCCTACATTGCTTATCGTATAGATGTGGAGCTTGTTAAGTCTGCTAGAACTCGAGTGGCGTGGTACGAAGCACCCGTAGGTTTGTTCAATGCATCGGAGAAAGTCGAGAGCTAGGGAAGAATCATTAGTGCGATACTGAACGATGTGTTCCCTAATGTTGTTATCGGGAACGACTGTATAGCTAGTTGAGCCTTGCACAGGTGCGGGGCGGATATGCCGGCCTAGAATCCGTTCGGCGGTTTGGTTACATTGTTCCCGCGTTGTTAGGGCATTGTCGGAAAAGAACTCCGCTATCTGGCGTCTCGATAGCTTTGCAATACGGGCCTGCATTATGGCCATTATATATTATCGTAAGAATTGGGTGAAGCTTCGGGGTTGGCTGAAGTTGACTCCCTAAAATTTGGATTACGATGTATCGACGGATACGAGAGATGCCGATTAGGCTCAGGCCGATGCGTGAAAAGTGAAGAGGTAAAGGTGGGTGGGATGCAATTAGCTGCTGAATAAGTCACTAGGTCCTTTGTTGAAAGTATGTAGTGTTACCTATACTCGTGGGCGAGCCAGTAACGCTGTTTGGACAACAATGGCCTATTTTAGTGGGTAGTGCTATCCTAGGGGCTGAAAATCTTCCATAAAGTATAACCCCTGTACATACATACTGTAGGAATAACGAAGTGAATATTAGATACAAGTGCTGCATAAACCGTACTTATTACGACTGAAACGCCTGCACATTTCTATAGGATTAATACCTGTGATCAGCCGTTTCTGGAGCTGCGGTTTCGCCTTGGTCCGCCTATCTATCTTATTCCCAATAATTATAGTAGGTGGCGGATACTGCTTTTCCTAGGTTATTTAGTAAAAACCAATAAGTCGGAAAGGGGATTTATACGACTTCGCCGGTCACGAACGATAATACTTGCCTGTGAGATAAGAAGAGATACACTTTGTCCTGCTTATACCTGCGAGGAATCTTAATATGGACGTAAACTTCCGCTCCTTGTTGTCGCTGAAGTTTTGCCTGTTTTTGGCCATGTTTTTTGTTGCTCCTGTCCCTTTTTTTACGCGATTATGTCATATCCGTGCTTTGGTTCTTTGGGACGTTTCCATTGTGCTAAAGAATAGCCTGTTCGCCGTGGTTTGAATGAGGGACAATTATTGTAGTAGGAGCCATTTTTGTGATATAAGGAAAGCGAAAGGAAGTCCAGGCTTATTGAATGCGAATCCATTTATCCTTTATACTGGCTAGAAACCGTTTGTTCTTGCTCCTTGGAGCCCACTACGTTTTGTTGTCCCTGTTCTGGATCTGTATAGCGTACAAATTAAGACGGATTTCGAACTTGGATTGGCATCATGATTGGTCATGGTAACAGCGCACTTTACTTTTTGTCTTTGAACCAGGGGCAATCTGTTAAGATTTATAAGCCCGATATAAGCGCCAGTAGTTTCCACTAGACTTTCGTTCCCCTAATCTGTTTTTATAAGCCTGAAGCTTGCATGCCTATAGGAGTCGTTGTAGCCAACCCCCGGCCCCAGATTTAGTAATATAGTACTCAATCGTTTGCGAAATTATCGCTAAGTTTCTATTACGAGCGTGTAGTTGAATTTTTTATACCGATGAAATTCTCTAGGGCTATAAGGAAATCGTTGTATATTGAATGGCGCCTCGGGCATCCCGCATCAATACATCGGCTTCCGCACGATTGTTAAAGAATGTACAGAGTGACCCTCGTGGACCAGACTGAGCTCCGTTATTGTATACCAGAACTATGAATCCGTGGGTGGTTTGTTTAATTTTGGAGATGTTGGCGCTACTTTCGCCGGTGAGGGTATTATTGGCGACTATAGACTTTTGGATCATAGCTCAGCCTGCGGTGTCGCCAGGGGAAGATAATGATCTGGAGTTAGAAGTTTTGTATCCTCGTTACCGAGTCTCTGACGAACAGGCATAGTGGGTATGTCGCTGCCTGAAGTCTATTTTGGTTTCTTGTTCGTTACTTGAAGTCTGACTAAGCCTCTTATCCTAATGGTTGATGTCTGCATGGAGTGCTCTACCTTTACCCTAGATCCGATAAGATAGTTGGTGTCTTTCGTCGATCCTTCGGTTCGGAATGTGGGCGATGGGGACTTTAGGAGCCGAACCGAGAATAGGAGATGCACGACCCCACTACCTGCACTCGCTACGGCTATAGGTTATACAGCATTTAAAATAAAACGGCAAACTACAACACCCCGATCCGAAAGGAACAAGGTCTTATTACCCATTATGTGATAGGACGGACATTTGTTAATAGTGGGACAGATGTTTTAGATAGCGAAAAATAAACGTATTCCAGATACTACCTCGGTCTTTTGGTGATGCTTAGTCTTACTTGGTCACGATATATTTCGATTGAGAAAGACCTTACTTTCTATTTGTGTGAGATCTGTAATAGAATATGAATAATCGTATAACTTATGCAAGGGTATCTAAACGCAATGTAATATTTATTTTAATATTTATTCGTAGTGCTCTGTAGCCAGATTCATTCTATCTGGATAAATGATTGATTATCGTTAATTAAAAACTCGGTGCCCAGTATCGGCTAAAGCTTATCCAGGGGAAGACCAGTAAAGGGGTCAAACAGTACATTATTGTCTATTTCCAGTCCCAGTGTGGAAGCTGTTGTTGGTATTTGCAGGTTTGATGGCCAAGGTTCCGGAGCGCTACCCCGTCCCTGGAACCGTTGCCATCTTTCGGGATAGGTTTCGAGATCGTAGTAGTAATGTCGTTTTGGCGTGGCTCCCGGCCGACTTCGCGATAAATAGATTGTACCCGCTCGCGCAGAATGCTACAGCCTTTGATGAAATCCGGGTCTTGGTGCATACGGTAGAACTGGTCCTCGCAGTATTCCGTAGCCTCGCTTAATAGCTCGAGGTCGGCGCGGGCTATGCGTTTACGGGGGTTCCGTATGATATTTAACGCCAAGATCACGGCGGCTAAGAAGGGCTGTATCCCCGTAAATATCTACAAGTTGACCCGCCCGTTGGCAAGGTCCAGCATCTGTTTGATTAGACTGCGCGCCGCGGCAATGGCGAGGTTCTGGCTCTGCAGTAGCCGTGCTTGCGTCGACGCGGACAGGGAGTTGGGATAGAGCCGGACCTCTTCGGTATACGACTGAGGCGGAAAAATGAGCGAGGCGCGGAATAGCGTGGTTTATGCCTGGTAGTAGTGAATACTGATAAAGGCTGCTAGGTACTGTTGGTCTCCGTGATAATCCGACGATAATAGAGCCTCTTACCCGGGCCGCAGGCTTTCGGGCAACGATGCAACCCAGTCTATCAGCGCCTTGTCTAGCTTCCCCGTTTCGTTAAAGAGCACGTAGGACGACGTCTGGCGTTTCCGGTAGATGTGCTCGCTAATACGGCCGAGAATTTAAGAGAGGGATATCTATATCCCGAAGTAGCCGGGCGCTTTATATACCGTTGCATAATTCCGACGCGGTGGAAGCACTTGGTCGCAATCATAATCGGCGATGGCCGACGGCCGGCCGGTCTCTATCTCCATTAGTTTCTCCAGGCTGTAGCATGTCCACTAGAGGCGGCCGTGAAGCTGTAGGTCGGCTTTGTATCCCGGCTCTGTGGCGCCACGCCGGGGATGCGTATCGTACGAGGATATATGGCGATGTAGGCCGATCGAATGCGCTGTGCGTATAGCCTGACCTAAGACGTGCCACCCTTGGCCTTCTTTGCCTCTTCCTCGTAGCTCGATGACGAGCAGGAGTAACGCCTGGACGCTTCCAATATACAGGAGCGCTATTATATGCCTGTAGAAGCTGTAGGCTGCGTCGAGGAAGCGAGTGCCCGTCTCGGTGATGCTACTAGCTCCTTTATCTGCTGCGATGTTTATAATCGAGTAGATAGACACGAGGGCAGGAACATCGCTTGGTTATATCGCACTTTGTAACGAATTAGTTACTCCGAGTTTATTTGGAGATATCTTCTATAAGTCCAAGAAGCGGTGGATATCAGTTATTAGCGCCTTATAGTCGACCACCGGGAAGAGGGGCCATATTCGGCGGAAGAAGACGCGCACATAGTCTTCTATGACACTAAGGGATGGTAAGTTTGGCCGGCTGATGGTTATAGGAAGAGTAAACTCCTCGACCTATATGTACGAACGCATGTCGGGTTAGGTGGTTCGATTCTCGTTCGATGTTCCCCCATAGGGTTAATTGGTCTACTCACATGGCGCATACCGAAGCGGAACTACTAAGAAACCGGGCCGAGCCCTTTCTGCTTGAGGAACAAATCCACAAATATGCAGAGGTACTGTAAACTACTTCCACCTAAATACTACATATACAAGCGTTTATCAATTCGTCTTCTTCTTAATACTTAAAATTATGCCCTACCAACCTTTACACGATATAAGCTCTCATCGGTATTGACCACGATATCTAGGCTCTCGGCATCAACAAGGGACCTGTCCCCTTCTCCCCCTCGTTCCTTAGTACTTTCATAGTATGCTCTTGTAAGGAAGCTGATGGGTATATTGGTAAGTGTTTACGATTCTTTAACCCCTGCATCCTACATGGTAGTATTACTACTCTCGCCGTCGTCACGCGGGCTCCTACCAGCCTGCTATTATTGGCCATGCCCATCGCTATTAATAGCCGATAATGCTAATAATGGTTCTAGCTCTAGGCCCAATAGCTTACTGGTCTTAGCGGGCCACTTGCGAGTCACCACAGCCTCGGGCTTACGCGGGTCGGTGGTCTGGCAGATATCGCCCCGGACGCGGTAATTCCGGTACTTAGGTATCTCGGTGTCGCACCGAACCTTGCGCTTACGGCAGGCGGTACAGGCCAGCGAGAGGCGGATACGTTTTAGAGCGGGCTGGGCGGGTTCTTACGGCGGTGAGACTTCGGCTAGGGACAAGCTCGAAGTGGTGGTTTCTAGGGTTCGGATTATCATGGTCATTACTGGGTTAATAGTTTTGGTAGGGGCGGGCCCGTTTAATTGGGGAAGTCGTATCTCAAACGATAGTGAGGAGAATACTCTGTAAGTATATAGCGTATAGCGAGCGACGTTAAGGCATATGAATTACCAAGAATCACTTAGATCTATCACATATACAATTGCATTAATGGTCAAACTGCCGACTTTTACCCACTATCTCTAGGTTCTAACTAAGATGGCCGCGGATATAGGAAGCGTCACGCGGTTCCGGTAAGGTGGAGGAATAGCGAGCAAATAAGGCGGGGCCGAGTGCGGAATTGCTACAAACCCCAGGGCAAAAAGTAAAAAGCGCCAAGGCTAGGCTAGGCTTTCTTTTCTTTCCATTTAACCCTTATCTGGCATTAAACTACGACGTAGTATAATAAGCTCCTTTTCTCTATCAACCTTATACTTTTAAGTTCTATTATACTATATATACATCATGCGATGGTGGCTAACTATACGATTACGACTACTTAATTGGCACATTGCCGCATGTATTAATAGCTGCGTCTATATCTGCGTCCGCGTCGGTGTTTACATCTGCGTCTGCGTCGCAATTAGTTTTGGCCGCGAAATCGCGAAGATACACCCTTAATCCTTATCTTCTCTAAGCAGCCAAAGTTAACCTTACTGACTGCATTTACGTCAATCCAAGGGATCGTCAACGAATATCCATGTACACCACGACACATACACTTGCCTACGTCCCTGCAGACATGTAAACTGGTTTTGTGCATAAGTCCGGAAAATATATATAACCTCCGAACCCCTCTCTCATCTATATAATATGATAAGATGCTGATATGCGAAGGCGTACCTCCACCCCGCAGCCACAGCCGGCAGTAAATCAACCAATCGCCTTTCCGCGCTTTTCGCGTCTTTTGATGTGGATATTTATATGCAATACGACGACACGGACTAGGTAATTATGTATGATAATTGAAGGCCGGACCAAGCTAGGGATTGGGGTTGGAGCTACTAGTTTATTAATCTCCAAGTATCCATTCGTGTTCCAGGTTCCACCTACATGTTGTGACGTGAAAATACGTGTAGGTTGAAGATAACCGATAAACGAGCCCCTGGCATGTCCTGACTGTGCCGTGGTGATGCGTCTTGCTAACCTAGGTAAATTACGTATCAAGCCTTTCGCCTCCTGTCCTACTGCCATGTCTACAGTATTCTGCTTTTCGGTCACGGCCACTCTGGGCCCGCTTGCGCCGATATCTGTGAAAAGTGTGAAAGTCCTGTGCTGCTTCCCATAATTCCGTCGGGGCCATTACCTGAACGGGCTCTATAAGCCCCTACTGACAGGGGTATGCGGACCCATTTTCACATAAAGTATTATTAGGAACCTCTACCCTCCGGAGCCGTATGCATAAGATATGCCACTTATGCAATACCTCCTCGCCTTGATACGGCTAACCTGAGCGCTGTAACTGCCGTAAGACTATCTCTATCTCCACCTTCTATGCCTATAAATCTCGGCTTCCTGCCGCCCGTTAGGTTATGTAAAGGCCCCATTGTTACTCGGCCACAGTCTTTAGGACAGCGCCAAGTATAAAGGAAGGGGGCATCTCGATTTTTCCCAAGTCCCTATTTATTAAACAAGTCTGCCATTCAGTTCAACTTGATTTGATATACCGATAAATATGGACGACCCCATATACCGCCTCCGCGATAAGATATTGTCGTCGCCCTCAGAGACGGCGAGGACAGCTTTGATTATCCTGCTCGTTTCGGTATGCCCTCTTCGTCTCCGTCTCCCTAATTGGTAGCGCCAGAGAATGCAGTGAGACTAACTACCCGACAGGCCCCCGTGTACTTGGTAGGCCTCGTGCTGTACAACCTGTTCCTGCACCCGCTGCGCCGCTTCCCCGGCCCCAAGTTGTGGGCCGCGACGCGCATCCCCTACACCCGCAACCACCTGACTGGCGAGGCGCCTATGCGAATTCTGGAGCTTCATCTCAAGTACGGCCCCATCGTGCGCCTGGCGCCCGAAATCCTGTCCATCAACCACCCGGATGGCATGAAGCAGGTCCGGGGCCACCGGCATGCTGGGCAACCCGAGCACGCCAAGGACCCCATCCACTTCGGCCCGAACGTTGACAACGTCATCGGGGCGCCCCGCGACGCCCACACCCGCTTCCGACGCATTCTCTCTCACGTCTTCTCCGCCCAGTCCATGCACGAGCAGGAGCCCCTGATCAAGACGTATATCGACAAGCTTTTCGCGAACCTTAAGAGGGAGTGTGGCGATGAGACCAAGGTGATCGATCTCCTGAAGTGGTATAACTGGACTACCTTTGATATTATTGGTAGGTGGCTGATTGATTTATCGACCGGGTAGCGTTTTGAATCCGGTGGGATTATGTCGATATATCCGGGATACTGTGATGTATAAGTTCAAACAAGATTTAACTTACTACCAGGTGATTTGGCCTTCGGTGAGCCTTTCGGGTCCTTGGACACCAACGATTACTACCCTTGGGTTTCCAATATCTTCGCCAGTATCAAGAACATGTGTTTTAGCGTTAACGCCGCCCGATACCCGTTCGCCGCGTCGCTCCTCGAAAGTATGGTGCCCAAGAATATTAAGACTAAGTGGGCCGAGCATAAAGAGCTATCGCGGAGAAGCCTCAGGAAGAGACTAGATATTAACACCGACCGCCCGGATTTTATGGATAAGATGTTGCATGCTCGAGGGACCAAGGGAGGCGTAAGTTCAACCACGCAATCCATTTTCCCCCCCCCAAATAACAAATGCTTACCAGGAATCTGGACTCTCGAGGCTAACCATAATTTGATATCCCTTAACAGGATATGAGCTTCGAAGAAATGGCCTCCACTAGTTCTCTGCTCATCGTCGCCGGCTCTGAGACGACCGCCACGCTCCTGTCGGGCGCCACGTACTACCTCGGCACCAACCCAGATAAGCTCGCTAAGCTGACGGCCGAGGTCCGCGGTGCCTTCGCGATCGAGGACGATATCGGTATCGCCTCCAGCTCGAACCTGCCCTACCTGCTCGCCGTCCTCGACGAGACTTTACGAATTTACCCGCCCGTGCCCGGCGGAAACCCGCGCAAGATGGCCAAGGGCGGCGACACCATCATTGGTGAATATATTCCCGAGGACGTAAGTACAGTGGCTTAATTGGCTGTTCTCCGGCGCCGGAGCTACACCCCTTCTCTCTATTTCCGCCCCCTAAATTTTTGCGACTTTATAGAGATATGGCTAATGGTTGGTTGTTAGACGGTCGTCGAAATCTGGCAGTGGGTGTTGTACTATAACCCTAAGTACATCACCGAGCCCGAGTCATTCGCCCCTGAGCGCTGGCTTGGAGACGAGCGGTATAAGGGTGACCGCCTCGAGGCGATCCAGCCTTTCTCCATTAGGCCTCGGAACTATATCGGAAAGAAGTAAATTACCTATTCCGCCCCTTGTCTTTGGTCGCGCCAACTTGGCTTCTGTCCAAACTCGAATTTACTAATATAATCTATTTAGTTTGGCCTATGCTGAGATGCGCATGATTCTAGCGCGAATTATCTGGAATTTCGACCTGGGTATCGCGCCGCAGAGCAAGAACTGGGCTACGGATAATAAGGTCTACTTCTTCTGGGAGAAGCCGCCTCTAGAAGTCGCGCTGACGCCGCGGAAATTTTAAAGGGGATCCGTTACCACAAGACTTGTTTTTTATCGCGTGACTGATGGATAAGATGTTTCCGTTACCCCTCTAGTACTATTCCTCTCTCTCCTCCTCGGGACCGAGCGTGCGGGGGTATTATATATATGTCAAATAATGGAAGTAGTGATACCCGAACTATTTGCAGGGCTTGCATGGCATTGGATACAGATTGAGAGGGAAAGAAAGGACTCCAAATCATTATGTGGGATAATTATACAGATTCATATTTTTAGGCTTGGGCTTGCTCTATACTAAAAAGGAAGGATAAGGCATTTAGTTGGATATCAGGGATCTGACCATATTAATAAAATTTATCTCGTCTTCGCTAATAAGCTTGGCTTCTGGCCTTTCTTTGTGATTGGTTGACATTCGTTAGATTCCGTTTGTGTGGGAGTACTAATATAAAGCGGTGAAGCCGTTCCTAGACGATTGAAGCAGGTTGGGCAGCCTGATGTAATACCATAACTTAAACATCCTATTTGATTAGTATAGTGGGCGGGAGTCGAGTCCGCCAGAAACCGGGCTCGAACTATGTTGTATGTCAGATCTCGGGACGAAACAAGCAACCGGATAACTGCCGGGTTCTTAACATACATACTGCGCGAATAGGGGTTTGTGTCGCCTAAGCCGTTATGACGCTGACGGCATAACCGACTGGTCTTGGCCTGCCGAACTCCGTAATACACGGCTCTCGTATCGATCCGACTAACGGAATGATTTAACGTTTCCCACCCACTCCCCCTGCTGTAGTTAGGGTGGTATCTAACTCGTTTTACTTGCGTTGGTTGTCGGGCCTATATCACGATATATAGATTTAAGTAATGCATAATTCGTATCTTTTAATGCTAACTCCCTCTGATTCGCCTATGAGGGAAACTGGTGGCGATTGTATACAATTGACGAGATGAAATGTAAAGAACGCCTTCAACTTCTAGATAGATAGTTTCGCCTCCTTTAGGCTTGATTTAAGTAGGGATGTCGCTTATGATATATTACACCTCCTTTTCCGTTTTATTCTACTATGGTAAATCTAATTAAAGGTTCATGATAGACTGTGTGCCTTGAACCCTTACCCAGTATCTTATTATGAAGTTTATAAAGTTCGCCGGTCTTTTGGTATCGGTTCATATGACCATTGGAGAAACAATGATAGAGCCTCGAGATGAAGAGGCGTCTACTCCTGAACGCGAAGTTAAGCAGCTCGTTACCGCCATTGAGAGAAAAGCCTTTGCAGAACTCGGAAAACGTGATAAGAGCTCTGGCTGTACTACTGAGAATATTATTTATTGTCGCGAGTAGTAAGTAACTACCTATCTTGTTTTATAGCTTTTCTTCGCCTCCGCTCTGCCCCTGGTGGAAAAAGGGTAGTAAGAGTAAGATTAATAACAATAACGCCTATAAAAGCAATAGCTTAAACTATGGCAGTAGTGATTTATCGGAAGAAGAGCGATTTGATTACGTCGAGGCGGTTAAATGCCTGATGAGCCTACCCGCCTACACCCTATCCGATTATGCCCCCGGCGCGAAATCTCGTGTTAGTTTACCGATACCTTCAAGTAATTCATTATTTATCTTCTTAAATATCTCGGGCCTCCTTTTCTTTAAAATACGATAGGGAAAGTTAAAGAGTCCTTTCTATTCCCTTCTCTAGTACGACGACTTCATTGTGACCCATATTAACTATACCCTCGATGTGCACTATACCGGTAATTTCCAGAATTGGTACCGTTGGTTTATTTATACGTACGAGGCCGCACTGCGGAATGAGTACGGCTATAAAGGTTACTAACTAGTAAATCTATTTCCCTCTTTATCCTTTCCTCCCTCTTCTCCTTTACCGCTTTAACGTACGAAAACGAATAGTACTAGGACTGGCCCAAATACGCCGCCGCCCCATAGGACTCTCCCATCTTCAACGGCGACCCGCATAGCATGGGCGGTAACGGGGCATGGGACCCGGACCTACCAGCCTTACTTATCACGCTGCCCGAGGGGGTAATGGGCGACCCCTTTACGTTACCACGCGGCGTGGGCGGTGGTTTCGTAACCTCAGGTCCCTTCGCTAATTTGACGATCAACTTGGGTCCTATCGCGGACCTACCAGGGCTGGGTGTGCCCAAGAACCCCCGCGCGGACGGGTTGGGGTATAACCCACGGCCCTTGAAACGGGATTTAGGGCCGGCTATTAATAAGCGGTACGCGAATTAGATCACGGTTTGGGGTAAGTATATATGTCCTTTATAGATATTTTATACTAGAAGGAAGACGAGTGGGGGAAAAGAGTATAAAGGTGGTAAATGCCGTTTTTTATGCCTTTGGCTAACATAATGGAAATGCCAGATCTGCTTAGTAAGCCGAATATAACAGAGTATCGGTTGCTGCTGGAGGGAGGGTTTAATAATGGCGGCGAGATAGGGCCTCACGGTGGTGGACATTACACGATCAAGTAAATCTCTTTACTATCTATTTCTCCTCCTTTGTATATTGCTTTGCGTTTGTTATTTGACTAATTCCTTGATCTTTTCTAATAATAATGGTGACCCTGGCGGTGACTTGGTATGTCGGTTCTACTTGAAATCTGCATTCAAGTCTCCTTTTAGGGGCTTATAAAAGATCTCTTCCTTCACTTCCAAATATATAACTAGTTGCTGATATAATACTCATCTAGGTAGTGGGTGTCCCCTGGGGAGCCCGCCTTCTGGCTTCACCATGGTAATATGGATCGAATGCGGATATTGTGGTAAGCCCTAATCTTTCGTTTCTCACCCTGCTAGCTATATATATCATTATAGCCATATGATATTGATAATTGTGGCTGAATTACCTAGGCAAGCTATCGACCCGGTAAACTGTACCGTCCTTCTCGATAATGGACCATACGGTCATATTACGGTACGTCTATTGATCTACTCTCCATTGGAGCGCTATCCTCCTACGCTGTTCACGGTTTATCTATCTAGTTCGGAAGAAACTGACGATAAGTTATAGTGGAATAATGAACCGCCGTCTCGGCTGACGACCATGGACGATGTGATTAATATTGGCTGGGCCGGACCTCCGATCACGATTAGGGAGATGATGAGTACAACCGCGGGTCCGCTCTGTTATTTTTATAAGTAATTGAATGCGACTTACCATTCCCCATTGGAATCTCGTTTTAAGAATCCTGGGGGTAGGGAAAAGATCGCCTTAGGAGAAAGGGGGAAAGGAAATTGTGAAATTATTCCATATCAATTTGTTATCCTCTATATATAGCAATAAGGAAGGTTCTTTTATATATATAAAATCCTAATAAATGCTTGACCTTAAATAATCCGGATAATATATCCTTTTACCTTTTTAATATACTAAAATGCCTCTAATATTCCAGAAGAGTTTTTCCCAGAACCCCGCGCGGAAGATTGTGCGTGTAATATGCTATGGCCCGTTACTACGTCATCTAGTCTTATTCAATATATTCTTGATGTTGGACTGACGACCGGGGTGCGGCTGTAGCATGGCGGCGACGCGCGCAATGGTATACCATGCCGCCTCGGGTATCCCTACGCTATGAATCTCGGACATAGCCTGCCGGCGGCTGCTATTCAAGCGGTAAGGTAGCTATTGGAGGTGTATAAGTAAGACGATGTGGTTTATTAGGCTTATATCGTTCCGGAAGTCGGCGTTTGCGCGTACGTTATGGATTTTGATGAACTCGTTGAGGCTGTCGATGTCTACCATGTTAGGTGCCCACATATGTCCTGTGCACGCTATGTGCTCTTATCTCAGCAAGCTATGGAAGCAATACCTATTCGGCAGTAGCGAGGTCTATCGAAAGCGTATTAAATTCATAGCACAAGTCGTATAGGTTTTCCCAGCGCCTCGGGAGTGGGTGGGGCGGTGGTGTAGGGTTATTCCAAGACACGTCCTCAGGATTGTTGGCCTTTAATGCGTAGGTGTGTGTTCTCCAGGTAACGCTGCGTCTCTTTGATAAATTCTATTAGTAACTGTAGCGTTGCTGCTAAGCTATGGTGCTTAGTTAGTGCGAGACATGCCCTAAGGAGCGAATATACTTACCACCTGGTCGAGATCGGGGACTCTCTGGCCGCCGGGAATGTACATGGCTATTTCCATCCGGGCATGTATAATATTCTAGTACATTGTTAATGCTTCGTAATTGGATGCTCGTATTGTATCTCTGTCTGCGTTGCGTAGGCGTATATATGTATTTGTACTATGCATCGTGCCAGATAGTAGGAATGAAGATGGATTCTATCCCTTAGCGTGAAATGGCCCTATCTACGTGGTAGATGGATGGTATCGGGCGTTTCGTGGTAACCACGCAATTTCGTAAGATGAGTCGACTTCGGTTAGCCCTGACGAATCTGGCTCAAGCCGCAGTACTGACACAGCTTACCGTAGAGGGATTGTTATCCAGGACGGAGGGGAAATGGCGCCGTCTATAGTTACCTTTAGATAAGGTCTTCTAGATTCCTGTTGCACGCCTAGCTTTGCCTGAAGGATAGAGCCTAGACGATGGATAAAGAGGTGCCGCAAGGCTAACCCGGTGTTTGCAGAGCTTCTAGTACCGCTGAGCGAGCGTATGTAAGAAGCAAGCCATGGTACAGTTCGCGGCGCTACACGGACGCCGCTGCCCGTAGTGCGCCGCCTGTCGGTATACCGGTTTTTCGGAAGCGAGCCTATACTGGCCTCGCCCCTACCCGGCGATGTAGGCGGGCTATCTTGATCTATTTGACTATGCTGGAACGTACGCGTTACACCCCTCGATGTTGTTAGAACTATATACGTCGCTTCTTACGTCGCCCTTCCTATTACCCTTTAATACTCCCGAGCCTGCGCACGCTATACCGTCTTCGGAGCAATATCTCGAGTCCGGCGTAGCTCCGGGATATTACTACACTGCCTAGCTCGACTCTCTTGCGGAGATGTAAGCGACTCTGGCTATTCTAACTGACTAGTACGTGTTACCACCGGGCTGTGTAGAGGGTACTAATTACGAAGCAGGCTATCTATTCTCGAGAAGCGGGTCGAGGTGCTCGAAGGAAGGCTTGCGACGCAGAAAGGTCTGTAAGAAGCATAAGGGCTGGTAATAGCGGGTTACTCCTAGTTTGTGTGCATTTGTAATAGATTTTAGAGGCGGTAGAACGCTTTGGTAGAATACGTTCATGCTTGTATTCATATATACGGGCTCCGGACACGGTAATGTAGCATATTGTAGATAAAGCACGTTGTTTGGGATATATGTTTTTAAGAAATGAAGGTGATATATGTTGGTTAGGTACGATGGAGGAGACCTGTGAAGGTTAGAATAATACGGCAGGCGATGGAAGCTAGCAGTATTACTTTATAAATTATGGTTGGCCTGCAGATTGTAGTATGCAGATGGTTAGGGTTAAGGGATCTATCTCCGTATCGAAGAGAGATTGTAATAAATTCCTTAGCAGGGCTTTGTACGCCGAAGCGTTCTTTCTAGACTCGTTAAGATATGCTCGTGTTACATTATGAGAGTACGAGAGCAGAGTCGGCGATGCCGTTCGGCGTAGTATATTGAATGAGAGCCACGTCTGCTAGACCCGGCGCCTCCTCTAGGACTGGTACTTCCTTACGATTAGGATTTCCTGAATGACCCCTTTCGAACCCCCACCCCTCTGCTCCTCATGCTCTAGGAACTGCTCCTAAAGCGCCAGCTCTTTCTGCAGGTCCGGCCCTAGCGCTTCTTGTGCCACCCACGTCGGATCCCATTCTATTATATACCGATCCTGCCCAGCCGGCCCGGCGCTGGGATGCACGCGAAACCCCGTGTCGCCCCATTGCAAGACGTCCGCCCGGTCCATCTCGGTCTTGGACTATTGCAGCAGAAGCTCCGTGTCGGCCGTACGGCGGATACCGAGGACTTCGTCAACGAAGAATACCTGGTGGACGTTTTGGGCTATGGTGGTGAGTGCACTGTCTAGTAGGGGGTTATTTATGTTCGCGTGGCCATATTAGGTGTATCGCGGCGCGGGAGGGTAGAAGTACTGTGTGGCCTAGCGTACCTAGCTTCGGGGGCTATGAACCGGGTATTAGCACGACCGCGTGCGTAAGGGCTGCTTGCTAGCCGAGATGTTATGCCTAGCGCTGACGCCGCGACGATATCGGTTAGCGCGGGCTAGGATTGTACGGGCGGACTATACAACGCTACATATTAGCATAGCTCCATAGTATGTAATAGGAAGTATGCACTTTATTTATAGGTAATGTTAGGGCTTCGTTGAAAGCGACTGCAGCCAGCGCTGGCTCGTATATTTTTGTAAGCTATAACGGCCGCGGACGCTAATGGTAAAAGCGGAGTTGCGAGGCCGTCCGTTAGCGCCAAGGACCAGAGAGGTTACCCGAATGTATGAAGGCTGAGCCCGGGCCTATGGACGTAGTGCTGTATTATAGAACGTCGAACTGAGACCTACGTCCCGAAGATTCCAGTCGATTTGCGGCGTTGCCTTACCGCCTACATTAATGTAGTACGATAGTAGAAACTCGATCCGCTATTATGCTTGCCCACGACCGAAACCTGTCGGAGCGGCCCAGCCGGTATCGATTTTCCGAGTCTATGTCCGACCTCCCCTGGCTCGAAAGGCCGCTGCCCATAAGATCGCCGCCCCCGCGTTTGCGCGAGAGACCGTTCTTGCACTCGCTAGAGCCTCTACCAACGGGGACGCCGCTAATGAGGCCGCCGCCCCCGTGCCTGCACGAGAGACTGTTCTTGCCTTCGCCCTCGCTAGAGCCTCGAGCCCTCCGGCTGCTACCTCGCCCGTCGAGCCGGAAGCGGAACCTGGTCCGCTCCTTTGCGGTCCTCTGCCTGGTTAACTTCCTCTGCGCCCTGGATGGCAGTATACTCTCGGTTGCCCTGCCTGTATGTGTGAGAACGCCCCTATAAGTTGAGTAAATACTGATATGGCTAGCATATCACGAAAGACCTCCGAGGCTCGGCCTTCGAGGCCTTCTGGGCCGGCACGTCTTTCCTCCTGGTGTCGGCGGTCCTGCAGCCGCTGTGGGCCGAGCTGTCGGATATCGGAGGTCAAAAGAGCACTCTCCTGGCGGCGCTGCTGCTGTTTACCCTGGGGTCCGCCCTGGCGGTGGCTAGTACAGGCTTCGCGCTGCTCTTGGCAGGCCGCGTCGTGTAGGGCGTGGGAGTTGGGGGGCTTGTGGCCCTTACCTATGTGATCGTCACGTACCTGGTCTCGCTGCAAGAGCGGGGTAAGTGGTTCGGGCTGATCTCGTTCTAGTGGGCCCTCGGCAGTACTATCGCGCCGCTAATCGGGGGCGCGCTGGCGCAAAACGCTAATTGGCGCTGGATCTTCGGGATCAACTTCCCCTTCTGCGCTTTGGCCCTCATTGCGGCGCAGTTCTTTCTTCGCCTGGAGGCGAGGCCGCCGGGTGTGGTGAGGAAGCTGACGCGCCTCGACTGGCGGGGGTTCTTTCTGATGATAAGCTCGCTGACCGTGTTTCTTGTGCCTTTGACCTGGGGTACGTTGGTAAACTAAGAACTGGCGCACCACCGTCTGCTAACGAGGTTCTAGGTGGCATTATGTACGATTGGACGGCCGCGGCCACGATTATACCCCTCGTGCTGGGCTTCGCCCTCCTCGTCTGCTTCGTGCTCTATAATACCTACGTCTCTACGCGGCCCGTCCTCCGTAAGTCGCTCTTCGCGGCGGCTACCGGTAAGGTAGCGTACGCTTCGGCGCTCGTCCACGGCATGCTCGTGTACTGCCTCGTCTTCTACCTGCCTCTGTACTTTTAAGGCGTCCAGGGATACTCCGCTATCCTATCGGGCGCCGCGCTCCTTCTATTCAGCCTCGCGACGGGCTCGTTCGCTATCGGCACCGGCGTGCTGATCTCCAAAAACCTCTAGTATAGGGCGCGTATCCTGATCGGGTGGGGGGTCACGACGGCGGGGACGGGGTTCCTGCTCGCGCTCGACACAGCTACCACTGTGCCGGTGTGGGTACTGCTTAGCAGTATCGCCGGCATGGGGCTCGGCACGGTGTGGAGCGCCGGCAGCTTTGCCGTGCAGGCGCCGGCGAGTACCGCCGATGCGCCCTTCGCAGCGTCCACATTCGTTTTCATCTGCGCCCTTGGCTAGACTCTCGGCGTCGCCGTGGGCGGGACCATTTTTTAGAATACCTTTAAGTTGAAGCTGCGGGAGGATCCCCGCTACGCGCCGTTCGCGACGCAGTGGGCGCGCGACGCGCCGGCCCTGATCGAGGCTATCCGACGGCTGGACGACCGAGATATCTAGTAGTTCATGGCTTCTGCCTATGCGGGCTCGCTCAAGAACGTGTGGCTGGTGCTCTGCGTGCTCTCGGGCACGGCCATGCTTATTAGTCTCGTATGGATCTAGGACGTCCGCCCTCGTCGGCCGTCGGAGGTGGAGATGACAGCGCCCCGTGCGGAACTACGTGCCCCCGAAAGCGCGAAGGGCTGGATTTGATGTGCGATCGTGTCGGCGCTGGGTCCCGGTACCCGTCTACCTCTTCAATTTCTCCAACCAGTTGCTTAGGGGTACCTATCCTTTCCACCGTTCCGGTTCACCCACCTTCTGAGGCGATATGTCTAGGTATAATACTGGCGGCCCGCTCGTGGTATAGCTAGGGAGAGAGTATAGAGGGCAATATGAACGCGGAGATTCGCCCTCGAGGCTTCTATGCTATGGCTTAATGTATCTCCGTAGGCCCTGGATATAAGAGCGAGGGAAAGCTGGCAGCAATCTAATAAATGGCAATTATATTCGGGTGGTGATTTTTTACTACGATGCACGGGACTATTATATATTTTAATCTTAGCAATTCCTACCCTCCATGATTCTAAGCTTAGCTAATTTGGTTTAATTCTATACCTAGCTATAGAAATAACCAGAAACTGAACGAACTACTAAGACGCTAAAAACCGAAATAAGAAATAAAACAGCTAAGAGTAGCGAAAGAAATATAAGTAAGTCGCTATACTATAAATCGAGATAAGCAGCCTTTTTGAGGCTTTATGCTTGTCTCACTATTGGCCTAAGCTAATATTGCGGCGGTGCGACTTGCGAAAGCTATGCCGCTTCTTTGTGCTATGAGGCTCGGTTACGCTCTGAGGATAAGTGCGCTGCTGCGGTATGTCCTCTTTACTGTCGTCACTGAGCACGTCCTCGTAGCCCAGAAGATGCCGCCTCCGGCCCTGGTGGAGCTTCTGCATCCCGTAGTTCTCAGGTCGTCTGTCCGGGTCGATATAGCCCCGCTTGACTAAGTACTTCTCCCCTAACTGCCTAAGCGTCGTATTCGGAGGTATTGTCGCCTCGTGCTATGGAAGACGGAGATCATTGGCGGCATAAAAATCAATAATTATCCGCATACCGTTATTGTAGCTAAGCCGGCGTAGAAATTCACTTTGGCTCTAGAGGAGATACTGGTTGTTTTCCATGAGGCATAAGATAAAGCCGTAGCTCGGACACCTGATTGGCGGAGACCGTTCCGCCTGTGCGCTCAAGCAGTGCCCGATGACTTTGGTTATGGGAGCATTGGGGACCTGAATCTTGATATTCGTCTTCTCCTCTTTGGGTAACCGGAAGAATGCGTCTTTAATGTCGGACCCCAGTATAGAACCCGGCTGCGAGCGGATCGGGTTTCGGGGGTTGCTCGACGTGATAATGAAGGTGCACGTATAAGGTGACTAGGGGTAGTAGCCTAAGATGCGGTATCCGCCTGGTACCTTACCCGGCTGTGCGCTCTCGCCTTTCGTCGCTGGATTATTGATGATCTTTATCTGTCCTATTCGATGCACTAACCGGTCCGTTATCTCGTCGTGTGTCTGCTGCCCGAATGCTTGGGTTAAATTGGGGTACTCCACTCTGGCGTCTGGTATGGGGATGTCCCCTTGGTAGTTGTGGGCCACGGGCGGACTATTTGCCTGGGGCGCGGCGCGCTGCCTCTCTAGGTATTGCGGATAGACTTTGAATAATACTTGTCTCGCGACCTCGGCCGGCCACGCTTTAGGTAACCTAATTTCGTTGGACCTGATCTTGAATGTTTCTAAGAACGTCTTTGCTATGGTGTCCGCGCTCTCCGAGTGCCCCTTGCTTACGTATTTCTCCGTGCTCTGGAGCTGCTTACGCTATGTTGTTATATCCCCTCCGTCGAAGATATAGGTTTGCGGGTTAATCGTCTTTTTGATATTGTTTTTGCGGATCTTCTTATTTATAGCTTTTAAGTTATCTAGTGCTGCGTGTCTAAGAAGGAGCTGGACTACGAGTTCTGTGTTGGCCTCGAGTAAGCGCTGTACGGTGGAAGACGGTGGAGGCGGTGTCGTTACTTCGGTCTCGTCCTCGCTGTCTGAATACTCGCTTTCGTCCCCAATCGCGTTCTTGGAAAATTGCGCTCTTTCCGTCGGTACGATTCCTTTTTTATGGTTGTACTCCGCTCGAGACTCTGTAGTATAGATGCCAAGGTATGAATGCTTCATCATTTCTCGATACGGCTCGTCTTCCGGGTCTGGAAAGTAGGCCAACTCCATATTATACGCTTGGTGTACCTCCTTATCGGTAGCGTCCCTAGGAACGTAAAGAATTTCGTAATGGGTAAGATCCTTGTTGTCAAACCTCCGCTTTTTCTCCTCCTTTATCTGCTCGTCGCACCGTTTATGCTGATCTAAGGTTTTTATCTTGTCCCGGGCGGCGTTGACCGCTCCGCTATACTCGTTAGTATCCTCGACCTTGTTGTGGTCTGAGTGGAGTTGCTGGATGATGCTTAACTAGGTAGTCTTGATTTTTTTCTTATCGTCGCAATACGCCGGAAGCTGCAACAGTCGGTACGTATCGGCCTGTAAGCCCATTAGTACGTGATACTATTCGATAAGTCGGGCGTTATCTAGAGAAGATTGTGGGTTTTTGCCTGAGGTAGAGCTTAAACCGCTATGATTACTGCTGGGTTTATCACCCTCCGACTTAACGAAGGGCTGTTGGTCCTTTGTGTTTTTTGCGGGAATAACGGCACCGGTGTCATTATTTCCTATTGCCTGCGTGCCTTCTATCCGGGCGATATTACCTCGCTTGGTGCCTTCCATTGAATCGGGAGTATGGATAATTTTAGTAGATGAAGCTACTGCGATAGCCGTGTGGTGAAGAGTGACCTATGCCACGATACTCGATCGGCATTTTATATTCGTGGATTGGAGCGGAGATATCCTGCAGTGCTGTGGTTGGGCTAAATATAGATTATCTAATTTTAGAGCTCTATGAATAGACGTGGGGTATGGCTCTCGACCTGAATCTAGTTCATTTATTTGTACTGCCTTGGTCTCTCGTGGGAGTAACGGGTGCTATTATACTATACTGTTGGGATAACTGCTATAAAATCGGTGCGGTTTCGCTTCGTATAACTTTACGCTCTACTGCCCGCAGTTATTATTAAACGGCGACTTGAATATAGAGACCCCTTTGTAGCTGAGATGCTGCCATAGGGAAGTGACCCCCATAATGGAGTGCGGCACGGCGCCCGGAGCTTGTTGGCTATTCACTTGAGTCTCTTGCCATAGACTCCGGAGCACGACGGTTCTTTCTATATTCTCCCGCTCTTCCATAATGTAGCAGCGCTTCTGCAGCCACTTAAATACCTTCTCCTCTGTTTGTCCCTTTCGGGAGAGACCTAGCTGCCGCTATGTCTACTAGCGCTTCCACTGTGATGCTCTGTATGCCACTGCTTGTCGCTGGCTATAGTAGCATAGGTAATGAACTACACAGGGTACAAGATATTCACGAACCTGCTGTCGGTCCCATAAGGTATCGTAGTATAATTACGGCAGTATATGTATGTCCAGATTGTGAAGCAGTACCGTACGGAATTTATGGAAGTAGGTATGTAGATATGTAGGCATGTAGGTAACATACCATGGAATGTAGTATTGTGCTTGGTATCTGAAATTAAGAGATCCGTAGGTCCGCAGTCTAGCCTTACCGAAGTTGCCGTAGAGCATGTAGGAAATTAAAAGACTCCGTCTTCAACCCTATGCGTGCGCTCTCGAAATACTGCCGGAGAGCCGCGTCGGAAGCAGGTATGTGATATCTCGTATCGTCTCCGTTGTTTGACGGACCTTGCGTCTGGGCTTGGGCCGTCTTCCTTTCCTTAGACACATGTGGTTCCGTATCCTTCTCCGCTTTAACCGGGTTAAACCCTTTGAACCAATAGCTTAAGTCTTCTGGATCTTCTACGAGCTGGTTCCCGTCCTCGTAAGCAGGTTCGGTTGGTAAGATCGGCCAGGAGTCTATCGCGTGTATATCTAGCGACCTAGTAGACGCGCCGCTAGGAAACGTAAATTGGCCTGGCTCGGTCTAGGTTATAGAGTGTAGAAAAGACGGTGTGGAAAGACTATCGCTAGCGCCAGTGACTATGTGCGGTAGGTTGCCAGCCGGAGCGGGTCTAGCTGGTACCGCTGATGCCGTTGGTGCAGTGCCGCCCTGTTCGTAGCTGCCCGTCGTGGTATCTGTAAGGTGACCCGGTGCGCTCGGCTGGTCGAGCGGCCCGAACGGAAGCTTACGGTAGGCCTCTCTGGTCTCCTCGGCGTCGAGAAAGTAGGTCTGGCCGAGCGGTGTTGATGGTGGTGGGGCTGTCGTGCCCGGTCTCTTATAGCATGGCCTCTTGAGCGGCCGGAGATTGTTATTATGGACTATGGGGGCTACGGTGACGGAATCCGCGGCATGGGCCTGTACGCAAGCCTGCCCAGTCGCTTGTTCAGTTGCCTGCCCAGCCGCCTGCTTAGTTGCCTGCCCCTTCTTGGGTTTCTTGCGTTGGAGGCGGTGGAGCCGCTGGTTCACCCTGTTTTGGATCCTCCTCCGCTCTTTAGGATCTTGTACGTTCCTGTAGTCCTCTTCCTTGTCTATGGCGGGTAGAAGAATCGAATCGGTCCCTAACGACGACAAGGGGGTGACCTGGGGTCCTCTCGAAGACGGTGGGCGGGCGCTGATATTTATGCGTTTATGCTCGGTCAGTTGTACGACGGAAATAATATGGCCCAATAAGCCAACGATAGGGATGTGGTCGTGGAAACAAGCGGGTCTTATATCCACTAGCAGGTCACTAGGAGAGCTAATGCGAGACTGTTGTTGACGCTGGAGCTAGTGTTATAGGAGAGGCTAAGAAAGAACCTAGTCTATTTAGTCTTTTATATACGGATGTATCTAAACCCCACGATGCGTAAAGCTCGGCCTGTGCCTTAGACCACTAAAATCACAGGGCCCGCTAGCGTGGCGGCCGCGAGTTCCTCCAATTGCGCTAGCCGGTTTTGTGCAGTTAACACCACTACCACGGCGCCTTGTAAGCCTTCCGGGGCCTTCGCGTCCCCAGACCTAGGGGCGGAGATGTCGAGACGCGTGTAGATGGGCGGTCGTATCTGATTGATCCACGTAACGTAGAGCGGCTCGGCACTCTGCATTTTGAAGGGCTCCTGCGTCGCATCCTATGTGAATCTCGTCGGCGCGTCTAGGCCTCCGCCAGGGGGGGATACAGCGAGTTTGGGCAAGATGGCCAAGGGGGGGAGGAGAGGGTAGGTGCCGGGGACGGCTAGGCCTAAAGCGAGGTTGAAGGCCCATGTGCCGGGGATGGGGGTTTCGAAGGCTGCCGGGTTGGGCGCGGCGTCGTTGGCGACGTCGAAGAGCGCCGCGTGCCTTGCTTCCGTGGCCGCAATGCTCGCAATCCCCTGCGCCAGCTCGGGGTTGGTGGCGGAGAGAGGTCCTACGAGGCCCACGGTAGCCCCGGCGCCGATGACGCTCAGCGTCTTGCTTACCGAGAGGAATTCGTCCGTGTTTGTGGACGGAAACACGTATCGGCAAGGCGGCACGCCGGCTGCGCCGGCCGCGCCGAGTATGTTTGCTAGCGCCTGCTGGTGCGCGACTTCTTGCTTGGGGTTCGTTAGCAGGGCGTGTACGGAGGGGCCAATTTATGACGCACTATGGCGGCCGCCTGTACCGTCTGGCGGAAGGACGCGCTATGCCGCGCGTCCTGGTCGGTAAGGTTGGATACGGCGCTTCGGAAGAACTCCGCCTCCAGGTTTTCGAGGAATAAGGCGAGTTGCAGGTGAGTCACGGTGCTGGGTAGTAAGTTTAGACGTGTGTCGCTGGTCGCCGTCGCGTTTCCATATAGAGGAGCGGCTAGCACGGTGGCGCCGAGGAAGGGGAAGATCGAAACGGCTTTTATATTGATTTCGTTCGTGCTAGGGGTGATGGGGTCGAATCTGCCTCGCGGTTCTCCGCTGGTCGGTAACGCCTGTATATAGTTCTCGCGGTATAGCTACGGCGTCTATTTCTGGATTGGTTAGCCGAGCAAAGTGGCCGAGCACCATAGGCAGCCGTATCGAATATATATGCTATAGCCGTGACGGTAATTTTAGAACTCTATTTTTAGAGATGTGGGTAAGAGCTGGGCCGGCCGCTTTCTATGTCCTCCGTGATACTACGTTGGGGACTATATAAATATAAACGCCTTCGAGACCAGTAACTTCACTATGTAATTATCGACACGCCAATATGAAGAAGAATCTACTTGGGCTGGCTATCTTTACTGCGTATGGACTATGCGCTGGGTATCTTTTCGATGTGCAACAGTGTGTATAGGAACCTTCGGCAGGGCTCCCCGCGATGCTGTCAGAACCTGCCGCGCCTTCCGCTTCGGTAGGGCATTCTAGCCCATACATTATACCATCCGGCACGATATTCGTCCACCCTCAGGCTACGGCTATAGTCGTTGACATCCTCATATTCACGGTTACTACGACCAGATCTATCGATCCCCCTAACGCTATGACGGATCGACCCTTGCCTACCCACGTGGTCTAGATCAACACCGATGGGGTCGATCTGTTCTAACCTTACTGGATTAATGCCGCCCGTGGTGATGTGATCCGTTTCGCGCTTTATGGCCGGAAGCTTGCTATTGTGCAATCGACAGGCGAGGATCCGTGTCGGCCAAATGGCCAATTCGACTCTCGCTCGCAGGGCTATAGCGACCGAGACGTCTACGTTAATTATACGGTTGGGGACCTTGGACCTACGTTCTTCTACGGGTGAGAAGCTAAAACGTTACCTGGTGGCTAACTTTTACTAACGAACCGGTGTGCAGTATACTTGCCGATGAGCCGCAGGGCTGCTATGCAGGCTTGCGTTTCATAATCAACCCTGGGGACGATATCTAACGCTCCTAGTAAGCCAGTCGGAAGATATACTAGGAGACCAAGTCCTCCTGGAACACGACTGGTAGCACGTGGCGGAGAATCCGGAGATGACCTGGTTGCCGGCGCGGATACGGAATGTAACTAGACTCGTAGACTTTGTCTTGGTTGTACCTATAATATAGCTTCCAATCCCTGTGTGAAAATACGCTACGCGGTTGATTTCAAACCTTGATACACATTCCTCGATGTACGCTGCCAAGCTTGCTTCTCGGCGCTGTAGTAAACTAAGGACGGGTTCTAGCTTTGTAAGTAGGTAGTAGCTAGTGGTTCCTAAGTGTTCGAGCGGGCCCGCAATCTACGGGCAGGGCCGGAGACAAGGTCTATATTAAGTGTCGATAAGAGGGATAAGAGAGGTCCAGCCGAAGCGATTGTTCGGGGGTGCTGTTATCGAGCGAGGTGTTATCAAGTGGGGTGCTTCCGTGATGAGTGTACCGTCCCGTTGAGACGGCTCGCTGCTAATTATTACGGAGTATTTTATCGAAGTAGCCTAAAGTAAAAAGGCTGCGCCGTTGAGAGTTGCCGAGACTGCTGTTATTGAAGGGAACGCAGATCGAGTAGACTATTGTCGAGAGAGTATAAGCAAGTGGGGCTAGCGAGAAGCAGGTGGGGTTAGCGAGAAAGTGTAAGTAAGTGGGGTGTTTTAGTGCCGAGCGTGCTGTTATCGAGGGAGCTGCCGATGGGTGTATTAATGAGGCTAGTGCCGTCGAGTGTGATCCTACCTAGAAGGGCCTCGTTGAGAGGAGTGTTATTAAAAAGGACGGGGTCGAGTAAACTACTATTATTTGGAGTGCTATTAAGGGGAGCGTAAGTAAGTGGGGTGTTACTAAGTCGGGTATTATTAATTGGGTTGCAGTAACGAGAGTGCTGCTATCGAATAATTGTTATCGAGGGTGCCGAATGGGGAATGTAGGTAGGGTGTTTATTAGATTGTGTCGTGTAGGGTGGGGGCTCCGTCGAAGGGGGCGTAAGTAAGTGGGGCGTTATCGAGCGAAATATAATCGAGGGCAGCGTTGCGGTCCCCTGCTCACTGTTATCGGGAGAGCTATTGAGGGAGGGAGTGTGGGTAGTGTTATCGAGGGGGTGTATTTAAGGAGACTGTTATCGAGGGGAGCGTAAGGGGAGCGTAATAGGGGGACCGGGGATGCGCGGATGGAATTAAGGAAATCGTTATTAAGAAAGCGCAGTTAGGTGAGTATAGCTAAGCGGCTGCTATCGAAGGTAGTGCGGTCGATAAGGATGTCGGTAGGGATGAGAACAGCGCCATTAAGTGTAGTGTCGATGAGGGGGTGAAATTAATGGGGGTATAAGCAGAGAGGGCGTCATTAGAGGGGTGCGGTTAAGAGTATAACCAAATAGCTAGCGTTGAGGAGTGTGTAGTTAAGGGAGTGTTATTAAAGGAATTTGCTCGGGGAGAGCGTAAGCAAGTGGGGCGTGTATTGTAGTACCGGGAGTGCTGTTATCGAGGGGATGTCGTTGAGGTAGCCTGAGCATGAGGACTGTTATCGACGGGAATTTCAAGCTAGTGTTATTAAGAGAGCTTTATTAAGGAAAGCGTAAGTAAGTGGGGCGTATACTGTAGTACCGGGAGTGCTGTTATCGAGAAAGAATGTCGTCGAAGAGAGTGTTATCTTACGATTGCTATCCTCTAGCAAAGTAAACATTAATAAAGGTAGAGGGGGTAGTGTTATTAAGTAGAGTATTATCTAGGAAAATATAACTAAAGCACGCGCTCGAGGGGTGCATGAGCAAGGGGAGTGTAATTAAAAATGTGTACGGAGGACCGTGTAAGCAAGGGATGTCGTGAGAGAACCGTAAGTAAGTTGGGTATTGCAGTATAGAGAGTACTGTCGCCAAGGCGGTTCCTGCCGAAGGGCTGTTATCGAGAGAACTGCTATTAAGGGAGTGACATTGGAGAGAGTGTAAGCAAGTGGAGTACGTACTGTGCACCGAGAGTGTGATTATGAAGTGAACCGTTATTGTGGGGAATATCGTCTAGGGAAGTGTTACCGAATGTCTGTTATCGAGGGGATGTCGTCGAGGTAGCCTGGGTATGAAGGCTGTTATCGACGGGAATTTTAAGTAAGTATCATCAAGAGAGTTTCATTAAGGAAAGCGTAAGTAAATGGGGCATGTACCGGGTACCGAGAGTACCGCCATTAGGAAGTGTTATTAAGTTGGTTGCCATCAAAGAGAATCCTATCGAGGGGATGTCGTCGAGAAGAGCGTCATCGCTAAGCCATTACCTAGTAGAGGTATGTCGACGGAAAGAAGCGTCGGTAGTGTTATCTAAAAGTGCGATCCAGTGGGTATTATGGAAGGGGGTATAATTAAAAAGGGCGTAATTAACGGAGGATAATCAGGGGACGTGTGACTAAGTAAAGAGTAATCGAAAAGGCTGTTATCGAAGGGTAAACCGAGGGGTTGTTATCTAGGGTCGTAATCAGGGATACGTAAGCAAGTAGGGTATGGCAGTAACGAGAGTGTTGCTTTCGAATGATTGTTATCGAAGGTGCCCTACAGGCGATATAAGTAAGTGGGAATGGGGTGTTATTGAGGAGAGCGTAAGTAAGTGGGGGGCATAAGGAAGGGATATAAGCAGCGGGGGCATAATTAAGGGAGTATAATTAAGGGAATATAATTAAGGGAATATAATTAAGGGAATATAATTAAGGGAGTTTATTCGATAGGGTATAATCGAGGGGTATTATCGATGCGAAGGGTGTTAGTATCGCCAAATCAGTGCGGAGAAATGAGTAGAAGAGTTATACCGTCATAGGGGCTGTTGCTATGAAACCCTGGCTAGGAGGGATACAACTAGAAGGGATTTTATTAAGAGTACTACCCTCTGGGAGCCTGAAGAAGTTGAGAGTACTGTTGTTAAGTAGAGCGTCGCTGTAATGACGGCCACGAGTGAGGTGTTGTCGATATTGAGACTATCCATCCTTAGCTATGCGTAATGCTGATCTAAGCTATTTGCACTGGGCCGGCTACCTTGGTATACTTGGTCGGTCTGTACGGCTATCCTGGCTTTTGCCCCGGGCCCCTGTATGGAGATAACAGGGATCCGGTGCTTAACCAGCCCCTATAAATGTCGTACGGCGGATATTTTGCCGCGGTTGGGACTAGAGGTCGGAACAAACGCTTATGTCTTAGCACTGCCCGGGCCAACTGTATGTATCGGCTCTAATTAGAAATGGGACGGCCTGCCGTTGTTACTAAGGAACAGGCCTATAGCCGGCAGTTGTCGAATTTTAAAATACATTTTATGGAAACGAGATAGGCCACGTACAGGCGCCTGATATTATGGCCCTAGAAACTTAGCTCCAGCCGCCAATCCCAGTTGAATCCTAATGCCGTGGAGCCTGGCTAAGCGGTCGAATAGCCGGTAGAGAACCGTCCCGACGGAACGGTACGCTCCGCTAGCCTTGCATTCGCGCTTGACTAAGACGCTATAGACTAAGGTATCACTCACGTCTACTGGACGATAGAGAAGACTTTGCAATTCACTCGATGAAGCGAGTTCCAGTTTATCACGCCGTGGGGCCCCTTAGTAAGATAATCTAAACTGCGACAGGATATAATGCCGAGTTATGTGGCATTGGCCGGCGTGGCTTAGCATTGTCTGAACTAATACTTTTTGTATTAAGCCAGTAAGATACCAAGTCCCTGGATTGGGCTGGATCGAACATCGCCGCTGGCCCGAACGAACTTCCTAGCCCCTGCGGCGTACTAATAGTAGGAGTCGCTATGATCCGGTCTGATATGTCCTATTTGGCGTAAGAGTGGAGTGGAACGATTAATCATGTATTGCCTATTAATCTATATCTCGACTCTACCCAGTAACGAAGTCTAACCTAATACTTCACTACGGCGCCATAGATTAATGTATTCGGCTATCGTCGATGCCGAGTTAAACTGCGGGGGTTCCTGGAGATGGAAAAACTTGTGGTTAAAGCCTAGGTCGAATGAGATGAATGCCTCTTCCTTCCCGTCGTCGCCCGGTATTCTCTTTCTCGGGTCTGTAAATAAGAAGAGACCGGCTTTCGGGTCCTGGGCCGCGCGCTGGAGGCATTGCGAGTGGGCTAGCGCGAACGCTGGCCTCTCCTCTAGCAGCAACGTATGCGTTTCCGGACTTATCTGCCCCTCGGCCAGCGCTCGTATCGTTATAGATACGGCCCATTCCTGCAGAGGCAGCTGGGGGACGCTATCCGCGAAAGCGATATCTATGAATCGAGAACCCGGCACCAGTTCGCCCCGGTTTTGGTGCAGGTCCTGGAGTATGTCTATGACGCGGTTTCGCACCGGTACTATGTGGCGTTTGTCTGCCTCTAGGTAGAGCTGCGCCTACGCTGCCGCATCCTCTGTCTGGTTCATGCGGAGGGACCGATAATTCGCGCTGCCGTAGAGCACCCTGTCGAAGATCTTGGGTCGCCTTGTCGATAGGCCCTAGCGAGGTTCGCACAGCGCCGACGCCGGCGCAGGACATGCCGTGGGCTTGTATGTGGTAGACATAGATAGCGCGCCTTCATTCCCGTTACGGAGGGGCCTACTAGAGACGAGACGATCAGCTTCGGTCCGTTGTACTATTGGGCGGCATACTCACTTGTATTCGAAAACATTTAGCGTAGATACGCTGGACGGCAGCGTAGTAACACTAGATATTGCAATGCTTGCCAGCACCAGGAAGTTGGTCACGGTAATCCCAGGTTGGGATCCCATGTAGAGAGGGCTACGTAAAGATGTGTGATATATCCTTCACGAGCAATCGCCCCACTCCCTTCGTAGGGCTGACCTTGCCGGGGACGAGACTCCGACTTGTTAGCTGTCAGCGTCCTCGTATCTATATAGGGCGCCGAAGCTAGTGTCTGCCCCTCCTGCCTGTCCCTACGTCTCCTGCGACAAAGTAGCGATGAGGGCATTCGATATCTAACGACTGCCCCTGGAGATCTAGGAAGAAGTCTGGTCCTGGGCTCTGCCCGCGGCCAGGGTGCTTTGGCTCGTTCGAGCCCGTGACAATACCTGGCGATGGTGCGCGTCCTAGGAGCCGGTGCCCAACCTGATGCATGTTGCTGCCCGGCCCCGCCACGTCTGCCTCCGTTTTTACTAGAGGCTGGGGACGAGCGTACCGTTGTTTATCGACTACGAACGCGATATTGTCCTGATGTATCCATTGGGCCCGAAGCCGACGTAGTCCTATATCCTCGATACAGCCTATACGACGGGCCTCTAAGTCGAGTCAGTCCGCTATCTAGGCCTTGTGGAAGCCGGTTGGTATGTTCGTATTATGCAGCTTTCGGTATCGCATTTCGCGAACCTGCAGAGTCTCACTATCTTCATGAGCGACCGTATCGGCCGCAGTTTCGAATTCCTAGATGCGGAAGCTACCGAGGGCGGCGAAGCAGTGTAGGTTATTAAGAACTACCTGGCCTACTCGTACTGGCTCCGGTCGGGCGGCGGGAGCTATGCCAGCTGCTACTTTGCCGTCTGGGCCGCGATGGACAAGATGGCAGTACGATGCGCAAGGCCTACGGGTATGCTCCCTATCTGTTCGGAAGGTGCATCCGGAGAAGGTAGCTGTGGTAGGCCACGGAGAATTCGGTAAACCCACGTATTAGACTTTGGCTAAGGCCTATAAGACAGGCGCAGTTACCTAAAGCGGATAGGCGCATAACCTGATTGGATTAGATGCGCAGCTTATTTTCATGTGTATTGTAGTTTATGCGGCCCGAACGCTGCTTACGGGTAAGCGAGCGATGACCCATATAATTTATTGTCGTCGATTGCCCCTCTATAAGGATCACCCTGCCTGTGGCGCCCTGGCCTTAATGGCGGCATTAGTGGCCTTCGCATCTACGTCTGGTTGGTCCTCTGCAAAGCGCGCGTGTGTGTAAGCGATAGGTCAGTGACGACAATCTGTCGCCTAATTCTGCATGTATGGCACTAGTCATAAGGGAGCGCTTTTCGCTTGTGTATCTGTATAGGAAACTTCCGCTCCCCATCCTCACTGCCGGTTTACGGCGGACGAGGAAATCGGCCTAGAGTCGCTGCAGTTAATTATAAATTCGGCACTATTACCTAACCTTTTTGTTAACGCCGAATACGCGATCTTTCCGGTTCAACTTTCTTGCCTTTTATTATGGTCCTGAAACGAGACGAGATACTGGCGGGCGGGAAGGGACGAGACGATGCTAACGAGCGTCGCTTTGTAGTAATAGAGAAGAAAGTGCAATAGTTTGGGTTTATGATAGGCCGGGTACTCCAGGCTCTGAAGGATATATCGTACGTACTAACCCCTCTGGAGGGTGGACGATAGCTAACGTCGGCTCTAGGGAGAAATAGGAGGAAATATCGATGGCGAATGCGAAGACTCTGTACGTCTTTAGGGAGCTGTATCCACTACTGCACTAATAATAGAACAGGAATGAAGTGTTTGATCTTGCTTTAAAGGACGGCGAGGATGAAGATAATGGCGTGTAGTAGACGCCGCGTGTAGTATCGGGGTCACTGTGTGAGGTGGAGACTAAGTCGAGAGGCTATTTTGGAGGGGGCAGTTTTATTAGTTCCGGGGCCTGTATCCGGCGTCCCCATCCGGACATTATATCCTAAATTGAAAGCAGATGCTATCGAAACCCCGCTGAGTAATTAAAGTGGATTATTAGCGTATCGTTAGTGCACCGGGCCGACCTTGGCGCTGCTCAGTAGCTTAGGCCGGCCTTTCATTACGGGCCTAGCGCCAATATCTTGATGGGCAAGTTAGCGTATCCACAGCGCTCTATGTTCTTGTAAGCGAACTGAAGGCGCCTGCGCGGATAGACACGTCCCTTGGCCCGGCCATGTCATTATAGAACAGGTACCTAAAAGGAGGGTAGAGACTATAGCGCCGCCGTTGGCGTGGACGTTAGTTTACCTCTTGCCTGCAAACCCGCCCTAAGCTTTAGACTATCACTATGCCTAATATCTTCTTTCCCGCCCCTAAGGCTGATAGCGGTGGTGATCGGACCGGTCTAGTTGACGAGGGGGAAAAGACAGCCTGTGCTTTAGCTGCTTTGGTGCACCTGTTGAAGGCGGAGCTGGACGCTATGATGGTGGAACGTTTGGGATCCGCCGTAACTCATATGGAAAGCGCCGCAGCGTCTTGGAACCACGCTTGCGCCGACGTCAAGACCTTGTTCGGGGCCGTAAAAGAAATCGAGAATAAGGATAAGCAGGCTGGCGAGTCGCTCCTACAGGACCTCTTCCTACCCGGCGCCCAACCAGAGCACGATTAGCTGGGAAACGTTAAGAACGCTATAGAATTTCTGCTTAAAGCTCGTTAGTATCGTACGACGAGACTATGGGACCCAGCTAATGCGTCGTAGGATCTTTAGTACGATGATACCCAGAAGGGCCCGATAACTAGATATAGAGAACGGGACAAACGTGAGGGCGGAATGGGGAGAGGCAGGAGATATCTGAACTTACACACAAGCTCATATAGGATTTTCATAACCGTATTGATTGAGAACTTGTCAACGATAGACCACGAGAAGCAGCGTCGTCTGCAATCGTATCGGCAACCGCATATTCTACCTGTACGGAAGTGCCCGCGAACGTAGGGCAGACCTATGCGCTAGGAGAAAATGTATGTGTCTTTATAAGACTACTGTGACCAGCTATTAGCTACCCACACGAACGCTTGCCTGTGATTTATCATAACCTGGATGCCTTGAGCACAAGTCCTTTGCCCTCGTACTCGCGGAATATGTCCTTTGGTAAGCTCCTTATGACCTGCGTCAGTCTGTCCCGGATATATGTGTTTGGATTATGACCTTGTGGCGATAAACCCAAAGGGCCCGTCGAATCCAGACCAGCTGATCGCAGGGTGTAGAACCACCAGTCTCGGGTAGTAACCCGGTAGAAGTTGGTAATCTTGCATTGCCTCTGCGACAGATCCGCTGTGAAGACGTTCTTCGCTATTTTCCTCTTCCACTTGTCGGGGACGTGTTCCTCCAGGTCCGCGAGGAAGTGGTCCAGGGTGCGCGGGATGTAGAGCTCCGAACCCGTATGGATAATATCGGTCGTGCCACGATAGACGTGTTGCAGCATCATGTTGGCGACGATGTCCACTGGGATCTCGTCGAGGATGTTGGAGCCTGAGCTGACGCCGTCTGGCACATGCCACGTGTTGGTACCCCCCGTGGGATATATCAGCCGGGCGTATATATTTGATAGCGGGCAGGAGGCCTGGGGCATGTACTGGGAAAAGGGTACCTCTAGGGCGGGGCCTATACTCGACGGCCGAACGATTAGGAGAGGCAGCCGGGGGAAGCGTTGGACCAGGAGCTGCTCCGCGAGATGCTTCGAGTAGCTATAGGGCTACGCATGATACCCCGCCTGTGCGGGGGTTCGGCCCTCGAGCACCTGTAGGAGCTCGGACTCGGGATTGCCGAATGGATAGACCTTTTCCTCGACCAGTCCGTTATCCAGGAAGGAGTTCACGTAGGCGGTCGAGATGTGCACGAAGCGCCGGAGGTTGGGTATGGCCGTGCCGAGTGCGGCTATCTCGAGCGCGGACAGACAGTTGCTGGCGACCAGTTTGACGAGCGGGTCGTAGAAGTCGATGTTGGCTGAGGCGTTGATGATGACGGAGACGCTCTTCTGCACGGCTAGATAGTCCTTGGCCGAAAGGCCGAGCCGTGGCTTCGTGCAGTCCCCCGCGAGGAGGACTACTCGGTCGTTGGAGAAGATGTTATCTGCTTTGATGCCCATGCTAGCTTCCCACTTACGCCGGACCGTTTCCGCATCGTGACGCACCAGCACGAAGATCCTAGCCGCTTTTAGGGTAACCGCTAGTTTGTATAAAACGTATCCGCCGAGGCCGCCGGTGCTGCCGGTCAGGAAGACCGTTTGGTTCGCAAAGAAATCGGGGACGGTATCGTCGCGAGGTGTTGCCATGATGTCAACTGGTGCAAGTAGTCGAACTCGACCGAGGGACTTCTAGCCAGTTCAAAGTTCAACGTCCGAGGCCGTGCTGGGTAGTTGGTATATATAAATTTGACTTGTCAAGCTTACTGGCCACACTGGGCGAACAGTACACAAGTATGTTAGGTATTGTGGGCCATGTATGAAGTCAGCAAAGCCCCTTGAGCATCATAAACACCCTGTCCGAGCTGTGGTGGGCAATCTCATCAGAAACCCGGTATGTAGGGTAAGTTGTGGGCACACGCCCCGCCGTAGGAGTCTTACTGGAAACCCATAATGACTTCGAATGTCAGCGTGTCATTGTCACTCCCTATCATATCCCATAAATACAATCGGTCAGCTCCAAGTTTGCGTAAATACAGACCTCATATTGACTTGTCTCTCGCTTCACACTTAAGTATAATAGATCCATGCATTCCATTATTGAGCTGTAACGGTAAATCGTGTTTGCTGGAAGAGTCTAGTTGTGCTTTAAAATTTCGTTGCTTGCGTTCAGGTTGCAACCGATTCGATAAGCGAGCTTTTGTAATTTAGGCTTTAATTCAGTCGGTAGCGGCCCTTCCTCCATGTATTCACAAAGAGCCTCAATCATGAGCTCCATTTGAATAGGGCTTGCACATGTTGCGAAAGTTGGCCCTTTTCGAATGATTGGGGCTTCTGCAAGGCCTTCTGGCTTTCGACGGGTATGGAGCGCCCCTATAAAGCGAATGAGTATTGGCAACTGCATCTTATATATATACCAAGCCCCATTTTGGCTGTACCTTTATCTTGTAGTGATTTGCTTTTAAGCGGGTTAAGGGTTAAAGAGATACGCTCTTCTATCGAACGGAAACCATACATGGCTGGCACACAGTATAATTTGCTCAAGTATTGAGTAGAGATTTATATGTACCAAGGGAGGAGCCAGCCAACATTATGTCGATGCTTAAATAGATCAACATCGGCAAACGCTGACGCACTCGATGAGATACGTAAGCGATAATGTACATAATCCCACAGCTGAATAAATTGGCATTAAATTCAGCGTAAGGTTACAGTATGTGCAGTACGCATGTACAACACATAAGGAAACTCTGAGAGGATTGACCAAAATGCGTCAGCACTTACATATCATAAGCCAACAACGCATGGCCCATTGCTTGCCAACGTAAGTGGCCATTATATTTATAGGGTAGCCTTGAACCCCGTGGGCTGTCCTTTCTTGCCTTTCTAGTTGGCAATCACGTCATTCTTGTACATAACATAAGAAGCTCAAATCGTTGGTGCACCTGTGCTCTATTCTTGAAATACATCCTATGCTCACAAAATGCTTTTCGGTTTTGTTTCAAACACATTTCTCATCATTGTTTTAGTATCGATTATATTTGCAGGCTTACGTCGATCGACAGGTCAAAAACTGAGGACACACCTTATTCCGAATCGGTTTTTTATTTATATCACAATCGTCATTTTGTTAATTGGAGAGCTGGCTATGGACCGTCTCGTCTTATTTGCAAGGGCGAGCCACTACTTCGCGAATGACGGACTGGCTACCGAATACCCGCTTGGAGACCTGTCGCAGAATGTCATTCCTGGGGACAGTAAGAAGACAGAGCAGGTAGCAAGTGAAAGTCAAAACTAGCCTTTTGTCTCAGAAACGGGTGACGCGAATATACCGTTACAACTATGTATATATATTCTTGGTTACTAGTGTTTATTGGATGTTCCATGAGGCACGACTTCTGTCGGCCCGTCTGAATTTTCCCTTGAACCATTGATTTACATGAACAGACCACCAAGCAATCAATTTCTGTACACATTTTTAGAGTTGAAGAACGTAGTGTAACGTATACACGTCTTGTTGCACTATGTGGCGCCCCAGCTTTGAGGCTAGAATTATATTGGCGGCATTTGACCACTGTTCGGCATACGATAAACCTACAATTCAATAACATCACAGGTTTAGGGCCAGGCGCATGGTATGTAGAGAGTTGATTGTGCCCATTCCATCGCAACCCATAACCTTTCATGGCTCATTGGAATTAAGTAAGCTTCTCCTAGTTGCAGAAATTGTTGAGGCAGCGGACCACTAACGCTACTCTATCCACAGACTTTATATACATAATGTGTTCGTGTAACATGAGTAGAGGGACCTGGGCAATCTGTAACCTTCTAGCAGGTACAAACATTCATTCTCCCTCTTTCTCTTAATAATTGTTCCAGAACTCGCATTACCTTATACAAGGTCTATACGGCAGGTGCGATCTCACAAGCAAGCGAATTCCATTCGAGTCATAGGCTGCATATTGATAGGAAAGATTTCAAGAGACATTTTCTTGCGTCTCAAAGAAATTACGTTGCGATGTATCATCGACCAATGATGTCCAAAAAAGTGCAATAGCAGAGTAGGGGTTTCTGCCTTATGACCATGATACCGGTTGAAATAAGCTTGTGCACTACTCTTGTAGGTAAACTCCTTGCTTGCTTGAAAAATAAAATATATCACATACCGCATACTTCTGAAATNATGGCTCATTGGAATTAAGTAAGCTCCTCCTAGTTGCAGAAATTGTTGAGGCAGCGGACCACTAACGCTACTCTATCCACAGACTTTATATACATAATGTGTTCTTGTAACATGAGTAGAGGGACCTGGGCAATCTGTAACCTTCTAGCAGGTACAAACATTCATTCTCCCTCTTTCTCTTAATAATTGTTCCAGAACTCGCATTACCTTATACAAGGTCTATACGGCAGGTGCGATCTCACAAGCAAGCGAATTCCATTCGAGTCATAGGCTGCATATTGATAGGAAAGATTTCAAGAGACATTTTCTTGCGTCTCAAAGAAATTACGTTGCGATGTATCATCAACCAATGATGTCCAAAAAAGTGCAATAGCAGAGTAGGGGTTTCTGCCTTATGACCATGATACCGGTTGAAATAAGCTTGTGCACTACTCGTGTAGGTAAACTCCTTGCTTGCTTGAAAAATAAAATATATCACATACCGCATACTTCTGAAATACATTATGAAGAGGTAATTCACTTTATGATTTGCTCCCACCTACACGATATACTGGTGGAGGGTATTGTTTCTCCTTCTGATTGTTAGCTATTGCAACACTAAAGTAAGTTGAAAAAGTACCATATCAGCTGGTAAGAGTGGTGAAACCCCTTCTGCAGACTGAAGCACGTAATGCCTTGGTATTTTCGGTATGTAGGCCCAGACATAGAAGTCAGCCCCAAAGTTGTCCTGAAGATGATTAAGGATCTTTTCTAACGTTTTAACCCTCTTTGATAGATTCTCTAAGCTTCTATCTCTTTTTCGACGAGGTTTTGAGGCACGGCTGGTGAAAATCTGTGACGGAAGTGTCTGGGTCGCAACTTTATTGGATGAGTGCTGGCCTCGATTTAGGCCTCCGCAGGTGTCACGGTTCATATTGATGTGCAGGAAGCCAGCCAGCGATAGTACAAAGTTCTGGTTTTGGTGCAGTATACCCCAGCATGAAAACCCGCCTGTGGGTAACACATAAATCCGAACTGGGCCTACCCTTCTTAAACTCAAATTATTATCAACGTTCAGTGTACAGTATTATTGCCTTGGTGCTGACAAGTATTTTGGGATATAAGAATGACACGTTGTGCTCATGGAGTACGTACCTAAATGGGCAAGCTCAGAATTCGTTATGGCCCCTTCGATGACACCACGTTCAAATAATGGCATCCGCTTACTTCAAACCTTCGATGAGCGTCGAGTATAATTATTGCATAGGGGTAGCTATTAACACTATGTACCCCGCTATGCTCTTAGGTACAGGGCTACTTTCTGCCTTTGCTTCTCTTTCCCATGTACCTCCATAAATGCATTGCAATACTCTTGAATTGATTTATCCTTGACGAGGGAAGCTGCTGGCAGGCGATATATGCTCTACCTGGCGCTGCAATCGTTCTTGTAAGCGTCTACATACAGATGTTATGACAGAATTTGGTCGGCGTTACTGTAATAACTCAACGCCGAAAACAACATTGACCGCATTCTGTCAAGACATCTGTTTGTAGATGCTTACAGGAACGATTGTAGTGCCACAAGTAAAGCATACGAGTGCCAACAGTTTCTATCTAGCTCTAGCCCTCGTTTAGCACAAGTAACCCAAGAGTATAGTACTTGATTTATGGAGGTTTATGGGAAAGAGAAGCAAGGCAAAAAATTGGCCTTGTGCCTGAGAGTATGGCGGGGTACGTAATGTCAGCAGCTACCCCGCCAAAGTGGACCCCGAACGAAAGAGTGGAAAGGGGACGTACATGTAGGTTTTGCTCGTGACATGGAGTATGTGGGGGCATTGGGTGACAAGGAAACAACTTAGAAATGTACTACATACAGACCAGCGATAGTTGTCCTTTCGGCTTCGCTGCCCGGGCTTCAATAAATTGTGTGTGTTTTTACAGAGATTTGCAAAATCGGTGTCGCGCGCATGTACACAGGAATTGTTTGGGCACGTGCCATGTCATCCATTTTCGGCGCTGACATTCTAAGCGCTATTGCCTGATGTACAGACGTGGGACGTCCAGTACTGTACATGATGACAGACTCTGGCAGCCAGTTTTGGAACAAACGTTGTTGGACGCCATCGTTGGTTGCAAATGGATACAGTAGAATGCTTACTGTAGCTAGAGGACCTGGCTGCCTTAGCACTGTTTTGGCCACCGTCAGCGCGATCACGTGCATGTACCCACTATTTCAGGCCTTTGCTTATGGGCATGCGCCAGCTGGTGGGCACTGATAAAGCCACAGCCATGGTACTCACCGGATCTGAACCCCATCGAGGAGTTCTTTGCAGAGTTGAAAGCCTTTATTAAACGAAATTGGCAACGCTATAGCAATCCATCTGCAACCAACAACAGCGTCTGACATTCCAACGCTGTTGTTGGTTGCAGATAGATTGAATGCGACAAAAGCAGCTCTCAGCAGGCCTTATAACGTAACCTGTTTCTTGTTGGTGACCTGGTACGTGCTGAATTCAGTGAATATCCTGTCAGTATTATTTTCTCATCGTTATTCTACCTACCGCACCTGTTCCATTTGCATTATGGCACAGTGGTTGCTAGTGGTTGCTGGTGGGTGCTGGGTGTAGGCCATTGCATTTCTTGAAAACAACCCTTTCCCCCCTCAACGACCATAGAACCCGGGCCCGATGATAATTACCAACCAATCAGCCTGTCATATAGATTTTACCCGGGAAATGGCACCGTACCATCGTCTTGCCGCAGTGCGGGGGTATTCCTCACCCCCTTACGTGACATTTCGAAAGTATCCTACCTCATGACTTGCTCCTAATGTTAACCTCAAGCCCATGACGGAGTCGTTCGCTATGCTATGTTCTATCTGCGAGAAGTCCATTCAAGCCGCCTTTGGGCATTACTGGTCCATTGTTCATCCCGCTTATGAACAACGACGCAGTTACCCGTTGCACCTTTCCAGCAAAACCTTCAATGATTCCGTTGTAGCCGGATGCTTCATATGTCAACAACTATGGATGGCGCTTCAAGGGAAAGATCCTGAATTCACTACTTTAGCAGACGTCTCTCGCATAATGCCACGTGTCAACCCACAATATGGCCTCTTCTACACAAAAGAAGCTCTACGCCGCACAATCGATACCATGATGCGCTTCCCGGCAATTTTAACGCTGATCTCTCAGCGTAACAGAGTTAAGCTTGCTGATCGTAGCAGAAGGCTTTTTGATGAGCGCAGCCGAAGAGGTATTATATGGTTCGAGATATGTGCGGCCTATATCCAATTTGAGTCTCCCCAGTTCCCACTGGACTATTTCTATCTCTCGCCGGTCCGAGCTGAGCCGCGCATAACCTATTCCGCGTGTAGCAGCACCAAGGAACAGACTCGCTCTACTTCTACTGGCGAGACGGCGAAACAATGGCGAAAGTGGTTTCGCCATTGCTCCAAGAAACACAAGACTTGCCGGAAAACGATGCGTTCTCAGCGGAGCTTTGGACCTGATAGACTTATACAACTGATATTGGATGACCGCGGCGGGGTGATTGAGTGGCGATTAGCCCTTAATGTCCCAAATGGAACACCTTACTGCACTTTGAGTCACTGTTGGGGCTCTCAGCAACCTACGCGTTTACTCAAAAGCAATCTTGCTATGTTTCAACAGGCCTCTCCAATTCAAAGCCTCCCGAAGACCTTCCAAGACGCTATTATAGTCACTTGCTCCTTAGGTCTCCAGTACATATGGATCGACTCGCTATGTATCATCCAGGACGATTCACAGGACTGGAGAATACAGTCCGTGCAAATGGGTTCGGTCTATCGAAGCGCCGCTTGCAACATCGCTGCCGCATGGGCAAGTGGTGGCAGTGATGGATGCTTCAGCACAAGAAGTTTAGATGTATTGGAACTGCCCGTTCTGACACTGAATGACAGACCCGAATCTGCAATGTCGTATAAAATCGCGAACCTCTCAAGACACGATTGGGATATCACCGAGGCGCCACTGAACAAAAGAGGTTGGGTTGTCCAAGAGCGCTATTTGGCAAATAGGCAACTCAGTTTCACTAAGCTCCAGGTGTACTGGGAGTGCCAGGAGTTGGTAGCTTCGGAGCAATGGCCATCAGGAGAAAGGAATCTGAAATTAATGGCGAAGCCAACACTACAAGCTGGACACCCAGCCGATATGAGGGAGCACTGGAACAAACTGGTGGCGACCTATTCATCGTGCCAACTTACCTACCAATCAGACAAGCTGCCAGCCATATCAGGTATGGTAAGGGCGCTACAAGACATCACCCGAGACGTTTGTGTCGGAGGGCTATGGAAGAATGACCTAGCTTATCAGTTATGCTGGAAACATGATGTGCATCCGGACAACACGGGTCGAACAACTACTGCCGGTCGTGCAGCACCGACATGGTCCTGGGCGAACTTCAGAGGCCCGGTGGCCCCTGATGAAAAGTACCCTCGGTACACTACAGGAACCCCGTGTATAGAGGTACTAGACGTTGCGGAGAATCCGACCGAAGGCGAGGCATGTAGGGCGCAGCAGAAATTGACCATCAAAGGTATGGTCTTATTGGGCCAAGCTGAGGCGGCCAATAACGTCAATGGGCTTTCGCTTCCCACTGTATATGGTCTGAGCATTGGCCTTCAAGAGGTCAAAAGCAGCCACGGACTCGAGATATCTTGGGACGAACACATATCCTCGGCTGGAAACAACCTGGAACGTTGGCCTGAGTTCATAGCTGAGCGCAGTGCCAAGCTTCTATTTTTAATTGTGTGGTATGAGGATCCAGAAATCGACCGGGAGGAGGCACGTGGCCTAGTCTTGAGAAAGGTTCCCACAGCTGATTCAGAGCATGCCCTGCACGTTAGAATGGGCGCCTTCGAACTACAGAGCACGGCTAAAAGTCTGTTGTTCGAGATGCTCACTGAGCGCCTTGGACCTCGATTAAACAGAAATGTCGACGAGTGGGTGATGTTGAGCGACGCACGGCTAGCAGATTTGGTTCAGATTGTTACTATAGTTTAATTACGTTGCATTAACTGCTAAATCTCCTATAGCCCATGCTAATATATCAACGATGGGGCGGCGTAGAGATCCCCTAGACACTCAAAAACCCACGCTTCATCATACAGGTCATCCCTTCCAATGACTCTGAGACCGTGGTCTGCATGCTGAAGCAGTCGTCATTAAACCCACCAGAACTCTCATTCTATCTCGCTGGGCACATGTCTTGCAACACATTGGATAGCCGCTTTCGCCAGTTCTATATTAATCTTCGGATTTAATACATATTACATCTAAGAATGTACACATCCGTGCACATTGTATCAGCGCGACTGCGCTCCGTATTCTCTCGTTACTGGGTCTGCATCGACTAGGCCGTAGCTGCAGAGCACTCGCATGGATTCGCCAAAGGTGATTCGATCCTCCGTCATATCTGCCAGCCATTCTGGTATACCCGGACCTCTCTTTTGCAGCAATTCATACCACAGGTCATCCTTATTAAAGTATGCCTATAGACCGAGAAGCTTTGCGGTAGTGTAGTCTTGTTTTTAAATACGCGTAAAAGAAACATTCCAAGTAGCGTACATGGTACTATCGTATGCCGGAAGGTCCGGGCTTGCCTGCTGTAGCCGGGACCACGAGTCCTGGTATAACTCGAGATATTCTGCCCAACTTGTCGCAATATTAAACAGGTAAGCACCGGCAGTCGCGAGAGCAAGCGGAAGCCCATTAAGCCGTTTTGCAAATTGAACCGCAGCCTGGTCCAAAGGTGGGAATAATGGTCCTTAGGAGGAGAGCGGATGGACCACGATTGAAACCATGATAGTGGCTGTATCAGTGCCCACCAGCTGGCACATGCCCGTAAGCAAAGGCCTGAAATAGTCCAGCTCCACTACTGAATTGGGTAAGCACGTGCACGTAATCGCGCTGACGGTGGCCAAAACAGTGCTAAGGCAGCCAGGTCCTCTACTGTATCTGCTGTAAGCATTTTACTGTATGTATCCATCCGCAACCAACAATGGCATCCGACAACGTTTGTTTCAAAACCGGATGGGAGAGTCTGTCATCACGTATGTACCGTACTGGGCGTCCCACATCTGTACATCAGGCAACAGCGCTTGGAATGTCAGCGCCGAAAATGGATAACATGGCCCGTGCCCAAACATTTCCTATGTAGGTACGCGCGACACCGATTTTGCAAATCTCTGTACAGGAACTGTCTATGAATACTGTCGCATTTCCACGTGCGAGGGTCACTCAATACTCATTGTGACGCACGGTCTAAGGCTAGTGCTCAGATCCAAGAAATTATATAGAGCGTACAACCGATCATCAAACCAAAAACTAACAAAGTGATGAAAGCAACCCGCTCAGCCCCGGGACTAAATATACCAGAGCTCTTGATGTTCGCTTCGCTGGTCTTACCCAGCGGCGTTGTAGTTCTTACCAGGTCTGGTACCCATTTGAAGGGAAACTTGGCCTTGTACCCCAAAGCGCCCTTGGATTTGTCGTAGATTAATGTCGCGTAAATGATCCTGCGCGTGAACTGTGAAGTTGTTAATCATTCCTGCAAGGCTTCAAGCTGAGCTGAGGATATCTCACCTTGATGTTTCTCTCATCCCAAGATGGAACGCTTCGCTTGATGTATCCATCAAATGCGAAAAGGAGGCACTGCCCCGCCGTTAAAAATTTGTACCAAAAGCTCGGCTTCTCAATTCCAAGTTCTGTCGCCAGTGTACTTCCATTTAACCAATGCGCAAGTGCGTTCTGGTAGCAGCGTGATGCGAACATTGGTGGAACGCCCTCGAGTCCTGTAATAATATTTTGCGCTAGCGTCTTGGACTTTTTCGTCGGCTTGATTTCAGATNTACAGGAACTGTCTATGAATACTGTCGCATTTCCACGTGCGAGGGTCACTCAATACTCATTGTGACGCACGGTCTAAGGCTAGTGCTCAGATCCAAGAAATTATATAGAGCGTACAACCGATCATCAAACCAAAAACTAACAAAGTGATGAAAGCAACCCGCTCAGCCCCGGGACTAAATATACCAGAGCTCTTGATGTTCGCTTCGCTGGTCTTACCCAGCGGCGTTGTAGTTCTTACCAGGTCTGGTACCCATTTGAAGGGAAACTTGGCCTTGTACCCCAAAGCGCCCTTGGATTTGTCGTAGATTAATGCCGCGTAAATGATCCTGCGCGTGAACTGTGAAGTTGTTAATCATTCCTGCAAGGCTTCAAGCTGAGCTGAGGATATCTCACCTTGATGTTTCTCTCATCCCAAGATGGAACGCTTCGCTTGATGTATCCATCAAATGCGAAAAGGAGGCACTGCCCCGCCGTTAAAAATTTGTACCAAAAGCTCGGCTTCTCAATTCCAAGTTCTGTCGCCAGTGTACTTCCATTTAACCAATGCGCAAGTGCGTTCTGGTAGCAGCGTGATGCGAACATTGGTGGAACGCCCTCGAGTCCTGTAATAATATTTTGCGCTAGCGTCTTGGACTTTTTCGTCGGCTTGATTTCAGATTCCAGAATTGACTCCATCATTTTTCTCGCAGACTCTGGAGACGATAGCCAGTCATTCGGTGTCCCCAGCAGATAAGCCACATACCGCCATAATGCCAAATAATCGAGGATTTCTTGCTGGCGGAGATATATGCCCTGCCGTGGCCAACCCATCCAGATCATCATTGTGCTGAAGATGCAAATTGTGCCGATACAGTCAAGGTCGTTGATGGGTACGCCGTAATCTTCGATGCTGTAGTATGCAGGCTCGGTTTTCGCGAGTTGCATAATGCGATTGCGCACGGAGGAATGCAGCAGCCGCACACGGACAGATGCCAAAAAGCCTTCGCCGCCAGGCTGGAGAGAAACCAGGTCTTTATGTACGCCAAGAGTGTGCTGTGCGGTTTCAAGTAGCCGGCGCCTTACAACTGCAGCATCAAAACCTCCTGTTCGGTCAAGTGTCTCCACTGTGCGACCGCTGCCCATGCCACCTAGCAGAGACAAATACACGAGCTAGTTTGTGTTAGACATTGCTCTTTTTGGTGGGAGAGAACCTCGGACAACTTACGGCAGTAATGCTAGCACCTCCATACCTCCAGAATATCTTCTGTCCTCTCTCGATCTGATCCCAGTTGACCCATTCTGGGATAGTGGTGATCTCAGTCCAGAGCTCACAAACTACACTGTCGGTCTTTCTGTATTCTGCTATCAAAGTGTAGAGGTCTCGATGCCCCTTTTCCTGTGGACCAACTAGCCGGTGCAGTGCTTCTGATGCTGATTTGTCATAGGAAAATATCAGGCGCTTCAAGTCTTCCGGCGTCGGGTGCTGCGATGTCCGCTCGAAATGATATTCGTAGATGTTAGTAGACTTGCCCATTGTATATTTTAGTAACTACCAATACTATCGTAATGATATACATAGAAAAGCGGAAGATAGTACATGCGAACACTGCATACATGCTGCATATTTATGGTCTCGAGACGATGTCTTGGGGGATAGATTACTGTTCAATTGATCACTGCATTCTGCCTCATGTACATTATTTGTCGTCGTCGGTAAGCGACTAAAGTTATGTTTTGCACAGGTCACCTGCCAATATTGATTTGCTGATACATATCTGCTTGCTGACACATGCACAGTGTGCCAGGTTCGAATATTTACCAATATCTTGTATGTCTGTAACGCAGCCGAGAACCCGACATGCACCATTGTGTATGCGAGATACCTTGGGATTTCGAGAAACATAGGAAATCTTGAAATCTTGTGTAAGCTAGGGTACGATATAAGGAATTAACTAAATATATTGGACATTATCTACCTTGGTGAGCTGGAGGCCTGCGCCCACGGTGGAACTATATCTTTCGTTTACGTCTTTTACTGTACTCCAGTTAAGCGTGAATCGTGTTCTGTTACTGTGAAACCCAGGGTCAGCGTCCGCCTTTCAATCTGAGATTCTTGACAACGAGGTAATGCGGGGTATCTGTACGAAGCGTAACGGCCGTTTCTGGAGTGCAGCTAGTGGCGGACAGGATTGAACTTTTGTCCACTGTAAAAATACCCCGCTCTACTCAATGACAATAATTTTTGAGTGGAATCCGGACGTTGGGCATGGATTTGATAGTACAAACTGGAAGGCTGGTATGAAATGTTGGCATGAAAACGGGGTGAGCATTTAGGCCATACAGTATCACGGCCAGATCCAGACTCAGATCTCAAGGCAAACCAACTGCGGGGTAGCTAATTACCCTTTTCAGAACCGTGTGGGGTTGCCCTGGATGACAGGTTGCCCTGCGCCCGTGGAGTACAGCAATACAGCAGCATTGCGCGTAAGCAGGCCCGCATGGTGTTACACCTTCAAACTTCCACATCTTGGACTCCATTCTGGAATTCGCGCTCGGAGCGCTTACAAGACCTGTCATAATGCATCTGTGATGAACAAGGGCGGGGCAGGTCCTGTGGAGCCTCTCATTATACATGAGCGGCACACACACATACACGCAATTTATTAACGCCCGGGCGGCGAAGCCGAAAGGGCAACTATCGCTGATCTATAGTACATTCCTAAGTCGTTTCCTTGTCATTCAACGCCCTTACGTACTTCAGTATCGGCTTATGTCACTCCTTTTCCGTCAGGACTTTCCTGTATAGGATCCCGTGTATTAGTAGCGTTCCCTAGCAAGCCAGCATCAAGGCTCTTCTTCAAGTGTCCAGCATCCTATCCTCGACAGCTGAAGCGGCGCCTGCTGTGTGAGGCATGGGGTGCATGAGCGGTACAGTACAGTACGATAAGTACATACAGCATTGGCACCTACTATAACAATACTTATGTAGGGTTGCATCTTCAACGAGGTAGGTACTGCTCTACGTCAGCTCAGGTTTTCAAGCTATCCTGATATTATTCTGATACATCACCTATGAAGTAATATCGGACCATCCTAAGTCACGCGGGGCCATCGTTGTGCGCTCACCCGTTTTGAATCTATGTTCCCTGCGGAACCAAAACATAATGCACTAAGAGACCTTTCTGGATATTGTCTGACGTGAGATAGTTACTGTGCAGAGTAACTGATGCGGTACTGGAAAGGTATCATTCTGAGGACCTGCACCGAAACGGCCCTCAGCAAAAGTTTTGGGGTATTCTGGGCTCCTTCCGTCCCCCTGTTCTTATATTCTCCAAAAAGCGTCTATTACACTCAGCGCAATTCGGAAGAGATTCAGCCTGGTTGCCCAATACGGTTGCACCGGACCATTGTGTGACAAGGGTATAAGGGCTTGGTTCCGATTCAACTACTAATTGACTATGACACTTCTGAGGACTCCGGGTTCCTTCCTCTTGGTAGAGGGATGGTAAGGTTTGTATACATGAGTTTTTGTATCCTTCGACCGTTGTTATTTCCTCTTACGGGCCGTAGCCTTCAGAATGAGGCCCATTTCGTTGAGCTGATATGCATGCCAGTCAGTTCTGCATATGACACATTGTCATACATCTACATCAATATGGCGTGTAAACAATGATTCGTTGCTCGATTGGTTTCCTTACATAAGCATTGGTGGCGTGATGCAGATACCATTAAATGCCTCTAGATCCTCTAGATATACATATATAAACTATAAATAGATGGACGAGGCAAACGCTCACAAGTATATGATTTCCCCACCCTGGATCTAATTATATCTGGATTGTTCTATTTTAACCTCGTCAAAGTTTCCTCGCGAGGCCATGTTGCGAGCCCAATCAGTACATATTCTCAGATTGCTCCAAGGGTTAGAACATGAGTCCTCTGGCATGTCCACACTGCGCGACCCGCAATACTTGATTGACCATGAACCGCTCACTTCTAACACTTCTAACAGGCATGCCCACGCTGATATATTGCGCATCTCAAAAACCGTATATGATCAATGAGAACATCTGCCGTTTCGCTTCATCTGTTCTAGTGACCTCAACGGGAGCGGGCGGCTTCAGTACAAGCTTCTCCGTGCCATTTGGACAAGAGTGGGTCGATGTTGGTCTGTTTACCACCATACCCTAAATTCTGTATGACGCTAAGATCAATTCGCAGGTAATGCAAACTTCAGCACTTCTCAATTGTCGTGGTTCGGGTGGCCTACAATTGACTGCAGTTTTTGGGGTGACGAGTCGGCGCTTGGTGTGTCAAAGCAATTGGTTTCCAACGAAGGGATGAGAACTGTGGACGTGGGGCCTCCGCAGCCTGTACAGAAAGCTCGATGCAGCACCCTCTGTTCAACATCGCGATAGTCATCCATCGTGTTCGTTCCACAGTACACCATGATTAGAAGTTTTCGCTAGTTTATAGGAGGTTATACGATAGTGTTGTTCATTCTGATACTTCTTTCTACCCGGTACCCATTTTGGTACCCGTATTGTTGTTGCCATCAATCCTGAGGCTTCGAACCCAATTTGTCCTTCTATAACCCTTGGGCGATGAAATATATAGAGTCGTCCGTCTGACTTTTCCTCCACCTTCTCAACCAACGTTTCTAATCGCTTCACGAGTACCTCGAATCTGGTTAGATTTGAATCTAGATAAGGTGTGGATACACTGGATACGTCGTCTCTTTCTGTGTGCATGCTGGTAGTTTCCCGGTTTGGCCCAGTTTGATCCTCCGAGCGCGACAGGTTGTTCAGAAGATCATCAACACCAAATAAAGAAGGGTTGGTTTTGCCCAAGTTGCTGTTATCCATACTCCATCTCGCGATTGGTGAAAGGTCGTCTAGGTCATGCATATAGAAGTGGGATTGACTTGCTACAGTAGGGTTAGCTTAGAGAACGGGTCGACGTGCGAAGTCAAATCACGGAAGAGTACAATGTAGCATCTCTGTTTGGTATGCTGTCAATTTGCTGCTTCGGAAGAGGAAGTGCCCCACCGTCTCTCGCGCATCGGCAGTCGCATTAGTCGGTCGGTGCCGCTTTGATCTGATACAGGCGTTCATTCAACATTGCCTTCCCTGTTCGGGACTGGGCAAGAACGCTGGATTTTTTCCACAAAGGTTTGCCGTACAGCCGCCTCGTTTTCCCTGCAAGACATGTATCGACGCGCTTGGAGTGTTTCCCGACACGTTTCGGCAGGTTGGTTGGAGCGCTCCGTTTGACCCATGCAAGGTGTAGTGTTGTTGATTCAGCTCCCGGCAGCTTGGTCCCTAATTTGGCACCGCCATCTC
>QUSE01000008.1:0-82851 GCA_006508115.1 Apiospora malaysiana
GGTAAATTGGGTAAAAAAAAAAAAAAAAAAAAAAAAAAAAAAGGCGTGGAGGTCTAATCCAGGCCGCCCTTTAGTCTAATTCTCCTTTCTCTTGCAAATGTAGCTCTACAGTTACCTCAGTTGCCTCAGTTGCCTGTATTCCATGGTATAAACCAAGAGTTTCAAGTCCGGCTAGGTTAAAATATCTTGACTTCATCTCTAAACACCAGTTTGAAGGGAAGAAGTATAAGCGGAACATAGGAAAGCACACACGAGGTCTAATATTATTTCCGGGCTTCCAAGATCTCATCCGCAAGAAAACCAAACGTGTTTCCTTCTCACATTTTGCCCAATGTTCATTATACTTAATATTCCCTGGCAATGATGCGCATGGCCACCCAGTTACCTAGTCAGCCTCTCCAATTCATTAATAGCCACGCGGACACGTACCCACCCTGCTATTGTAGCAACCCACCGCAGAGGTACTGCGTTGGGCAGTGTTGGACTCTTTTTAGAGTATCAACTATTTTTCACATTTCCCTAAGCAGCTTCTTAGCGCTATCTGTATTCGCAGGTGGTTTCCTTCTCTGTAGTATAGCCAACACATGATAATAAGGCATCCTAGTAGTTTCGGCCAGGATGTCTAAATGGATCAATTTCATCTCAGTCCCTGTGGCTACGTCATGTCGTATACGGCGATTCCAGGGCGAGGCGATTAACTGAAAGGTGCACACACATATCGGCCAGGCAGGCGCGAGGAGAGGAGGTAACAAGCTCATTCGCATTAGTTAGAGGACTGAAAAGGCAATCGCCTGAATGACAACTAGATTTGTGCTACTCTCATGCTGGGGGCAGGAAAGAGGCAAAGAGAGCTCCTTGAATAGAGGCGTACATGACCATGAAGACGACCACGCCGCCTCCAAATTTTGAAGTGGTACTATGCCCGAGTTGCCCAGCAAGCCACCAATACCAAAGGGGGTACCCGGAGGCTATTCGAGTGATTATCTGAATATGGTAGGTCGTGATGGCGAGTGCTGTGAGCATCACTTGCGACAGAGCCATGGCGGCTAAGAACAATGACGTGTCCGTTGGTAGCTGAGGAACACGTAACTTTCCCACAGGCGCCGCTTCACGCCGAGAAAGGAGGGTTTCCAAACCGGATCTCATCATCAGGAAGAGTACGGGGGCTGACAAGAGGAAGAGTGGGATGTTACCTGGGGTCCAATACCGAAAAGGACCAACGTTCCTAAACAACACGTGAGCATGCAGCATAACCCTTAGAGGCCCGACGGGGCTCGGACTTACCAGTATTTCTCCTGCACAAAAGTGTAGATGCTAGGCAGAGTTTTCAGGCACCATGGCCTTAGTGCCGCCACGGAAGCCCCGGTGCAGTATTTTTTGTAAGCCAGGGTTTGGGGAACCAAGGAGCCCATGGCCACGGATATACCGCCCATCCCGAACGCAGCAAGGCGCCGGAGGCTGACAAAGCCCAGGGAGGTGGTGACCAAGCCGCGAAACTCGGCCAAGGCGAATGCAGCAAATGTCACGCCGCTCAGCAGGCCGTTACTACGGAACAGAGTGGCCAGGCCAAACACGATGCCCGAGCCCACAATGGCCGCATCCTTCCGGATGGACCGGGACGGGCCAAGACATCCATGTGCCAGGAGAAAGTAGCCCAGAAAGGATAGCAGAGCAAATGGGCTCTCTTGGTAAGGGGCAGACAGGAACACGCCAGCCGGGGACACGATGTGCAGCAAAGCCGCCACGAACGAGATCTTGGGGTCTTTCCCAATTTTCAGCCCTAGGCTATACAGCACAAGCACGGATAGCAAGTGGGATGCGTGAGCAATGCATATGCCCGCAAGGGATTCCCATTGGCTGCTCGGCTCAAAACCTAGATAAGCACAGGCTGATAATTGGAGCCGTGAGTGCAATGTCAGCAGCAGTCGTAGTTTGCATCGTCTTGTCGTGGAAAAGGAGGGGAAGCTGCGCCGAGGCGACGAGGAGAGGGACGGAGGGCGGGTACTTAGCACGTACCTCGGATTACGGAGGAGATGAGGATGGGCATGCCGGCGCCAAAGGCCCATTCCTGTTCAAAAAGGTAGCCCCGGCGGGCATTCTGGACGAAATAGATGGCGTCCCAGCGTGTCAGCTTGGAAGGCAGGTCGAGAGCGGACTCGTTGAAGCCGAGGGCGCGCTGGGACATGAGGGTGGTGGAGGTGTCATAGGGCGGGCCGCCGAGGCTACTGCCAACGAGCAGGAGAAGAAGAATCGACTTCCAGGTGACAAAGGCGGCGACCAAGGTCTGGCGGTGGCCGGATGAGATGAGCATGGCGTCAGGAAGGCCATGAATCGGCTCAGAATGGCCTATTGTCGAGCAATTGCCGATGCCGTGCTGGTCAAAGGAATGGGCCGAATAGCGATGGATGGATGGATCTATTGGTTGATACGAAAACGAAGCGTCGAGTCGCGGTGTACGCCTTTCGTTTACTTTTCCTTTTGTTGCTTGTTTTGGGATTTTGTTGTGGGCACGTATCCGGCGAAGCTTCAACGAACCGCCACTTGCACCTACCTGTAGCCTGCAACAGTAGCCTTAACCTAGGTCAGGTACCTAACCAACTTCGGGGGGTTTTAAGCACGAGAAATACTCTATAAGGCCCTGAAGGGAAATGTGGAAGCAGTTGCGGAAGCACTAAGCACGAAGCACGAAGCACTAACAAGCACCTCAGCACCCCCACCTGCCCAACCACTTGGTGCTTGACACGCTTGACACGCTTGACACATGGTCCTGGACCCACGCCAAAAGCTGTATACTTGCTGCTGCTTACCTTCCCTATCTATGTACATGATAAGTAAGTAACCTAGGTGGGTATATACTTGAGGCCTAAGTCACCATGCCTGTAAACCAGCTTGCACTACTCGCCGACCATCTGGAGAACATGTAGAGCGGCCTTTATGAGGCGCCCGACTTACTGTCTGACCGCCCGATTGTCCGACTACTCGACTGTCCGGCTGTCCAAACTGCCCGGTGTTGGAGAGCGAATACTGAACAGTGAGATGATTGAGGAAATATGCGTGCCTCGAAACTATGGCAGCCGTCCGCCGTTCCGTAGGGAGTCCTGGTAGTAAAAGGTGAGACAAACCCATGATCACTTTATTACTATAAAGTAGACGAGTAGATGGCATCGCTTTCGTTTTCTTCTTGTGTTCTCGCTTTTCGCTTCGTATCATAAAAACATACTTCTAAGATGCACACGTCAACCAACAAACCATTAACCCATTAACCTTGCTCTGTATACGACTACGAATGGAAGCTATGGGATGGGATGGGATGGTAAGAACAAGGCGGATTTGACGCCAATTCGGACCACCACCCAGCTCTCAAACGAAGTGAGCCAGCAATGAGCATCACACATCACAACAGCAAGGATTGCCAAATTACAGCGGAAGAAGCGAAATACCCATGGTATGGTGGTAGTGATGGTGATGGTGTGGTAGTGTTGGATGAACCAAGCCAAACGACTGCAGAGGGCAGAGAGACAGAAAGAGAGACTGGTGTGTCCCTTTCGTCGCTGTCGCCTACCCCCCTCCCCTCCCCTACCCACCAGTTCTGGTCCATCATGAGCCCACGAACCAACGACTCTGAAGCCACTCTTCTCACCGTCGCACGCATATCGTACATAGCTGCTGCTGCGGGCGAGAGTCATTCGCACCGCTGGCCAGAAACATCTTCGGAACTCTATATCGACAAATACAACTCCCTAGCTCCCGCTCGTAGTGGACTACGACGTAGTAGTGGTACAGTACGTGGTGGGTACCCTTGAAGCAATAAGGTTGAGGGGAAACATTTGAGCTTCGTCCAATAGGATCTGGGCCTCCGTGCTCTCTTCCCATCGTCAATTTATCATCCCATTCGGCTGGCTCACTACCGAGTACCTAAGATAATCATCACATCAAACAAGCCGCAAACGCGGACAAACCCTTGACTAGCGACAGTAAAAGGTACGTGTATGCCTGTTTCTCACCTTATGTACTGTACTGCGGTGCGCATAATCTCACCGCCTACAGGTCAACTCTAGGTTACCAAGTCCACGCTCGTATATATAGAGTCCTCTAGGTAGGCAGGTAGTATACACGAGAGATACGGAAAAGTAGCTTTGCTTTGGTTCGCTTCCCTACCCTACCAACATACCTACATTTTCATTATAAAGTAACCTTACCTACCAACCAAACAGCCCGCTTACATCCATGGATGGTATACAGTACAGCGGCTCAGGCATTCGAAGTTCGAACCCCCCGCCAATCTCCATCTCGCTTATCACCACCATCACCACCACCACCACCACCACCACCACCAGCCTGCACTTGCAAGCCCCCCGTATCTAGCTAACTTTTTACTCGTCAAATACTGGATGTGACCCCAATCAGAACCACGACAGCGTCACTCGCAGCTCATCATCTTGCCTTTGTCCTGCATGCCTATCCGGCCAAGCTACTGGCTACTTGCTCGTTGCTACATATCTTTTTCCCATCGATGGGCGGTTGGCGGTTGCGCATTGCCCTTCTATTACCGCGTTTCTCTCATGCCACCACCCTCGCATGAGCATTGCAGAAACGGACGACACGCTCATCCCTGCCCCAGCAAAGACCAGCGGGTCCCAAATCTCCACCCGCATTCCGCCCTACCACTACGGCATGTACTTCATGTTGGTGAAGCCTAAGGCCTACAGGTGCTCCTAATCCCTTAATTCTCCAATTTCAGCTGGTTCCTGGATTAGGTGCCCCCATAATCATTACTTACCTTAACCATTGGCAGCACGGGCTGACATCAGCTCCCACCAAACAACTCAGCCTCAAATGCCACAAAACCATCTTGTCTGCTCAAGTACCACGCCTCCTCTTTCGACAGTCGGTATTTATACTTCTGAGCCGTCGACTCGACGACTCGCGACTTGCGATTCGCGACCCCCTCCAAGGAACTATCTCGTTTTCGAGCTGAGCTGTCGTGAAACTGGCTTTCCGACTTTCATTAATCTCACCTAGCGCCGCCTTTTGCATGTGAGCCGCCATCGACATCATCAAAGCCAAAAACTCGTGCTCTGCTCGGATTACGAGGGTGCGCTGGACTAATTCGCCCGCCCTGGCAGCCTGGAGTGGCCGGCTTATCCCATGAAAGCCGTCGGGGCTCCACCAACCGAGACCCCATTTTACCATTGCTGTAACCTTACGATCTTAGGTAGCTTGGAGCCTTCCATGGCTAGCAAAAGCCATCATTTGATAAAGGTCGGATACTGCATGTACTTGCCTGTCATCTGTCGTGCCTGGCCGGGCAAGTCGCGTTCTGTGGAATCTGGCAGAGCAGACAGCTAGCTCTCTCTCCTCATATGTTTGGCTGGCTGGCTGGCTGGCTGTCAACATGTTTCTTCACTCGGGTGCCAGTCTTCACGGGCATGAGTATTCCAACAAAACGTCACAACCCCCCGCTGGGCAAGCCGGCGCCCGTCGCAACCACCTGCTTCGATCAACTTTCACTTCGCCTGCACATCGACCATCTATTAGATCGTACAATTCGGCTTCTCCATCCCCCCCGCCACCACCTAGGCCCATCTCTTCCGTTTCTGCCGCCGCCGGAGTTCCCGCTCCCTCGATTTTGCGTGTTCACGGAAGGCCAATCTCTCGGAGGGCATCCAGCACTCCCGAGCCGGTCGTCAGGTTCCAAGAGCCTGCAGTTGATCAGCCGCCGCCGCCGGTGCATCGAGCATCTACTGTCTCGTATAAGCCAGATTCTCCATTTCCCCCGCCACTCCCTCCCAGGCCTGTCTCGTCAGCTGCCACCCACACAATAGCCACCTCTCCTTCTCTCACCTACGGCAAAGGCAGGCCACTGCCTTCCCGACAAGCGTCCAGCACTCCCGAGCCCGCAGCCAAGTTCCATGAACCGGTCGCAGAGCATGCGCTTCGCGCCGGCTGCAGAGACGAGACGATGAGCGGAGACGAGGGGTCCGCCTACATTTCAGACAGCGAGACGAGCCGGGCCGGATCCTCCGTTTGCTGCTCCAATCGGATGTCATCAAGGAGCAGTACATCTTACCTGCTTGCGCAGCCTGCTCCCAAACTCAATCAGCGATTATTGCATATACGACCCCAGCTAATTCTTCAGACGCAGCAGATATCCGCTGACAGGCGGACGAAACCAACCGTTGACGTGTATCCTTCTTCTGCTATAGCGCATTCGGCGCTGGTGAAACCCCTGTTCAAACGGTTTCCTAGACTGGCAAGGATCAAGAGGGAGTTGAGCGTGGGTGATATCATGCTGGTCAAAAGCGAGGATTTCAGTGCTCCTACGAAAGAGGCCCTGGACGAAGATGACGAGGACAGCATTAACAAACGGGACTTGGTGGCCATCTTGAGCCCGCTAGGCGGAGACATGGCCGAGATTGTTCTCTCCGACGGGGCTGTCTGGACGGCAAAGCCGCGCATCCAAGGTAGCGCGATTTCATACGACTTTACGACCGAGGATGAACATGGCAATTTTATCATTGCGCGCTGGGCCCGCCGCAGGGACACAAGCAAACCTTGTAATACTGCAGTTCCGGCATCGCTCACCGCGCCAGTCAGCTCTGCAGATCACCGGTTCACATTCAGCATGATAGATCCTTCGTGCCGGCGGCATCCCATTCTGGCAACGTTGAAGCCCAACCACCTGGAGGTCCAGGACACTTATACCACTGTGTCTCAGTCGGCGGGGCGGTACCCCCCGACTTCTTCGCTTCTTGGCTCACCCACGTCCATGAGCCCAGAAGGAATGGCGCTCCCTCAACGGACAGTACGGCCTGTTGAAGAGTGGCAGAAGACTCTCATTCAAGTCACGGCCCTCTGGGTTGTGCTTCACCATGGCTGGGTCCCTCAGTTTCGGCCCATGAACATCGAGTCTCTTGCTACTGCTGGCACGAATAACCCGCCCAAGGTTACACAGCAGACTCGCAGCTTCTCCTTTGGAAGTGGTTCTCCCGGCCAGACGAGAGGCAACCCGCTTCATCGCATATCCCAGAGGGTAGGCACCACCGGCCAGTGCTGTGGAGGGGAATCAAGTACCAATCTTCTGGGCGCGTTGCCTAGGAGGGCCACGTCCACCGGCGCTGCTTACATGCAGAAGCGTAACGCGCAGAATCGGCTGTCTATGGAATCGCCGTCAAGCGAGGACAGCGAACAGCGACCCAGCCAGAGTCCCTTGGGTGGGGACTGGAACGGGAGCGGGAGCCTCACGAACCGATCTCGTGAAGGGCCGCCAAGCGGTCTAGCCAGGCCTAGGCGACCTAATTTGACTCACGACGTTTCATACCCGCCGCCGCCAGGCGCCTCTCTAGCGCCTGAGCCACTCCCGACTCACCGGCGTGTCATGTCGGAATACTATTACAGCACACCGTGGAGGGTATCCTCGCCACTCTCAATGGAGGAAGATAAAGACCCCTTCGAACATGCGAGTTTTAAGCAACCGATGGTTGTCGATTCGGGCCTGGAGGAGGGTGGCTCCGAGTTACGGCCCAGGACTCCTCGCAGACGGAGCATGCTCAATTGGTTCACGAGATTGCGGGGCCAGTAGGATTCAACTCGCACATCGGGCTCGGTCTATTGGAACCGGTGCTTTCGCCGAAGTTCTTCCCAAAAGGGGCATCGAAAGAGAAAAGATGGCCCTCAGTATAATAAATACCTACCTGCACACGGGCAAGGACTGGAGACTTCAACGGACCTGTTGTCCCGGCCTATACGTTAGCCCGACGTACCCTAGACCTGAGGAAGGAGAAAAGTAGGTGGGCGTGCCTCTTGTGGATAGTACATTAATGGCACCTGTACTCTGCGTTCCTGACGCGACACATATATTAAATGATTGTATTGTTACGAATGAATGTCTGGTGCATGGAAGACGTAGTAAAGAAAAAGTCGAACAGTGAGATATTCGCTAAAGATACCGTTCCGCTTTTGATTAAAAATAATGACGTGCATATGTCCGTTCTATTGGCGAAAACATAGAGGGGGGCCTAGGCGATGGATGCTCTCGGATATGATAAGCAGAAAGTCCACGTGAAAGAGGACGAAAGCTAAAAGGGGGTAGCGCAGAGATGCATTGAGGCCGAACCTTATGACTCTTCCGGTGTGGCCAACAAACAACCCGGTGATCGGTAAGGAGGTTGCAGATCTGGCATGGGTGAAATGTCAGCACCGTGTGAACCTCGGGCCCGGAACAAGAATAAGGAAAGAGTTGTTTGTGAGACAGCCAATCATGGAAGCAGCGAGAGATTCTCCGCGCCCGGAAACTTTCTTCGAGCAACCGCTTTACCAGTCAGCTTGTCGCGCTCATCGAAACCATCGGTCAACGGCAAGCTGACAAGCCAAGCCAAGCCAAGCCCGGTGTTCTCCCGTGCGGGGGCCAGCCGTGGGACTACGGGTCGTTGACGGGATAAGTGCAGCTTCTGGTTTTGCTACATTTACATCTGCCCTGGCTGGCTGCTTACGATAAGTACTATAGGTTACCTGACTGTATAGGCTAGGTGGTTACTTAGAAGTACCCAAGGGATTAGGCCTATCCATAAATCTGGAGCGAAGCCGGGGCTAGGATGAGGCCGGGGTAGCACGGTCAACTACCATCAATTGACACATGCCTCAATCACGTAAACGTCCATGGAGCAGCGAGCGAGGACGGCGTTTGGACAATGATGCATGGCACTACCATCTAGGTATTTTCTTTTTTCAAAACCGAGAGAAAAAACACCCAAAAAAGACTCATTACTCACTCCTTACCCACAAGGTCGAATATAACCGAGACTGGTTTTCTCGCCGAGCTATAAGAACATTGTCTCGCTGCTTCCCTTTCAGGACAGTGTTGAAAGAGGCACTGCATCGACTTTTGTTCCGTATCTTCCAGCCGCGTCCAGGTTACCCAGCGACTGGTTCTGAGTGTTCCCAAGTCAAGCCTAACTACGTCTACACCTACCCGAACCTCGTAGCAGGTGGCTCTTGTGCGGTTGATCCTGATTCTCAGACAGAAAATGGCGACGTGCACAACCACTGCTAGCGGCTCATCGACCGCCGTCATGGAGATGCAAGCGCCTCATTCCAAGCTCGAGGTTCAGCTGCCTGATGAATCCCCTCAAGAGGACCCGGGCTCGCCACCGCCGACGGCGACTGAGATGGTCCAGCGCTGGAACTACCCCAAAAGCAATGTGCCTAAGATAGGGGCTTGTTTCTGGTCTTTTGTCGTCATGGGTGCCAACGATGCTGCCTACGGCGTAAGCTTCCCTCACTCCATGTTCTCTGTCTCCAGTGGGCCATCGATCCTGAGTAGCTAACGACCATCTTGAGTATAGGCCTTGATTCACTACGTAAGTAACGGGCATGGTCTCTCAATTAGCCGGGCCTGGAGACTCATTAAAGATGAACGCATCATCGGTAGATCGAGAAATACTACAATCTCACATACACGATTGTCTCGTTGATATTCCTCTCGCCCTTCGTGGGTTACACGGCCTCTGCGCTCCTGAACAACTATCTCCACGGGAGTGTCGGACAGCGAGGCGTGGCAGGTATTGCGTCAGGGTGCCACATGTTGGCATACATTATCGTGAGTATTACTTGCTCCTCTGCGCAGGAGCTCTAGCAGCAGCAGCAGCAGCAGCCATATTAACTGAACCCAAAACCAGATCGCTCTTCATCCCCCATACCCAGTTATGGTAATTGCCTTCATGATCGCGGGTTTCGGGAATGGCCTCGCTGACGCGGCTTGGAACGCATGGGTTGGAAACCTTGACCGCGCCAACGAGATGCTTGGTTTCTTGCATGGCTTCTATGGTCTCGGTGCTGTTCTCTCGCCCTTGATCGCAACCAACATGGTGGCTAACGCCAAGTTGCCGTGGTACACGTTCTACTATATAATGGTTAGTATGCTTTTCATTTCTTTTCTCCCACTCCCTACACAATACGAAAAACGCGGCATAGTTTTCATTTCCTCCATATTGCTACTCCTGTGTCGTTTTCAGGTTGCTTTCCTTTTTGGTAGTAGTTGGTATGAGTACTTATATTTACACGACTACTGTAGATCGGCCTGGCAGGCCTCGAGATTTTCACCTCGGTTGCTGGGTTCTGGACGTCGACGGCCGCGGCGTACCACACCTCTATCGCGCGGCAGCACGGGGAATCCGAGGGTCCGCGAGGCAGTCTACGCGAGGCGCTAATCAAGCGGCCGTCAGCGCGGGTGACCTGGCTCTGTGCATTGTTTTTGCTGGGCTATGTCGGCATCGAGGTCGCCCTTGGCGGCTGGATCGTCGTCTTCATGATCCAGGTCCGCCAGGGCGCCGAATTCGCCAGCGGCATGACGGCCATGGGCTTCTGGCTCGGCATCACGATCGGTCGCGTAGTGCTGGGGTTCGTCACGCCGCGGCTGGGGGAAAAATTGGCCATCACCGTAAGCTTTGCTCTCTCTCTCTCTCTCTCTCTCTCTCTCTCTCTCTCTCTCTCTCTCTCTCTCTTTCTTATTCTCTCATTCTTTAGGCGGCACGTCACGAGATTAGCTTCTTTACCCGAGCCCGTTCAGTTGTTGCCTCTTCTTTTCTTTACTGACCCATCTATGTATTTAGATCTACCTGCCCATTGTCATGGGCTTGGAGCTGTTGTTCTGGCTCGTGCCCAAGTTCATTGTGTCGGCCGTTGCCGTGGGCCTCCAGGGGTTCTTTCTTGGACCCCTGTTCCCCGCCGCCATTGTGGCCATGTCCAAGCTGCTCCCGCGCCACCTGCATGTTGGGGCTATTGGGTTCGCGGCGGCGTTCGGCGGCAGCGGGGCCGCCGTTCTGCCCTTCGCTGTCGGGGCCATCGCGCAGGCCAAGGGCGTCCAGGTGCTACAGCCCATCATCCTCGCCCTGCTCGGGGTCATCACTTTGCTCTGGCTCGGGTTGCCCAGGTTTAACAAGAAGCAAGTGTGAATACTCCACGACAAGCTATCGATGGCTGGGGTCAGCAAGATACATATGCGGCTTATTCTTATTGATGGGCCGAGATTGGAGATGGGTGCTACTTGATGGGGGACGTGGGAATGTGGAGATGTCGAATGGTCTGCGCAGGTTGATTCTGGACGCAAAGCTACCTAAAGGAGTGGGTGGTGAGAAGCCATGGCAGCATTGCATGGATATCGTGCCTTTCGCATCAGCTATCCCTGGTAGTAAATGATTATTGTGACTTCCACATGCCTACCTACGGTATGTACATTGGCAGGGGGACGAATAAGCATACATACCTACCTAAGAACCTAATAATAAATCTACGGGGCCAGCCGCGGTTCGGCCCTGTGGGAGCTTCAGCAGTGACATCAAGACCTTCTTCGACTTCAGGTGGGGTTGGTTGGGGTTGTCTCTTCCAGCCTCAGCTAACATAGTACCCTAACCTTAGGTTAGGTACCTACATAAATATAGGTTTAAGTACTTGCCAACAGTGCTGCAACCTGCTACTGCTAACCTCGTAACCTCGACGTCAACTCAACTCAGAGGGCGACAGACAACAATATAGCTGACAAGGTCAAGCTGAGGTGCTGCTGCGGGCCACACTTTTCCTCCATCATATGTTAGGTGCTTAAGTACTTATGTCGAAAAGACCACAAGGTCCAAAGGTCCAGTGGTCCAGTGGTCCAGTGGTCTAACCTAGGTACTGGCAGACGCAGGGCAGGTGGGCATCCATTCACTCACCAATCCATGCTGCTCCGCTGCGACAATACGTACACGAAAGGTTACCTAGGCGCTAGGTAGGTAGGTAGGTAGGTAGGTAGATAGGTAGGTACGACTACACCAACGGTTCAACGCACTGCCCAACTACCAGCCTTGTCACATCCCCATCAATCTGATTAATTGCAATTGATTGCTTCCACCAAAAGAGCAATCGAACCTGCACCTACGCTGTTGCTACAAACTAATGCCGCCGCCGCCGCCGTCGCCGCCGCCGCAGCACGAGACCAGTCTTCTACCGCTACCTGTCACCACCACCACTACTACCGAACATATCCAATTGCATCTGAACAGCCCTCTTCTCGTCGCCTCCCACGAAAGACGCTGCCTTCTATCGTCATCGTCATCGCCACCACCATCATCATAGGCTCGGCCAACCTCTGCACGACGTCACTAATTAACTGCCTGCGCTGCCACTGCCACTGCCACTGCACTCCGATACTCGCAACTCCCATGGTTGCCACTACCGTCTGATCTATTTCACTCCGTAAGGGAAAACGAGGCCCCTCAAGCAAACAGCTTCGTCCCACACAAACACCTCTCCATCCCGCCGCATCTACGCGATGGAGGACCATCTCGACCTGTCCAACGCTGGAGCTTTGTCCGGGGCCGCCCAGTTTCTGAGCGCCTTCGGCTCCTCGGGCGAACCCATCTCTCGTGCCACATCCCCGGGCCTCCCGTCCACCCCCGATGTCGACTCTCACGATACCACCAAGCGCCACCGACCCCGAACCTTTTCCTACTTCCAGCTGCTCCCCTACCCCGTCGAGGAGGAGGCACAACGCGACGCTGCTCTGCAAGGGATCCTCAAACAGCTGTACATCTCCATCAAGGCCCAAGACTTCTCCCCGGGCGCCCTCCACTGGACCCGTCAGCTGTCCGGATGGCTCAGCCTCAAGTTTGACATGCCCAGGGACCTTCGCGCCAAGCTCGCGAGGCTCTACTTCCATCTCTCCCTGGCCCCGGGCCTCGATGGCGCCGCTGCAGACCGCTTCTCCAGGATGGTCTCGACTCTGGCTAGGCGGAAACATCTGCTGAAGCCCGGCGAGGACCTGACCCTGGACTGGAGACCATTGTGGAAGGAGATCAGGGCCCTGGTGCTTCCTGGCGAAGCCCCGGCCCACCATTCCGCTCGCAGACGAGGCTTGAAGCACCTGTGGAAGCTCTGCCTCCAATCCTATACATATTTCGACCCAAGCGAGCGACGTGCAATGCTGGACGAGATCCTGCCCTTCTTCAGTACCTCGGATCTCCAGGATGCCTACATCGTTGTCGGTACCCTCAACATCCTCATGCCCACAACCCCCGCCCCTCCCACCGCGCCCCAGTCGCAGCCGTCCGACTTCGTCCCGACCTTCTTCCATCTCTGGTCTTTAATGACTAGGTCCAAGGTCTTCGATACCACCTTCCTAGACATGTTCTCGCGCATGGCACGAGATTACTTGACCTACCGCCACGTCCCTTTTACCGAATACGGCATCTTCACCCGAGAGCAATCCGATCTTATCTTCACGGCCATCCTCCGCCTGACCGAGATTCCCGTTGGCCAGGCCAACTCCCCGTACACGTCCCTGGATTACTCCTCGGGCATGGGCATCTTCCTGGAGAAGGACAAGAAGAAGCACCCCATATCTTATACAATTGCTCGCTGGGTGGTATCATCACTGTCGCCCCAGTGCCTAGAGAAGGATGGCTCTATCCTCAACAGTCTCGAGGGCCTCCTGGAGTCCATTGACACCTTCTTCCACCCTTCGAACCAGGGCTCGTGGACCACCATGTTGGCGCAGATGACTTTCTATCTGACAGAGATGTTCGTATCGCGATGGAACAAGGAACAGAGAAACGAGCAGGATACTCCTGTTGATCGGAGGCTCAACGAGGTATTAAAGCACAGATTCGTCAAGAGCCTTCGCGAGGTCACCTTCATGGGGCTGTTTGGCAAGAGCACCAAAGTCACCAACATGTACTTCGGCGCACTCCAGAACCTCACATATCTCGAGCCGGACCTAATGCTCCCTGGCGCCCTGCAGAGGTTTTACCCAAGTTTACAGGGGCTGGTCGAAGTTCATCGTACGACCTCGAGTCTCTGCGGTTTACAAATGATTGCCAACATCATGTCGCGGCAGAAGGGTTTCCGCTGTCATATTACTGCACTGCTTGCCCTGGCCCTGCCCGGCATCGACGCGAACGATCTCAACAAGACTCAGTACACGTTGAACTTCATCCAGAGTGTCGCGTACAGCATCCCATTTGTGGACCTCACCAAGGAGAGCTCAAGTGTGCACGATACCACGCTGGCGATGCAATGGGTTCAGGGCGAGATGGAGCGCATGGAGAGAGAAGGCCAGGAAGTCCAGATTGACTACAAGAACGAGCTCAGCGATGAGGATGAAGCGAATATTGTGCGTTCATCTACGGCGGGTTTCGGAGAGTTCATCCTGGCTCTTTTGGGAAAGGTTTTCACGTTGCTCGAGAATCTCCCGGATTCCTCCCAATTGCGGACTGGCTCGCCGGAAGACAACATCATCAACACTCTCCCGGCAGCGCTGACCCCGCTGTTTGCGTCCCTTTCTCCCGAGCTGTTTGACATGGCCCTAGAGAAGCTGTCGACTTTCGTATCCACCCATGTTGTCCACCAAGCACGTGATGCCATGGCTTGGATTTGCAATGCTCTCTGCAAAGTGAACCCGGAGAAGACACTCAAGGTCTTCCTTCCCATGCTGATTGTCAATATCCGAAATGAAATTGACTATAACGGAGCTGCTTCAGATCGAAGTAGCGGCACGGAAGTTTTGCCCCGTGATCGTGCGCTGGTCTGGCATGTCAGCATTCTCAGCATGTGCGTTGTTCATGTCGGGGCAGAGGTCCTCAAGTACAAGGCTGAGCTCTTTGACATTGCAAAGTATATGCAGGAAAAGTGCCGAGGACTCCCTACCATCCACATCAGCAACTACATCCACCATCTGTTGCTAAATCTCACAGCCACTTATCCTATAGACAACGCGCTGTTCGAGCCCGAAGTTATCAAGAGGGGATTGGACGTACATGACTGGGGTCAACCAACCTCGCCCGCTGATCTTACCATCCGATGGCATCGCCCGCTGCCGGCAGAACTGGAATTCGCCGTGGAATTGTTTCAATCGCAAGCGCAGGGTGCCATGGAGAGACTTGAGATGTTCATGGGCAACGACGCTCCGGTCAGCAGAAAAGGAAAGAACAAAGAATGGTCTGACGAGGTCTCGCGTCAGCTTACACAGCTCAGGCTGGTGATTTCCGGCATCGCTATACTGTTCGACCCTAAGTGGGCATTCAGCGACGCAAACGGTGTAAATGGTTCACATGCCGATGATGATGGGGACGAGATGATGAAGGACCAGGACGACGAGGAAGAGAACCCCCTGGCTGAAGCTGGCGAGGACGACGAGACCAGGCCACAGTTTAAGTATCAGAGCGGATACTTGCTGACACCCGAGAACCCTCTCTATCATCGTATCCATGAGATGCGTGATCAGATCGGATGCTTACTGTCTAAGACTCACGCGTTTCTCAACAACCAGCAAGAAGACGACGTGCCTTGTTTCACAGCCCTGTACTCGACTTATCGCACCTGGATTACGGATGTAGGCTTTGAGAGATCTGCGCACCCTCTTGAGCGCCTGCAGAGGCTCTACAAGGCTGACATTGGCCCCTTCAAGATTAGCGGTCTTCGCAAGGCCTACCCGCGTCCACTCCTCATCAAGCGTGCCGATGCGTACCAGCTGCAACGCGTGAAGCATAATGCCTCCGTTCGGAGGAAAAGCGGGATCGACCGGCAACTATTGCTCGACCTGGCCGAGTCCTGTACTTCGCAGTATGCCGATGTGCGGAGAATTGCCCAAGGCGCCCAGGATGCCTCGCTGAAGGTGCTAATTGGTGGTAGGCCTCTGGTCATCCCCGTCATCCTGGAACGCTTCCGAAAAGCCATGGATGCGATGGATCATGACCGCATCAAGGGCGCCATGTACACATTGCTCTTCACTAGTCTGCTCAAGACTCTGATACGTGATTGGCGATATGCCCCCGACCTTCTCCGCCTCTACATCAGAACTGCGGGTGTCGACAAGACATCTATACAGAACTTGGGAGCAACCGCCCTCTACCCCATGATAGAGTTTGGAAAACGCTTTGAGCTCATGGTCTTGCTGGATGATGACATTGTGTCCCAGATCAAGCCGGCCGAGGACTGCTCCAGTGTCATAGCGTCGCGGCACGAGTTCGTCGTCGAGCGACGGAGGAAAGTTGAAGAGAAGAAGATTGCCCTCGGTCTCGAGCTTATCGAGCTTTCCAAGGAATCCCACTGGAAGACGGCCAGCCGATGCGTCATCTTCACGACTAACCTCTGCGTTCGGTTCGATTCGATTGCGCCGCCTCAGTTCATCGAGCTGGTAACTAGAGGTACCAATGACCCACACCCGGGCCTCCGCAGCAGTTATCTCACTGCCTTCTCGAATGTCTTCGCGGCGATTGATCAGCGTGCTGTATACAACCATTCCTATCGAGATTACCTGGAGGAAAAGGAGAAGGATGTCAACAAAGTCGTCATCCCTGTCGAAAAAGGCGACAATGAGTTTACTCGAAAGTTCCTCGACAGCTTCGCCGACCCGGATCATGCCGAGTACTTTGTGGATTCCGACTATGCCGGTTGGCTTGCCTGGGGCAAGAAGTTCAATGCTTTCCGCATCAAACCGAAACGTTTTGACGAATATGACGATGTTGAAGTTGCTGCAAGACAGCAGATTGGTAAACTGATCACCAAGGATTGGTTGAAGCAGTTCTTCGACTACCTGAAGCAGGAACCGCGTGATTCATCGTCGGACAGGTTCCGCAGCCCCGTCGTGATCCTTCTGATGCATGTATTCGACTTGATGAATTACGGACAGACGGACCTGACGTTTGAGAATGTGAAGACGTTGACGGCCGAGGTTTACGGTGACGGTACTGACAAGCATCAGCATCGTGCCACATCAGAGATATTGGGTGCCATGCTGGCCGGGTCGGCGGATGACCCTGTGGAGATGAAGCAGCAGTCATGGGGATTTGCCCAGCCCATGCTGCTTCAGATCTTTGCCGACAGCCTGACTCCCGAGAACCTTTCGTATTGGATGACATGTCTGCACTTTATCATCGACACCAAAGACCCACGACGCGCGCCTGAACTTGTGAAGACGCTCAGCTCGTTCCGGTTGGATATGTCGTCGAACGCGGCCTTCAAGGAAGCTTCTAAAGTAGGGCTTTTGGAGTTCCTCATCAACGACTGCGGTTGGCACTTCCGTCACGAAAAGCCTGTTTTGGCCGACTTTCTAGCACACATCGATCACCCATACAAGTCAGTTCGTGAGGCGATTGGCCGTGTTATAGCGACTATATATCGGACCCGGTACCATGAATCGTTCGAGAACGTGTCTGCCCTCCTGGACCAGAACAAAGCCATATCGTCTTCTGGAATTGGCATCCGGCCCTACCAGCCTGACGAGGAATTTGTCCGTACCATCCAGGACGTCTTCGCGCGCCTGGAGCAATGGAGACATGAGCGAACCCCCGGCCAACAGACGCCATCCTCGTACACTTCTGGCTCCAAAACGGTCCTGACGTGGCTGGACAACACGTTGTCGTCACAGGAGTGCACGCAGCTCACGTCGTTCTTCCCCGACCCCTTTATCGACCAGCTTCTGCACATGATGGATGTGAAGGAGGACCCGGAGCTGATGAGACTTGCCTATCACGTGTATCGGCACCTTCCGAACATCCCTTTCCGGACTGGAGAAGATGGTCCGTTCATCGCGGCGTTGATCCGGCTGGGAAAGGGCGCGGCTTCATGGCACCAGCGATTGCGCGCGCTCGTCAACATGCAAGTCATCTACTTCCGGCGGCTGTTTCTGATGGCGGCATCTCAACGCGAGATTCTTTTCGATGCGGTGGGCGACATGTTGGCAGACCCGCAGCTCGAGGTTCGCACTGTAGCGGGAGCCACACTGGCGGGGATGATTCGATGCTCGCCAGCAGCAATCCGGAACCCCGTCATTGAATCACTGAAGGCGCGGTTCGAGCGCTCCCTCGGCCAGAACCCGATGCCGAAGAAGAAGGCGCCTGGGACGGACACGCCGGTCAACGCAACGCAGCAGATTGTGCGGAGGCACGCGGCTGTGCTGGGGCTCGGCTCGCTGATCGAGGCGTTCCCGTATGCGACGCCGCCGCCGAGCTGGATGCCCGAGGTCCTAGCTTTGCTAGCCCGGCGTGCAGCTAGTGATCCAGGCGTGGTCGGCAAAGCCACCAAGAGCATCCTCTCGGAATTCAAGAAGACTCGACAAGACAGCTGGGGAGTGGACCAGAAGGTAAAATTCGTGCCCGCCATTGATTAAGCCTCGTGCTTGATGTCACCATTCAGTTATGTGGACTAACATTGTCGCTTCTCTCTAGTATTTCACCTCGGAACAACTGGAAGATCTCGAGGGTGTCCTCTGGAAGAGTTACTTTGCCTAGAGATAGTCAATACTCTGCTGTTGGATGTAGATAGTGTGGAATAATAGACCAAGCGTTGCATCTCTCTTGGACGTACCCAACGAGAGTTGGCTCGCGTTTCGCACCAGTAGCGCCCAACGCGCCACCACATGTGTAAGCAACTTTCCCACGTAATTTTACACAGGCTTTAGGTTTTGCCAGCGGGTCGCCATTGGTTTCTACATGAACGATGCTTCACATGTGTCACGATGCGCCAATTGACAGCTTCCACGTCCAAGGCAAGCAGAGTGGTTATATTGCGACAGGAACAAACTGGTTAATTATGTCGGGGACCCGAGCCGACTGTCGTTCAGCATAGCATAGTACCATACATATACAGTTCCCCGGTGCAGCACGGGGTAGTAAGTACCGTCGGTGATACCGCTCGCTTTACATAAGTAATGTTCGGACTTTTCGCCTCCCCGGAAAAGTGCGGCCACGGTGCAACGGCGCAATTAAGCTTCCCATCGCATCAATGAGTAATAACATGGGATATATAATAGGCCGGCCGTCTGTCACCCTGCCATTTCGCCTCCTTCTCCTTGCTCGTAGGGTAATAGTTTTTTGATATTCTGTGTTCCTTACCTTTTTCTTTTTTTCTTGTTCCTCGTCGCCATCCAGTTGCACACACCAAGAGAAGGGGGAAACGGTCACCATGATCACCGCAGACGTTCTAAATCACATTCGTCAGCAACCCCCGATCATTACAGTCTACCGCGGCTGGAAAGATACGGGAAAGCACGTCTGGTCGCCCTTTGTCATCAAGCTCGAGGCCCGCCTCCGTTTCGGCCAGGTCGCCTATCGCACGGCGGGGGGCTCTCCCAAGACAGCGCCCCGAGGCAAGATTCCCTACGTTGAACTTTCCCCATCCTCCTCCCTGTCGCAGCTGCAGCGACTGGCAAATGCAGGAGGCGACGACGCGCTGGGCGACTCGGGTCTCATTGCCAAAGCGCTGACAGAGCGGGGCATACTTCCGGATCTGAACGCAAGGCTCAGTAAGCAGGATCGGGCCAAGGATCTCGCCATCCGGGCCATGCTAGAGGACCGGCTATGCTTTTATCATGTGAGCCAAGCCCTCGCACGGCCACTTCCAGCTAGCTTGATGAACTGCAGCGACTGACGGCTGACACGGTGAGAATCCAGGCATGGGAACGCTGGATCAACAACTACTACACGATGCGCGATCACATATTTAGCGCCATGCCGTACCCCGTCCGCGTCGTGATAGGGCTGCTGGCCTTTCGCGGCATCTCCGCCACACTTCACGGCCAGGGAACGGGCCGATTCACAGCCGAGGAGATCGCGGTCTTCCGCCTCGAGATCTGGGAAGCGGTCGACGCCCTGCTCACAGTGTCGAGAGACCAGGCACGGGCGCGGGGCTCGGCGAACATCGAGGACCCGTTTTGGGTCTTGGGCGGGGAGGACGCAACCGACGCCGACGCAACCGTCTTCGGGTTCGTGGTCAGTGTCTTGATCTGTACAGCGTAGGTGCCGTTCCACAGTCCCCTCTCCCCGCCCCCGACGATAATGTCAAACTAAAGGGTTGATCCGGTCAACGGGACAGACAAGACGAGGTGCTGATTGAATCATGTGAGAAAACAGGGGCCCGGATTCGCAGGCAGTTGTCAAGGGGTTCCCAGTCATTCTCGAGTACGCCGACAGGATTCAAGCTCGGTATTTCCCTGACTACGAGAAATGGTCAGTATGATATTGCTCCTTTATTGACATAAAGGTGGTCATGATATCAAGGTCGACTTGTATATTTAAGTAGAATTTCCAAGGGGTCTTCACCTGATATACTATATACACACCCCAAATGAACTGGATCTTTCCCTACGGCATCTCATGAGAGTCGGCTCGCTGATCACCAATCAGATGTCGATGCTCGTTGGGTAGTTCGGCAGGTGGCGAGTAGGTCGTGTTCTCCTTCATCTGCGGCTCGGCATATCCCTGCTGCCCAGGGGGCGGCGCGTAGTACCCTCCACCGGCTTGACTGTTGGCATACCCTCCTCCGGCCGTGCTACCCGAATACCCGCCAACCGAGCTGTCCGCGTATCCTCCTCCCCCTCCTCCTCCTCCGGCATGATGCATCTCCGAAGTTGGGTAGTACCCGCTCTGCGAATGCGTGGGGTTGTTGCTATGTAGTTCTTGGCCGGCCGCGGCCCGGTTCTTCCGGCGGCGCCAAATAGCGGCCCCGAATACAGCGGCAATAAGGGCCACGCCGGCGATGCAGCCTATCACGATACCTGCGATGGCCCCAGACCCTAATCCCTTACTACTGCTGATGTTGCTGTCGTTGTCCTTTGAAGATTGTTGGCCTTCTCCTCCGGCCTTTTCGCCGTCCGGAACGGCGGCCGTGGGCGTTGTTTGACCCGTGGTGACGGGCGATGACGATGACAATGATGGGGCCGGCGTGGAAGTCGCGCACTGTGACGTCGAGACAGTCTTGGCGAAGAAGGTGTTGCTGGGAAGCGTGTTCACGCCAGCCTTGGTGCAGCCCACGCCCTCGACCTTGCCCTTGTAGAAGCCGTTGTACCCGGGCTGGCAGCACCAGGCGCCGTCGCTGACGGAGCCATCGTCGCCGCCCCAAAGGGTCCATTGCTGGTTTGGACACTGTTTTGTTACACACGACATGATCAGCATCTGTTCTTCTTTTGCTCCTCGTTTCCCACTTTCGTCACCACCCACCACCATTACGGTATATGGCGATGTACAGTCAGTAGACATGCTCTGGATGTTCTTTACTTACCCTGGGCCTCTCCCTGGCCTGGTTGATGCAGTCTTCACCCTCTTTGCAGCACCAGCTTCCGCCCTGGGCCCCAACGCCGGCGCAAACGTAGCCGCTGGGGCAACAGCGCCGCTGCGTTCCCATGCCACAGTCGATGGGCGCATTCGAGGGGCAATACCGGCTGTCCACGCGGAGCGACCATCCGCCATCGTAGGAGCACACATTATTGTCCGCTATGCCGGGCGTGGCCAGTATCGCCGCCCCCCAAATGAGGAGGGCGGCTCGTCGCGATGTGGCCACTGCTGGAAATTGGCTCATGTCTAACGTCGTGCGTCGTTGCCGTTGTTGCCCGTGTTCCGGTGGTTCTTTTTCTCCTCCTTGTTGGCGTTATTGTCTGTTTGTCCGACAGCCAGTATGCAAGAGACCTATGTCACTGTCCACGCGCGTGTAGATGGGGGCAGTGTTGCCCAGTTACTGCACAAGGCGGAATGCCTAATCAGTCCACATTAAACCGTACACAACAAGAGAGAGGGGGGAGAGAGAGAGAGAGAGAGAGAGAGAAAGAAGGAAAAATGGGCGAAAGGAGAAGATCAAGAAGAGATAGAGGGGGTGAGAGAGAGAGACAGACAGATAGAGGAAGCAGACCTCGCCGATCTATGGGGAGGGTTACATATGGGGGAATATGGCTCGACCAGTTGCCATTGTTCAGTTTTGACATGGCATCACATCAGCCCGTTTCCATCATGCTTGCGCCTACCCCTGCCTGCCTCGCTGCCTCCATGTACATATATGTATGCTTTTTTTCTTTCTCCTCCAACGCTTGGATGGGGGGGGGGGGGGGGGGGGGGGGCGGCGCGGGGGGGGGNCCCCCCCCCCCCCCCCCCCCCCCCCCCCCCCCCCCCCCCCCCCCCCCCCCCCCCCCCCCCCCCCCCCCCCCCCCCCCCCCCCCCCCCCCCCCCCCCCCCCCCCCCCCCCCCCCCCCCCCCCCCCCCCCCCCCCCCCCCCCCCCCCCCCCCCCCCCCCCCCCCCCCCCCCCCCCCCCCCCCCCCCCCCCCCCCCCCCCCCCCCCCCCCCCCCCCCCCCCCCCCCCCCCCCCCCCCCCCCCCCCCCCCCCCCCCCCCCCCCCCCCCCCCCCCCCCCCCCCCCCCCCCCCCCCCCCCTCAGAGCAGTTAGGGGCGCGGCTGGGCCGTCATTTCCAGGCGCTGCTTGCCCAGAACTGCCCTGGGGAAAAAAACGCGGGTCTTCGCATAGCGCTGTCAGCAGCATCCCGGGCAGCGCCTATCGACGTGTGGTCTAGCAAGGGTTGTTTGATATTATTGGGATCCTTCAGTGGGCATCCCATCTGTTTTTCGACCATTCAGATTCCAGATTCCAGCCCAAGCGCTGCCTTGTGGATACACAACGTGGTCGGCAATCAAAGGGCCACCCAGAAGGCCAGGGCAGTTTGCGGCACAGCAGCGACGCCGGTGCTTTGTGCTTTTGGGTACTGTTTTACTGTGTAAGCCGCAGATCGCTTAAACAGCCAAGATTATTTTCAATCCGCTATTTTCAACGAGCCTTTGAACGGCCGCGCCAGGATAGTCATCATGAACGTGGGTGTTGGGTGTTACGTTTATAGCGAAGGTTATATATACCCTCTACAGACAGAGACCGAGCAACTTCCGGCCATCTTCATCGGCATTGCACTCATCCGATGCTTGCGACCGACCAGACCAGTAGACCGAGAGTTATTGGCGCTGCTTGACCTTGGGTTGGTTAGTAGCGGTCTCTGGCCAAGAGCCTACCTAAGGTTACCTATCATAAATAAACAGGACAACCACATGCAGGTATGTTACAAATTACAGCATTTGTCGATCGCGCCTGTTTCAGTTGGCTTGGGGGATTCCCCCCCGCTGGCAAATGTCGGTCGCATCCTTCATCAGCTTTTGATTGGTTGGTTCTACGGTATACCGGCCCCCATCTACAACCCAGAACTCCCAGAACATAGAAGATCAAAATGATCACAAAGATGTGCGGTCGTGTGCAGTCGCTGTTTCCGTCCCCCGCGAGGCCCCCCCTCCCACCCAGCAAGACGAGGCTAAGCCGCTAGGATGAAGAAGCGCATGACGGAGCTGATGGGCTCAGCGGATTTTGACATACTTGGTATGCGTCCCGCTGGCTACGACGGGTCCCGCTCTCCCATCGACCAGCTTGGAGATGGTGACTGAGGTGAAGCCCACGGAGCCGCCCACCTTGTCGGCCGTGGCCTCGATCTCGATCTCATCCCCTTCCTTGGCCGAGGACAAGTAGCGCACGTGGATGTCGACCGAGACGCCCGTCTTGTCGCGGAGGTCCCAGGTCGCAATGGCCATGCCGCCGGCCCAGTCCACAATGGTGGCCGAGACGCTGCCGTGTAGGCCGCCCGATGAGTTCATGTGGTTTCGGGAGAGTACGGTCCGGGCTTGGACGCGCCCCTTGGTGGCCGAGACGATGCGAACATCGGAGAGGGTGAGGGCGTAGATGGGGGACCTCTGCAGCTGTTTCGCTACCACTGACTCAATGTGCATCTTGATCTCGTCACCTTGACTGGATCCCATTTTGTTGGTTGGTTGGTTGGTGACGGTGACGGTGATGGTGACGGTGACGGCGATAGTAAGGAATGGATGCGAAAATCCGTCAATTCTCTTTACTCTTTTCACTGGGCTGGGGGCAGGAAATAGTCCCTAAAATGCTGGGGGGTTGATTGATTGACCTGGTCCCGGCAATTGACGTGAAGCTTTTTGAAGGTGGAAACTTTCGAGGTTGTCATTGGATGCCTTAACCTTAGGTAAGTAAGTTCTTACCGTAAGGTAGCCTAAGGTTGTTTAGGTGTAGACTTTCTTTGCTAGGACGATTAAAGGTAAACATGAATTCTTTACTTGGCCGATACGTATATTGATACATTGCAACCAGCAATACCCAGGTGATGGTGATTTCCCGCAGGACAGAATATATAACCTATGCTATAGTAGAATACTTACTTCCCAACCAAACAAAAAGATCCAACCTTAGCTGGTATCTCAGACCCCCTCTAGGACCGCCATGAGACGTCCAATCATCCCGCCTGCATCTGTTGACGACATTCTTTCACCCGAGGCAAAAATACCCACATCCACAGAGTCGGCGTTGATTGCAGCCTCGACATCGATGGCATCCTGCCCGACCCAGTTAGCGCCTGCATCATCTTTTGTCTGTGCCGGTGCACCATGGGGAACAACTTACCACGTATGTCTGCCTCACGGCATTATTCGTCATACACGCGTCCGCAGGCCATGCCAGCCCCTCGGCGCTTTGTGTCCTCGCAAACTCGCTCTTTTCTTCGCCCCTGGATGGCGTCATCACGCCCTTGTCCCACTCGTCGACTTCTTCGCTGGGTAGGTGGAGCAAGTTGACAAACGAATCCAGCTTCAAGCCGCCGGTCCATTGTTCGATCTCCCACAGCCCGACGGTGGCATTCTCGAAGCGCGAAAGCTCCACGAGATCCCGCTGGATGCGCCGAGCAATCGAGCCGAGTCCTTCGCCCGGTGCAAATCGGACGCGTAGTGGCACGATACTGAGCGTCGGGCAAGGAGCGGCCGCGAGCTCACTGCTGAAAGAGGCGCGGTTTGCCAGGTAAACACCGAAAATCGTGTCAAAACTGCTGCCGCCGCCGGTAGCCCCCTCGTCTGGCTCCGTAGCCGTTGCCGTCGCCGCCGTGGGCTCAACGGTGCAAACCTTGGCATAGGCTGCTAAGAACAGAGCGTGAGGGCTGACGCCGTGTCTGGACGCAGCGGCTTTTAGCGCTCGAGCTCGAGGTCTCGGGAGGGCGCCCGGTTTGAAAATGCATGTTCGAGCGGGAGAAGCCCTTGGCATCTTGTCCTTGATCTCGCGTCGAGCTTGTGCCACCGACGCGCCTTCGAGGTACTTGGTCCAGAAGGACTTCCGTTCGGCATAGACGCTTTCGACATAATGGCTCCGGGCGAACTCGCTCCAAGATTCTGCCCTCTGCTCTTGCGGAATATTGTCCTCCAGGCAGAGATCCCTGAGCCTACGCATCATCAACGGTAGGCTGACGCCGTCATATAGGGCATGGTGAAGCCTCAGGGCGAGATGAACTCCAGTGCTGCTGCCCCGCTTCGCGACAGAAAGCTGCGCAAACGGACTGCTCTGATACGTGACCGACCAGTCGGATGCCGTCTCCTCGGAAGGAGCCCCGGTCTCGGGAACCGATGATGGCCGTTTGTGGCCTGTCACGAGTTGCACGAAGGGTATGCTGGAGGACCCGGTCGCGGCGAAATGCGTTCGCAGAATTGGCAGGGCCCTGACCAGTTCCGACCAGGCCTGTTCGAGTCGGGGTTTGGTTAGGTTGTCTGTGTGCAAATGCAGGTCAAAACTCCAGAAGAACAAGTCTCCATCGGTATTTTGCCACTGGCTGAGAAAGTGAGTTTGCACGGGAAGAGCAGGCATGACCATCTCGATATCTTCTTTTCCTAAACCCGCCATCGTCATGGCAGCATCGACATCAATGGCCCTCAGCACTTGGTTTGCAGGGAGTGAGGCATGTCGATTGGAGCTGCTGCTTGTCAACCCTTGCTGCGACATCGCGGCGGCCATCTCGCCGATGGACGGCAGCTTGAGCAGGTCGCGAGCATTGGCTTGCATTCCCCTCTGGCGGAGGACGGAGCTTACTTTGATCAGGCTAATCGAATCCAGGCCCAGGTTGTAGATAGAGTGTTCTGGGTAAATCTCTGAGGGATCAAGTCCCGAAGCCTCGGCCAAAACCGCGATCAGTGTCTCCTGGGTCTTGAGCACATGCTGGGCGCCCGTGGCAGAACTGTCACGGCCAGAAGAAGAGGGTGGTACTTCACTGGTTCCCTTCATGATCTGGAACGGTGGCAGCCCACATATGGCGATCTGGTGCGTGTCTGGGTCGGTTGCCACAATCTCCTTTTCTTGAAGACCACCAGTCAGATACGCCATGACCTTGTCGAGTTGGCCAGGCAGTTGTGCCCCATCCTCTGGCGCAACATGGGCTGTGCTATATGCCGTGCGCCATACCAGACCAGCGTCCATGAGCTCCATCTCGATGCAGATGGGATACTCGACTTCGGATGCTGAGTCAACAGACTTCCAGATTGCGTTCGTCTCGCCGACCGGCTGGACCCGACGGCTCTGCTGCATGGAAAAGAGTGTGTTAAAGAGCGGTCCCTTGCCAACGAGCCTCTGCGCGGATCTGAGAGGGAAGTGCTTGAACTGGTTGAGGCGGGACAAGTTCTCCCAGGTGTACTGCAGATACTCGGCCACAGTCCCATGCAGCACTACACGCACTGGTACGGTGTTCATGGTGGGGAACATCAGCTCTTGTGCATCTGGCGTATCTCTGCCTGCCAGGATGACACCAAACGTGACATCGAGCGATTGGGTCATAGCCGACAGCACAGCTGCCCAGCACGCCTGCCCTAGTGTTTGCATGGAGATCCTGTTTCGGCTGCAGAATGACTTCAACTTGGCTGCGTCGACTGTCGAGAGCCTCTCTATCTTCTGGACGGCGGGCACTCTGTCGGCACATGCCTGCATATTCTGATGCACAATAGTCGTGTTCGCGTCGTGTAAGAAGCCAGACCAGAAGTTTTCCGCCTCGCGCGTGGTGCTGTTGAGCACGCTGGCCAGCAAGGGCTCGTATGGCCGCCGCTCCTGATAGTCGCCATAGTATGCCGCTTGTACGTCTTTGTGGAACAGGTCGAGAGACGCTCCATCATACAAGGCATGGGCGATGGAAAGAACAATGAACCGCCGGCCGCAGACCTTGACAGGGGTCAGCTGGAGCAGTCCCGACTGTCCCCTGGCCAGGGATGCACGCGATCGGGCTGCCTCGAAGATGCCCTGGAAGTCTTGATCGCTATCCAGGGTTTGCTCTGCGACGAATGGGTTCATTCGCTTCCTGACTACCTGGCAGTACGCCATGGGCACGGCCGGGTCGGTGATTTCGACGAATGATGTTCTGAGAACAGGGGAGTTCGCGACAACAAGCTCCAATGCAGACCTTATTTCTTGCGGATCGGTTCCGGGAAGAAGCTCAAGCACGTCGTGGTTGAAATACCGATGGAAATCGGACTCCACCATTTCTGCAACCATGGAGTCCTGCAATGGCGTGGGCGGAAGGGCAGCCTCTACGTCGGGCCACTCAAGCATCTTTCCGGCCAGCTGCACCTTCAATCGGGAAACATGGCCGTCCAACGCTTCCTGGTCAGCCGACTCGGAGTCTCGAGCCGATTTGGGAGCACGGTGACTCTCGATGATGGTCCGCAAGCTTGACTGCCTCATAAGCTCGTTGGCGGTGAGAGATATGCCGACACGTCGGAGCCGGGATACCAGCTTGATGGCATCAATACTGTCCAAGCCAAGCTGGAGGAGGTTGGCATTTTCATGGATATCTGCAGGGGGCAAGTGGGCAAGAGCCGCGACTTCGTCACGGAGGACACAAGCAGCATGTGTCCAATTGAATGCGTGTGTTCCTGGAGGCACGGCGATTTGCGAAAGTGCCGAGTGCTGAGCCAAGGCCTGGTCTGACGCAATCATCTCAAGAGGGTGTCCGCGCTCCGACGGGAATTGGTCGGTTTGCGACAGGGCTACTACCGCGTTCTCAAATTGGCCAAGGAGGTGTTGCAGGGCCGTACGGCCTGCGATGCGCCCCTGGGCGACCAAGGTAACCTTGAGCTTCTGATCTCTGGTTGCAATCGCCTCGAAGGCAAGTGGATAGTCGGCCTTTGTCGTCGCGCCGAGCTCGCTCCAGATAGCTTGGTCCGGACCTGCGCTCGAAGCTGCTGCAACTTCACGGTCAAACGTGAACAAAGTGTCGAAGAGAGGCTGCCCCTTGGAGCACCACTTCTGGATCTGGCGCAGAGGGGTATGCACGAAAGGCAGCACCGACGTGTTGAACATGTGCGTCTCTTGGACTAGCGAGGGCCAGTCCGTCACCGACGCCTCCTGGACCCGGAAGGGAAGCGTGTTGAAAAGCGGCCCGATGGTGTTCTCAGTTCCTTCCAGCATGAGAGAGCGACCCGATAGGACGACACCAACGGCTGGCCACCTCGGGAAGTGCTGCTTCAAGACGTATAGCCAAGCCGCCTGGATAATTGTCTGCTGGGTCACCCCGAGCTCGAGGCGCCTCTTCTCAAGTCCATCGAGAGCCAACCACCGCGAAAGGACAACGTCGGTTCCTTCTTCCTCCTCTTGGCCAAGACAGGGGAAGGGCTGAAAGTCGGAGCTGTTGAACATACGCCCCCAGAACGGGCGGGTATCGCTGTAGTCAATCAAGGGGCCGTGGGGTAGCACGTCAAGAAAGCTAGGGCCTTGTGCAGTTTCGAGTCGCCCATATATTGCCTTGACGCGCTGGAGGATGAGCTCGAAGCTGCGGGCGTCGTAGATGCCGTGGAAGATTCGAACTACGAGAGTGCATGATCCGTTGCATTTTACGCACTCGACCTCCAAGGGGGAATTGACAGTGGCTTTGTTTTTCGAGATCCATTTCTCGTGCTGCTTCTGGATATGGGCTTGGAGTCCCCCGTGGTCATCAACGTTGGTGTCAATCCAATGCAAGCGAGCATTCTTGAGTGCGAACTGGACGTAGCCATCGGGGGTTTGCAAGAAACCGGTCCTCAAAATGGCGTGCTTGGCCACTACATTTTCCCATGCCCCTTTCAACCGATCCAAAACGACCTCGTCGTTGACTCGGAACTGGAATGCGTTGAAGTAAGCCCCCTCACCCGACCTGCCAAGCATGCCTTCCTGGAGCGGGGTACATGGTGCGACATACTCGATGGCGTCGCCGGGCACGTCCAGGGTTTGCATGACGGTGCCCAAGTTCATGTGACTGCATGCCAAGATCGTCTGCTTGACGCGAACGACTTGCGAGGTTACAGGGGCATAGCGGGATCCAGCCCCGAGGTGTTTGGAGAGCGTTTCCAGGTCCGGGTTCTGCAGGATTGTCAAAGGGGTTGCACCCGGGTATGCCGCCGCCTGTAACTCCCTCGCTAGACTGATGACGGAGATGGAGTCCAACCCAAGGTCGTATATGGTGTTCGAAAAGCGTATCTGGTTCGCCGAGATGCCCGTCAGGCGGGCAAGGACCTGCGCAAGTTTGGGCTCAGTCGACTGCACCAGGGAGTTGTCTCGGTCCGACGCGCATGCTAGTTGGCGTAGCTGATCGAGAGAAATGTGGTCGAAAAGCTGCTTCAGGACCGCGGTCTGCGCTTTGTTGTTGGCAGATAGCGGGATCGAAGGAACGCAGAGGAAGTAAGTAGGCACCATGTATCCTGGCAATTTCGCCCTGCACGCGTCCCGAGCTTGGGCGCAGGTCTTGGAGCTCTTCGGGTCGGTCATTACCACCAATCCGGATCCGGGCTCGCGGTGCCGGTCGAACCCTTCGACAAGGAAGGAGACCAAAACGTCCCGGTCTTGTTTGCCGTGCCGAGTCACCAGTGTGGCTACGTCGGACACGCCGGGGACGCCCGCGCGGATCGTGTGGTTGATCTCGCCGATCTCCAACCGCTGACCTCGGAGCTTAACCTGATCATCTGCCCGGCCGAGGAAATCGAAGCACCCATCATGCAACACCCGCACCAGGTCTCCGGTACGGTATACACGCTGTCCGTGCTGCTCGAGGAACGGGAAACGCTCCTCTGTCAGCTCCATGCGGTTGAGGTAACCTTTCCCAACCAGCTTCCCCGAGATGCAGAGCTCGCCGACCGCACCCTTGAGAACTGCAACATCACTCCCAGGCCGGAGTACAAGGGTTCCCACGTTTAGAAACTGTTTCCCGATGTTGGATGATCGTCCGTTCCGTGGAACCCGGGGGTACATGGTCACACCGATGGTGGCTTCTGTCGGTCCGTAAGCATTATAGATGACCCCCTTTGACCCCCAAACATCAAGAATGTCTTGTCTCAACTGCTCGCCACCGGTGATGAAAACACCCTTGCAGAGGCTTGGCACCTCATCTGGATGGACCAGCCGGGCCAGACTTGGCGTCAAGTCGATGTGTGTGATGCCCAGCTCCGATATGGTGCGCGTCAACTCGCTCAACACCACATCCCTCGGCACCGAGACCATGGTGATACCAACCGACCAGGACCAGTATTGCTCAAGAATAGAAACGTCAAAATGCAGGGAGGCGAATTGCAGCCAGCGCGACTCATGGTCCCAGTGTCCCGAGAAGAGTTCCCGAAACGCGAGCATAGCCTGCACTGTACTTTGGTGGCTGATCAAACATCCCTTGGGCGTGCCCGTGGTGCCGCTGGTGTAAAGGCAGTAGCAAGTATTTTCTGGCGTAATCGATCGTGCCAGATCAGGTGGAAACGAGGGGTACGCACTCAACTCGCCCAACGCAATCGTCATGTCGGACACGGATGATGGAAGTTCTGCAGGCGCGCTTTCCGATTCTCGATGGAGTAGCGCCACAGCTCCCGAATCGCGTATGATAAAGCCAAGACGGGAAGCTGGCGCACTACTATCAAGAGCGACAAACGCCGCCCCGGCTTTCAGCACTCCTAGAATGGCCAAATACGCCTCGGGGCATTTGTCGAAGCAGACCGCGACAATATTGCCTGGTTGGACTCCCCGCCGTACTAGCATGTGTGCCACTTGGTTTCCCGCCGTGTTGAGTTCACGGTACGTCCATAGTTGGCGATGTTTGCCGTCTCCCAACTCCTCCACATGCTCCAGGGCAATTTTGGCCGGTGATAATTCGGCACTCCGTTCAACGAATCCATGGAGTAAGGTGACCTCGGACGGAAACTCTGCAAATTGGGGAGGCATGACGGAAAAGACACCTGGCGCCACAGACGCCAAATCGCTAGCAGAACCATCAGGGAACTCGAGCATGTGGCCCAGAATGGCGTCAAACTGAGCGAGGAGAAGCTCAGCTTGGGGTACAGGTAGGATATCTGTCCTGTAGGTCAAGTTGAATCGTAATGAATCCATGGGACCCTCTTCAACTTCGAGCGAGACGCAATAGTCGACGGTGGCAGCCTCGCTCTGGACATTCCACGGCCCGGTGCTCGTCAAGCCCTGCTCTTGTTTCTGGTAGACGAGGATAGTATCGAAGAGTGGCGTTTGGGCGTGATCGAGCCATTTTTGTACCTGAGAAAGCGGCGTGTTCAAATAGCGTCGAAGGCTCGCGTTGAAGGCCATCATAGAGCCCAAGAGTTCTCGGTGAGACTCCACCGTCTTCGCCACGACAGGAAGTGTCGTGATGCGTGGGAGGAGAGCTTCGGCTTCGTCGCTCGAAGCGGCGGGGCGCCCGTCGAGGACCACCCCAAACGTCACAGAGGGCTCGCCTAGATATGCAGACAGTATCCTGGCCCATGTGGCCTGAAGAGCGGCTTGGAGCGTGACCTCAGCACTGGCAGCATGATGTTTCAGTGCTCGGAGAGATACTGCAGACGTACGCGAGCTGTTTGCTGTACTGCCGTGGTCTTCTCGCAGGGGGGTCATGATCGGGAATGGACTGGTTACAATCTCGGCAGCCTGGCTTCTCCAGAATCGTTCGGCTTCTGGCTTCTCCTTAGCCATGGCGGTAAAAACAGCTTGGACCGTGGAGTCAATAGAGCAGGCCCAAGACGGTTGCTCTGGGTTTCCCAGCAACACGCCGGTGACCCCTTTTAACAAGCGTCGCAATGAAGTGGCATCGTAGAGGGCGTGATGCATCACAAGATGCATTTGCTTGCCGCCGTTTTCGTGTACCAATACCAGTCTCCAGGGGGGGTTCAGCATATCCTTCACAATCTCGTTGCAACACCTGGTGCGCCAAGATGCCACGTCAAAGCCTACGCTGACCTCAGGCGCCAAGATCTGAACCGGTGCGACCGTTCCTTCTTTGGACCTAACGATCATGGCGAAGGAAGCATCATGGTCGACAACCGACATAAACCCCGTCCGCAGAATGTCATGTTGTTCATGCATGAGCCTCCACGCGGCTTCCAGGCTTTCCATGTCCACCGAAGGATCCAAGTCCCATGAGACAGGGTTGATGTAAGTAGCGCCCTTCGAGAGCACAGACTGTGAGATCATGCCTTGCTGGACTGGGCTACAAGGCAGTATTTTTGACCCATAGCCTTGGTTTGGAACCTTGTATCTGACACGCTGCTGGAAGCTCGTCAGACTGTAGAGTTGGGAGTGATTCTCTTTTCCCTGCCCTTCCCGAGAAATCTTGAGGCATCGAGATGCAATGCCCATGCAGGTGGGATTTTCGAACACATCCACGGGGGAAATCTCCAACCCCTCTTGCAGGAGCAGATACACGAGCTGTACCATACCTATGCTATCAAGCCCTAGTCGGTGAAGGGACGTATTTGCCGTGATGGGGACACCCTGAACTCGGCTAAGTTTGGCCACCATGTTTCGGACTATACGTTCGGTTTCGGCCAGGAGCTCGTTTCCATCCGAGACGACCATGTCAGGGGCCGGTACATTGCCACTTGTATGCTCTTCTAATCCCGCGGCTTCTCTGATGCATTCGACTGTATAACGAAGGGGCGAACATAGGTCGGCCAACAAATCCAGCCCCGAAGACGGGCTCTCCATGCAGGAGTGAATGGCCTGCAGGACAATTTCATGCAAAAGGCGAGCCATTGGATCGGAGAAATGACTCCTGTCGCATGTTAGCGTCGCTAGGAACCTCTCTGCAGGCAGAGGAAGAACATACTCTTTGTGGTGGATTACCACCCGTAACGTATCGCTGTCTGCGGCTGGGATGAATTCGCAGATCAGGGGAACCTGTGAGGTTTGGTCGGTCTACTGATTGACACGTACGGGCATAGGTTGGGGGAACTTACGTCCATGTCACCACCCTCCTCTTCAAGAGACCAGACGGCCTCGTCTAGCACTTTCGGGGGAGGCTGGAGGAGCACCACTGTGTCGAATAGGCCTCGTTCGCTGCCCTTTTCTAGCAATGCTTGGATTTTCCGTAGAGGAGTGAACTGAAAGGGTAAAACATCGATGTTGACGTCCCTGCATCTCTTCATCAGTCCGATCCTTGAGGTTAAACCTGTCATATCAATCCGCAGCGGAACAGTGTTAAAGCAAGGGGCCACGAGGCGATCGACACCTTCCAAGGCTACCGATCTACCGCTGACCACGTTCCCAAAGCAAATATCCAGACTGCACAGTACCGTTGAAAGCGTCATGGCCCAAGCCGCTTGACATATGGACGAGAGCGGAACTCCGTACTCATGGGCACGCGTCTCTACAGCTTCCAGTGATACTGTTGCGTTGCTAAGACTATTCGAAGTTGTTGCGAGATTGATGCCGGCTGCCAACCCTGGAGACAGCCTTCGAGGTTTGAAGGTGTCGATTTGACTCTCCCAGAAGTTTTCCATACCAGGGTGCATCGAAAGTGCTTCTTGCAAAAAGTCCCTGAACGGAATAGGCTTCTGTAGCGTTTGGCCATGTGCTAGTGCTTCAATCTCGGACAGTAATTGCTCCATTGCCATTCCATCGTACAAAGCATGGTGGCATACGAACGAGAGGTAATTTTCGCCTGTTGAAGTATCGCGGATGAAAGCCAAACCGAGAGGCGGTTTGAGTGCGTCCACAGGTCGCTGGAAGGCTGTGTGTATGTGTTCTCTTGCACACTGAGCAACATCTGCCGTCTCCAAGTAGCTCCAAGGTAAGGCAAAGGAATTCAAAACCACTTGGACAAATGGGAACTCGGTATTCTCGGTAGTGGAGAAGCAGGTTCTAAGCATGCCGTGACGCAAGCACATCTCGTCCCAGAACCGCCTCATCTCGTCAGGAGCCATCTGCAACCGGAACAGCAAATGATTACGGTACGCGATGCTGTCACTTGACGACACAGAGGACGCGAGCATGGCCTCTTGAAGCGGTGTGCAAGGAAGGACGCTTTCCACGGCAATACCACCTTCCAAGCCACGCAAACGGGCCTCAATGTCCTTGCAGATATCGGCTGGAAGTAACAAAGCCTTACTAGGCTGGTCGTAGGGCTCTTGCTTTCTTCGAGATAGGAAGCTGGACAGCCGCGCTACACTCGTGTGTGCGAGTACTTCTGATATAGTGGCACTTGCCTGGATCCGCTTGTTGAGTTTGCGTGTGAATCCCATGACTGTGAGGGAGTCGAGGCCAAGAACCAGAAACGAGGTCCAGCGGCCAATCTGGCTGAGATCGATATTAAGAGTTTCGGCTAGAGCAGCTGCTGTGACTCGCTCCATACTGGTCCATTCGGTCGCCTTGTCCGGTTCGTCGCCGCCGAGGACGCAGCCCTGCAGAAACCCATCCGTGAGAGAGCGGGCGGCGTCGTGCAGGGCACTGGCGCTGATCTTGCCAGACGAAGTAAGCGGCGTTCTAGATATCGGGATGAGAAAAGCCGGAAGCATGTATGAAGGCAGCGAAGCTTCTAGGGCCCGTGATATCGCAAGGTTTGTCAAACGTGAGGCGTCGGTCATTTCGAGGACGGAAAACTGCTGGCTGTCTTGGTGCAGCGGGACGTAGAAAGTGGCCAGGTGTTGGGGCCCATCCTTTCTGCGCTGGATGACGATGCTTGCGCATGCCTTTGCCACTCCTGAAGATAGGATATTAGAGTGAATATCCTGGAGTTCAATACGCTGGCCTCGGAGTTTAACCTGGGTGTCAATGCGGCCAAGAATGATCAGGGAGCCGTCTGGAAGCATGCGACCCATATCCCCCGATCTGTAGATTCGACCATAGTCGGCATGATGAACAAACCTGGCGGCCGTCAGATCTGGCATGTGGAGATAGCCAGAAGCCACCTGATGGCCACCAAAACAGAGCTCCCCAACGCAGCCCACCGGAACCAGGGCATCCGAGTCGACGTTGAGTACAAAGGTTGAGGTATTCTCCAACGACCACCCAAGATACTGCGACGAGTCTCCAGTCGCCATGTGCCGGACAGTGCAGATGTTGGTCGTCTCCGAGGGACCATAGCCTACGAACTGGATTAGCAGATTCGACGACGTTTGTGTGGGTGGCAGTGTCCCTACCTTGGTAGAGAATTGGAGACCATTTGGTGGCGACCTCGTCCGTCATTGGTTCTCCCGAGGTGACCAGAAACGATACCGCGGGGACATATTTTGGATTGACCAAGGACGCGACGGTTACGGTCATACTTAGATGTGTGGCCTCTAGTTGCCGTATACTTAGCTCGAGATCCTCAAAGAGGGTGTCGTTGGTGCCAGCACATAAGCACATGCCATTGGCCCAGGTGAAGAAGATCTCAAAGACGGATACATCGAAGGCTTGGGAGCATATCTGGAGCATTCGCGACGTGTCATCGTATGGATAGATGCGTGACAAAGCCTCGATGTTGCTCACTAGATTTTGGTGAGTCACGGCGACGCCTTTGGGGACCCCTGTCGTGCCACTGGTGTAGATAACATAGGCAAGCTGGGAGGGAGGGATAGTGATTTCCAGGCTCAGGATGCTGTACTGCTTGAGGATATTTGTATCAATCGATGTCGTAGGGTAGTCTCCAAGTCCCTGCTTGCCCAATAAGGAGACGCTGTCCAAAATACAAAGCCGAGGTTGGGCCTGCTCGAAAATTCGCTGGATCCGCTGGATAGGGGTAGACGGTAGAACCGGCACATAGGCACAACCCGACTTCAGTATGCCCAGTATTCCACAGTATAGCCAAGGTGACTTTTCCATTATGATAGCAACGACACCACCGGGCACGACATTCTGTGCGTGTATGTGGCGCGCAACCTGGTTGGCGATTTCGTTGAGTTCCCTGTAGGTCATGAACTTTGCGTCAATGTCAGAGGCACCAATTGAATCGGCAAAGCACAATGCATTGCGATCAAGGTTGGCAGAAACAGTGCGTTCGACAAGAGCTACAATGCTCGGGGCTGCAGGCGGTGGTGTGATGCTCGGAGTATACTTCGACAGCATCCCATGGGGAAATGACGATGAGATCGATGAAATAGGCTCTTCGATATGTCGCACAACGTAGTGGGCTAAATGTCCCAGTGTTTGTGCGAAGGACTCGATGTGCGATCGGGAAAAACAGTCAGTATGCCAGGTCCACGTGTATATGAAGCTGTCTTTTCTTGGTTCGATCTCAACAAGAAGCTTAACTTCTGAAAAGTCTTGGTGCCCGACCTCCCTCACCGAATCCGTTCCACGGGTCCTGTTAGACAAAGAATCCTGGTATACAAACAGAATATCGAACAACTTGCAGCCTGGAGGAAGACCGGCAGTCTTGCGGATGCTCGCCAGGGATATAGGGACCAACTGCAAGACCTGGCGACTGGTAGCATGCAGACTTTGGCACAGATCTCGGATGGTGCGACATTGTCCGAGTTTTGTGCGGAGAGGCAGCGTCTGAATACATGGCCCTATGGCCTTTTCGATGCCAGGTATGGGTAGAGTCCGGCCAGAAAAAACAGACCCGATCGTCACGTCGTCCGAACCAGTCATAGCCGACCAGAACCACATCAAGCAGGCCTGAAATATTGCCTGTGAACCAACAGCAATTTCGAGACATGTTTGACGAATATCTGCGGGGGGTATATCAATATGTCCACAAACGGATAGTATTTCCGGATTTTGGCATGCGATGGTTCTGAAATTCGGAAGTGAGATGTTGGGGGCCCCTCTCAAGTGATCTGCCCAAAACTCATGAGCCGTTATGTGGCGGTCGCCGTTGGATAAAGAAGCCAGATTTCTTGCAATGCTCCGAAACTGCGGTCTTTCTGCAGGAGTCTTCCCTCGGGCCAAAACGTCCAGGTCATCAAGAATTAAATCGATCGACCAGCCATCGTAGAGAGCATGGTGTACAAATAGCCGTGCTTTTGGCTTCATGCAGGAAATATCGGTGGCAATTTCGACCAAGAAAGGCCGCTCCAAAAACTTCTCAGTGTTTGGCGACCTTGATGGGCTAAAGTCTTCGACAATCTTGACTTGGTTATCCGTTAGACTCTTCCAGACAACCTGTATTAGTTCGTCTCCAGAATGGATGAAGCCAGTGCGTAGAATGCTGTTGCACGCGGCGATATGTAAAATCCATGACTTCACAACGTCGAGGCTATACCCAAGGGGGAAAGCGATATCCACAGTGTTGATATAAATCCGAGGGTCCTTGAGCGTCTCGGAAAGCATGGACTTTTGAAGCTCAGTACATCGAAAATGGTCCTCCACATTATCGAAACTGCCATTAACCAAGGCTAGCAAATCTATACCGGGATGAGCTGAACACTTCGTGTCCGAGGGCTTCGCAGGGCTTTCGATCGTGGTTGGTATCTGGGACATTGTTGTTATCGAATTGTATAGGTCGAGAACGGTCTTTGCTCCCATTACGTCAAGAGTGGTGACTGGGTTCCCGTTGTCTCGTAGGTGGGCTGCGAGTGCAATCGAGAGCAGAGAGTCCAGACCAGCCGCCATGAGATTTGTAGATAACGAGACGGGTAACCGTAAAACAGAACTCACGATCTCACAAAGCCGCCGTTGAAGATCGTTTTGGTCAGCTGACGAATAGGCAGAGGTGTCATCATGTCTGCCCTGGAGGTAGTCTTGTCTCAGCTGTTGTCGATCAATCTTGCCGGAAGGAAGCCTTGGGAACGAGTTCATAGTGACGAAATCGGCGGGGACCATATAGGCTGGGAGCCAGGTCTTACACATCGCTTCGATGCGTCTTTCGGTCGATTCGCCACCATCAACCGCTACGAAGGCAACCAGGAGGTTTTCCAGAACACAGACGTATGCACTGTGGCATCCCGTAGTCCGTAGGATGGCGTGCTCGATTTCTCCAAGTTCCATCCGTTGTCCATTCAGTTTGACTTGCCCTTCTGACACGCGTCCGTGGCATTCTATACTGCCGTCAGGCCTCATAAGCGCCTTGTCTCCTGTTTTGTATACGCGGCCGTACTCTGTATCGATAAAGACTCGTGCTGTCTGTTCAGATCTGTTGATGTATCCGCTGGCGAGTTGGTGTCCTCCTAGGGCGAGTTCACCTACCTCCCCTAGTGGTAGCAAATCGAACATTTGAGGACCTGCCTCATCTTGAATTCTTATGACGAACGCAGAGACTGTCTCCAGGGGGAATCCGATACACTTTTCCGAGCAGGCTCTCCCGAACCCAGGCTGTAACGTGCTGTAAAAGACTTAGCGTTTGGACTCGCGGAAAAGGGCGCCACGAATAATACCAATGAATTGCAGCCTCTGTAGGCCCATACATACCCCATAAGATGCTGATGTTCTGGGCATCACCACCAAACTCGTCGACCACAGGCCGAGTGAGCATTTCGCCTATCGTGAGGAGCAATCGTAAATTCGGTGCATTACGCCTGCTCTTGAGTAAACTACCGGCAACTGAAGGGGTAAGCTCGCATGCGTCTATGTCGAGCTGTCTGATGACGCCAGGGAGATCAGTGAGGAGCCTGGAACGGTCACAACTGACCAGCGTGACGCCTCGGAACAGGGGGAAGAAGATCTCGAACACTGCGACATCAAAGGTTGGCGCGGCAAACTGCAAAAATCGGGAAAAGACCGGTATATGCTTGTCGTGAGCCAGCAGACTTTGCGTGGCAGCAAGATGAGATACCCCAACCCCCTTCGGCGTCCCAGTAGACCCCGAGGTGTACATTATATAGGCTAGATCGCGCTCGTTGGGTCGCTTCTGGAGCGCGGCACCTCCGTTGGTCCCTGCGGCTGCCTCGAGGTTCAGCTCGTCGACACATACGGCTTTCCAGGACCCGTCATCTCGTGGAAGGCTAGCCTCGAGGGAACGAGTGGTCAGCACTATGGATGCTTTCACATCGCCCATGATGAACCTGACACGCTCGGAAGGGGCATCGAGGTTCAAGGGACAAAATGCTCCGCCACATTTCAAGATGGCGAGGATGGAAAGGTAGAGCTCCGGGCTTTGCGGAATCATAACCGGGACTACGAGCGGGCTCTGCCTGGGTGCTGCGTGCAGCTCCTGAGCTATCCGGGCGGCCAAGCAACTCGACAGGTGGTGCAGATCGCTGTACGATAAGGTACGTTGCTGGCCATCTCTGCTGCAGTAGTCAAGGGCGGGCGTTCCCTCATTGGTACCTCGGTAGGGTATAAGGTCATGTAAGAGTCTGGGGCCGGCGAGCTGTCGGGGATTCGGGTTGACAAGGGAGAGGCCTTCAGCCTCGTGTAAACGCATCCCAGCAACAATGTCATGAGAGGCTTAGCGCTAAAGTGGCAGCAAGGAGGCCAGGACTCTCCTGTCTGTTTACACGAGTGGCCTGTCGGTTTATTAGTTGGGCCAGAGTCTTGGGATAAGTATGACCAGACACTTGTCGGCCATTGTTAAGCTGCTTCCTCGTTTGAGTCACGATTGCCATGGGATCAATGTTTACCTACAAAACCGGGGTTAGGAGGGGCTCCTATCCGTTGGGGAGGGCTCGCAAACAAGCCGAATGAGGCAAGTGACGGGTCTACACGTGGTCTTGATGTGGTACTACTTATCTGCATCGGCCGTAGAAGCAAGATCCGGAGATGTGCATATGACAGGCAAACTATATTAAGGTCAGCAACAACGGCGATGCTCTGATTGGCTCCTTTCCATGCGAACCGCTCCGTTAGACAGTAGTGGCGTTTGATTCACGATGGCCAGGCTTGGTGATTGGCATGAAAGGTCCGGATGGGGAATTCGGGGGTATTCTTTGGGTAGCGGTACCTGAAGAATACAGATATACTTGGCAATCTGGTTATGACTGGATGATGGGATTGAAAACCCGTCGAAATAACCTCATGAATTGAATTCAAGATAGCTAGCTACCTGTTTGTAAAGAGAACAACTTGACGACGCATTGGAAACCGGGCGATCGGGGGTACTGTGGGAAATTTCCGGTCTTGATCGGCCCTTGTGTTGCAGGTCTTCTCGCGTTCTTTCGCTCTCTCCCTCTCTCGCTCCCTCGCTCCATGTTAATATTACCTCATCTACAGAACTTATCCCCAGGCAGCCAGGCCCCCTCGAGTAGCACCCCTCTCAGCGTTACCCGGCGGGGAGCCGAAGCTTTGCAGGCTTGTGACTGGGCAGGCCCGCCCTTGGACTCCCTACCTAAATTTTATACACATGGTCATATAGGCATACAGTCAGTGCGCCAAGTGGATCAACTCATTATGATTGCATAATGGTTTTCTGCGCGCGGTGGAAGGATGGAAACTACATCATTGATCTCGGGCGATGAATCCCCAAAGCGAAAGTCCAAGGTTGCTTGCTGTTGGGTCCTGCCAGCTGCCCAAGTGGGGGACCCTGAACGCCAGCCCGGGGTGCCACCGATGACGCCTACAACGACAACGACTTAATCATCAATGATCGATCATTCAAGATTGAAGTCCAACTACTCAGCGACTTCAACGGCTGCCTGGACTACTTATCTGGACTGCATATGTACGCATAATGGGCATGAAGAAAAAAAAAGAAAAAATAGAAAGAAAAAATCACTGAAAGAGAGGCGTAAAATCGAACCCCCCCACATCCGACTTTACGGGTCGTGTCGGTCGGTGTCAGACATTGATGGGAGTCAGGCTATGCTGTACCCGCCGTCCCCATTCTGTTAACTGTATGATAATGGCGTGTTTAGGGAGGGGAGCGGGGGTTGTTTTTTTTATCAGATCCGATCCCGGCCGGGATTTCTCAAGGGTATATAGTTCAGGATAGACGACTACTGGGTGTACCATGTATTGGCGACGAAAAGAAGCCGGTTCTGGGTTCTGGTAGCAGACGGACAGATGTCGGTAGCCTTATTAGTACCTGTTACCTAGGAGTAGTACCTAAATGTAGGTAATGGATGAGCTCTATGTAGGTATTTCCTGACAAGTATGCCCGTGTACCGTATAGAATATAGTGTCATGCCCCCCTGCTAGCCTGACCAGGGTCCCAGTTCGCCAAGACGGACAGCTCTTTCCTCGTCGGATCAAAGTAATCTTATCAGATGATCTGATAAAAATTTTCATCTGCCTCGGTCCAATCATCCACGACAGGGTGGAACAATCTCCCACTCCAGATCATACGGTAAGACGGTCAGCCAGGGCTTCGTCACCCAGCCCACGCATATGTAAGACGAAAGAGAGAGAGAGAGAGAAAACAAGAGAAAAGACGCGAAGGGCCTCCTCTAGCCCAGTTCCGGCTCCAGCCTCCTGCATAAGTCCTAGTCCCAGTCCCAGTCCCAGCAATGGCGGCCATGGACCTGGAATCATGTCGCATCAAGACACGCTGAACGGCATGCAAAAAGTTTCAGCACCACGTCAAACTCGTCCCGACTTCCGCCCGGGCACCCACTCCGTCATGCCGCAAAGGATGCCTACTGCTGCAGATCCATCTTATCTGATCCGAAGATAACGCCGATGTCGCTAACTACCCGTTCCTTTCCTTCGCCCACCCCGCCCCGATGCGCCCATGGAATACGAGCAGGGACTTGCCTGATTTCTTTCCTCTTTCAGGCCCTCCCGTTTTCCTTGGTGCTAAGGTTACGTCCAAGTAGTGCCGTACTAGTAGAACAGTATAAAATGACACTGGCAGCTGGCTCCGTCTCCATCTCCATCTCCATTTTGGTCGGTACTTGTTGCTGTGCTGGGCCCCGCCCGCGTCTTGCTCATTCCAGTGCCGCCCAGCAGCCACCTCCTCCATCTGGCTCCCAGTCATCTGGCTCAGAGATATCCCTCATGCATCCAAGGTGTGAAAGCTGGACTGGTAACATGGGATTCGCAAATGCAGGCAGCCCCTCCTCACTGGCATTGTGCCCCAATGCCCTGGCATGTCCTTGTTTGGTGGTAGAAGACTCAAGTCTCGTGGCATGTGATTGATTGGACTTTCTCTTTGCTTCTTGGTAACTGCTTAGGGTGTTCTTGTTCCAGTCGGGGCGGCCAGCCAGCATCGTCTTTACCAGCAAGCGCCTGACGCTAAAATAGACTCCATCGACATGCATCCTCGCGTACCTTCTCGGTAGATGTACATTCGGAGTACTTTTGGCCCCTCCGCCCCCGACACACGAGTCTAGGTATCCCCTTTCCCTGGTTACTCGGCCTGTGGCCTATGCAATGTATCTATCATATAGGGACCTGGGGACCTCGACGAGCGGACTACAGGGACTGTCCATGTCCGGGTGTTGACGATGCATACGGCTCCTGGTTGGCAATCTCATTCGCGACCATCATCACACTTAGACTGGCCACGCCAGTGGCATATCGAGTGGAACAGAGACTCAACATCATCCGCCGGAAAGCGCCTGGCTATTTATTCGTGAGTCTTTGACTTCCTGGCTTGGTTTGGCTCCCGACTTGGACGGCTCCATTTCTATTTGATCCCGACTGCTTCAGGATCGGCTCGACTATATAAGGTAGCTCCATGTGCGCAGAACAACGGCCCCCTTTTCTTCTAACCCTCCCGAGAATAGACACATCATCCTACCTTTGGCACCGGCGAGTCTACACGCTACTAAGCTCTCTCACGCCCCCCCCTTGGAGACATCTCCCGAACATTCCCATCCGTCTTTCAGTCTTTGAACATGTCACCCACCGGCTTGGCTGGCAGCCATATTGATGGCCCGCCATTCGCAAACAGCCACAACTCCGCGCCAATGGCAGAGAACGACCAGCCTGCAATGTCCTCCCACCTCCAAGCCACCGCCCCCGATGAGGTACATGATCTGATCTGCGTGGGCTTTGGCCCAGCAAGTCTAGCTGTAGCCGTGGCGCTTCACGATTCCATCGAGAACGGCACCACGACTAAGCCGCCCAAGGTGTTGTTCCTGGAGAAGCAGCAGCGTTTTGCGTGGCACGCCGGTATGCTTCTGCCCGGCGCCAAGATGCAAATATCCTTCATCAAGGACATGGCCACGCTCCGCGACCCGCGGTCGCATTTCACCTTCTTGAATTTTGTTCACGAACGAAGCCGACTGATTGATTTCATCAACCTGAACACCTTCTTGCCCGCGCGGGTTGAGTACGAGGAGTACCTGCGATGGTGTGCCGATCACTTCCGCCATGTGGTGCAGTACGGTCAAGAGGTGCAGTCAGTGACCCCGGTCGGCGGCCGCGATGGCCAGCCGGTGTCTACTTTTGAGGTCACTTCAATGGACGCAAAGACGGCATCTTTCACCACCTACAGGGCCAAGAACGTCATCATGGCCATTGGCGGGCAGCCCAGCATACCCAAGGGTCTCCCTTCCAACCACCCTCGCATCATTCACTCCTCGCAGTATGCCCATCTCGTCCCCAAGATCCTCAACCAGAATGTCGCTCCCTACCGTGTGGCGGTCATCGGCGGCGGCCAGAGCGGAGCCGAGATTTTCAACAACATTCAGAAATTATACCCAAACTCGAGAACCCACCTCATCATGCGGTCCGAGTTTCTTAAACCGAGCGATGATTCACCCTTGTAAGTAGCGAGTCCTGGCCACGACTTGTCCATATTCTAACCGTTGACTATAGTGTAAATTCAATTTTTAACCCTGCTTTCATTGATGATTTATACCCGCGATCTGCGTCCAGCCGATCTGCCCTTCTCAAGGATGCGCGGAGCACCAACTACGGCGTGGTCCGATTAGAGCTGATTGAGGCTCTATACGAACACATGTACGAACAACGACGCGAGTTTGGCCCCGACGAGCGACTTTGGCCACACCGTATTCACGGAGCCACCGAGGTGACCGGCCTCGACAACGGTGCCAACCCTAGCGATGACCAAGGTCCTCTGCGCCTTTGCGTCCGCTCGCTCCGTGACCAAGCCGATAGCATCTTGGATGTCGACCTCGTTATTGCGGCCACGGGCTACCAGAGGACATCGCACTTGAACATAATGGAGAAGGTGGCGCCTCTGCTGCCGGGGCAACAGGGCAAGCAGGGCAGGCTCACAGACCGGGATGTACGTGTTGGGCGAGACTATGGCGTCGAATTTGCGCCGGGCAAGGTTGCCAAGGGCTCAGGTATCTGGCTCCAGGGATGCAACGAGAAAACACACGGGGTATGCCCAAATCCGAACACATTTCCACTTCCTCCCAAGCATGCTAACTGTGAAACTCCTGCAGCTGAGCGATACGCTGCTCTCGGTTTTGGCCACTCGATCAGGAGAGATTGTCGAGTCCATATTCGGAGGCAGCAATGGAGGAATGGTGAAATCCAAACTATGATAACCTCGCAATACCGTGGAGTGAGAGATGCGCCCCACCATGTACTCGGTACAGCCAAGACAATCCCATCGCCGCCAGGCCATATAGTATACACATATATGCAATACCTAAATGAAATCAAGGCGATTGACTATAGAGCCATGTCGATATTTAGCGTGCCTCCAACAGTGGTGTTTACCCGACTCATACTGCAAGTGGCGGCCCGCTCAACCTCGACGGGCCGCACGCGCTAAGAAAGGACCCCCTGGACGCTGGACGGACATGATCCTGGGCACACCGACCGGCGACCGCGCCGCACCGCGCTTAGCCGTTAGATTAACTACGTATCTAGGTAGACAGGTAGAGAGATGTGCTCAAGCTTACCAACCCCTCGCGAACCTTACCGAGGCCCATCTTGCTAGAACACCAGCGTGTTGAACATCGTGAAATATCGAGCCACTCTATGCATAATCTACTTTTACGTCGCCCCTAGAGTCCTCCCAGCTAGCGCCCGTGTGCTACGATTTCGCAATGGCACCACCGACGGCATCCTCTCGCAGTCCGTACTACCTCATTGCCATGGTGCCCATTCTCTTGGGCGCCATCCTCCTCCTGCGCCCCGATGCCTTCTTCTCGCCCGACAATGCCACGCCATTACCCTCTGCCAATGCCCGAGGAGCAAACGCAGGCCCCTACACTCTGCCCGCCCTTCCTTACCCCTACGATGCGCTCGAGCCGCACTTCGACAAGGAGACGATGGAGATCCACCACAGCCGCCACCACCAGACCTACGTGAACAACTTGAATGCCGCCCTTTCTGCGCAAGCCGAGCTCTCCGCCCTTGCCGTCGACGAGCTGATCCAAAATCTCAACAAAGTCCCGACTTCACAACGGACGGCCGTACGCAATAGTGCAGGCGGCCACGCAAACCACAGCCTGTTCTGGCGCGGCCTCAAGAAGGGGACGACCTTGAAAGGGTCGCTCCGAACCGCCATCGAAGCGACGTTCGGGAGCGTCGAGGCATTCCAGGCCCAGTTCGACAAGTCCGCCGCGACCGTGTTTGGGTCGGGATGGGCGTGGCTCGTCTCCGACCAAGGGGCTCTCAAAATTGTCACAACATCGAACCAAGACAGTCCTTTGATGGGCGTAGATATCGCCGGCTGCGGTGGAACCCCCATCATTGGCCTCGACGTTTGGGAACATGCTTACTACCTCAAGTTCCAGAACCGACGACCAGACTACATCAAGGCTTTCTGGAACGTCGTCAACTGGGACGAAGCCAGCCGCCGATACAATGACATCGCCAGCTAACTGTCGGTCATTTTAATGTAGATGCTGTAGTGTTTGAAGGCATGCGTACGTTAACAACACACCCAATTCGAGTCCTACTTGAGCTGTTCTCCGCGATGCCTGGTTGATGTTCCGTCGGGATAGTTACTATGAAGCTTTCTCTCTAGCATGGCACACCGTTGCAATAAGCTTGCACAATTAGATCTTATTATGGTCGACCCTACAGGGTCCAATGCCTACATTGAGGTGAGCTTGGGAGGTTTCCACATGGTCCCCCAACCGTATGGTACATATATGTTGCTTTGTCTAGTCTTACACCTCACACTGTCAACTCCAAGGGCCCGGGCCAAGGGCCGAATAGACGCCATGCTTCATCAAGTGCTTAAGTTTGCAGCTTGGCTGCGAACGAAATGGCCCAACACGTATGCATCCACCAAAGGAGTAGTCCTTGGAAAGTGTATCCCATCCACCCGGCGTACGCCATGCACCCAGGAAACCATGCCCACAATATGCTGATTTCCGTAAACATGATTTTTATCGACCAACGTGGGTCTGCCATGAAGAGCCACCTCTCGCGCGGTAAGTTAAAGCGGAAGGCCCAGTGCTAGTTTGCTTGGCCTCTCTCACTTTCGGTTGGCCGTATTGTCGAACTCGTTGACCATAGAGTCGATAACGCTTCCGTGTTGCCGCTCGTCCTGAGACTTTGCCGAGCCGTCCTCGCTAGATTGAAGCTGGCTGGCCATCTTCTCGGCCATGGTGCGGTTCTGAGCCTCGCCCACCTTACCAAAAACGCTGAGGCCGGTGGCGATCATGCCTCCGATGTCGCCCACGTTGCCGGGGACCACGACGGCGGTGCTCTCGCGAGCGAGCTTGCCGAAGGCGTCGACATACTTCTCTGCCACGCTCAGGCTGACAGCGCCCTGCGCCGAAGCACCGCCGGATGAGATGGAGTGTGCAATGGCGTCTATGCCCTTGGCGCTGGCGTTGGCCTTGAGCAGGATGGCCTCGGCTTCACCATTGGCTCGGTTGATCTGCTCGGCGCGCAGGGCTTCGGAAGCCAAGATGACGCTTTGCTTCTTACCCTCGGCGATGTTGATGGCACTCTGCCGCTGACCTTCGGACTCAAGGATCTCGGCGCGTTTGGACCGCTCGGCGGTGACTTGGCGATGCATGGCTTCGACGACGGCGGCGGGGGCGTGGATATCGCGGATTTCGTAACGCAGGCAGGTGACTCCCCAGGCCTGAGCCGCTTCGTTGATGGCGGCGGTGATGTTGGTGTTGAGGGCGGCGCGTTCTTTGAGGACGTGGTCAAGGCTCAGCTGGCCAATTTCCGAACGCATCGTGGTCTGGGCCAACTGGCTGATGGCATACTCGGCGTCCTCGACGCCATAGGAAGCCTTGTAGGCATCAAAAACTCGGGTATACAACACGCCGTCCAGCTCGAGGGTGACGTTGTCGGCGGTGATGGCACTCTGGGAGGGGATCTCAATGGCGACTTCCTTGAGAGACTTGACGTAGGCGATACGGTCGAGGAAAGGCACGAGAATGGCGAGACCGGGTTCGAGGATACGGCTGTACTTGCCCATGCGCTCGACAATCCATGCCGTCTGCTGGGGCACGAAGCGGACGATGGTGTTGGCAGGCAATGACGGGCGCTGGAAGTAAGAGGGAGGAACGGAACCTCCGAAACCACCGAGGGAGCTTCCGCCGCCGAGCTGGGAGCTGGAGGGCAGAAGAGTCTTGGTTGTGGATTGGAAGCCGCGGGGGAACTGTGTTGTGGCCAGGGCTGATGTGGGCGTGGCGAGACGGGTCGTTCGGGCGAGGCCGTGCCGCATCACAGCCTTGTCGACTTGGCGTGCCAGCGACATGGTGGGGAGAAGGTGAGAAGCGGTGCTGTCGTCGTCGTCGTCGTCGTCGTCGTCGCCGTCGTCGTCCGGAGGGGGGGTATGTCGTCACAGGGCCAGATATGCGAAGGGGACAAGAGTGCGGTGCCTAAGGCAAGGGCAAAGACGAGCTGGAGCAGTGTGGACGAATCCGCTCAATTGATTAGGTACGGAGTGGGAAGGTGGAGGGTGACGAGGTCATTGATTCGTCAATCAGGCAGGTCAGCTCTCTCGTCTGGCTTGGGCCTGCTTATGAGGCTTGGGCTTGGGTTTTGGGTTTTGGGTCTTGGATTTGTTTCGATCCAATTGAGCCATGGATAATTGGCCAGCCAGCAATTGAAGCCCAGCCCGGCCTGCCTACTTATTATTAACCTAGCTTACATGCCCATGCCCATGCCCATGCACTGGAACTGCCACCAGACTGCCACTCCAACCGCAGGGCTATCGGTACCTAAGTATGTATCTATGTACCCCTAACCTTAGGTTAACCTAAGCACGTACATATAGCCATTATACTCAATACTACACTAGCCTACCACTGCTGTCAATGCCCAGATATACTTCATGCCTCTTCAAGAGACCTACTGGGCAGCCGCAAGTTCACAAGTAACCCGGAAATCAGTCGTATGTATACCTGCGGTACCTCGCTCTTGTTCGTTCATCCATATGCCTCTACGATGATGCGGCCACCTACATCATGCATCGTCATGTCGCATGCCAGCTGCAGGCCATGGTTCAAATCTAGAATCAGAGACCAAACAAGGAGAAGAGATACATGCACTTCACTAACCTACATCCCCAGCTCGCCGCCCACAATGTCTAGAGCTCTCCCCAGCAGCGCCCCAATCCCTGCATCGCCACTGCAACCCGCAACCCGCGTGGCTTCCACAATGAGCGGGTACAGCCGCAGCATGTGCTTCCTCGCCTCGCTGTCCACGTTGGTGCAGTCCGGAATCGCCTCACCCTGGCTCTTGAGCTCCACCAGCCTCTCCAGAATCCGGCTGAGCTCTTTCCGCTGCGACAGCGGCTGTGGCATCCGCCCACGCAACGGCTGGTCCGCAATGTACGCCCGCAGCGTCAGAGCCGCACGCAGAATGAGGTATGGCGCCGCCGTCCGCGCCAAACGGACATGGAGCGAGTGCCCCAACTCTGTGCCCGCCTTCTGTGACGATGGAGTCCCAGTCGGCGGAAACCCTGGTGTCGGAGGTTGCACCGCGATTTGCGGCGTCGATGCCTCGTCGTGGCTCATGACGAGCGAGAAGAGCTCGTCAAGGCAAACATACGCCATTCGTTGGCGGTAGGTAGGGATCACATCCACTGTACGTCCAGGTCGCGTCTTGTAGATCGTTGTCAGGCCATGACCTTCGGTGTTGTTGCCGTAGATGAGTGCCGACTCGGCAGGCGCCGGGGCATGTATCATCGAGATTCGGAACAAGGACTCGGCATAGAGCTTTCGCGTCATATCAGGCACCACCTCGGCGCCCATCCAAGGTATCACCAGCTCGCGGAGCCGGTGGAAGCAGGAAATGTCAAATTCTTCATCTTCGCACAAACTCATACGGTCCGCAGGCGCGTCGCAGTCAACACTAGCACTGGTGATGCCATTGCCTATCGTTACAATCATGCGCCAGATGGCCTGCAGCATAGACCGCGGTACACCCAAGCTGCCGAGGGGTGGCAAGGCCGCCCCCAGAATAGCCAATGCCGATGTGGTTGCCTGTTTCCATGGCTGCACCGATTTAGTCATGGTCATGAACTGGTACTTCAGCCCTATGGGCTTCGAAAGCGACGCCAATGCCGCCAGAAACGCACCGCTGCTATATATGTCCATATCCGACGCATGCCCGACAATAAACGTTTCGAGCATCAACATACTCGCCTTCGACATGGCAACATACGTTCGCTTCTGTGTTGTGCGCTGCTGAGCCCCAACGCCCTCTTCAAAGGCCAAGGAGACAAATTCAGATGTCTGTTTGACCAGAGCCGAAGGCACCCCGGCTATGTCAGTCCTCAACATCTTCAGGACCTCCAGGATTTGGCCTTGCAGAGGTGTCACGTATTCGATATCGGCAACGAAAGGCCCAGGCGACGCTTGCTGCATTGCCTCTCGCAGAAGTATCAACATCCGGGAAACGCGTTCCAGCGTCATGTCGGATTGGATCAGGCGGTAGACGTCGCGCAGAGCAGCCACATAGGCAAGCAAGCAATTTTGGTTGTCGAGGACCTTGAACTTCCCAGCCGGCTTGGAGATGGAGACAGGTACGCCACGGGCCCACAGGTCCCAGGCCAGGTCGATGGTCGTCTTGTTGAAGTTCTGCTTGGCGCCGTTCTGACTTTGCGCCAAGATCTGAGTCAAAGCCTTAAAGGTAGCCGTGTTGATCTCCAGAACCTGGAAGTCGAGCAGAGAAGCAAAGTGCCCCAGTAATTGTTGCCAGTACGTGTTGAACGTGGGATGGACTGTAAGCACATCCAGATAATTGGCAAGTAACCCCGAGATGCCATTGATTACCACGACAGCCGTGTCGTGCCATTCAGCTTGGTCTTGCTCTTCCACCCCTTGCTCGCTCACGGCGCCAAGCTGTTCCTTAATCGAGGACATGAGCCGGAATATGACGGACTTTATGCATATTGCCCACCCCTCAGGGCTCAGCCGATCACCATAGGCATCGAATATTCGCAGCAAAGTGTGCGTCGCACCTTCAAGCAAGTCAGTAACTATTTGTCTTTAGATCTGCGCTGGACACAATACGCACTGTTTCTAAGTTCCAAGCGGTCGTCAGCAGAAACATTGGTCAGCCGTAACAGCAACAGCATCCACAACGCCGCGTCTGACGATGGGTCTTGAGAATCTGCGGCCTTTGCCGCCAAAGAGTTGTCGTCCGCACTTCCGATCAAGCTGTCGGTAATGGGCAATGATTTGTTCTTCCCGGATAAGAAATCGGACAGAACCCAGAAAAAGGTCACAGTCTGCGCTTGTCAGCTAAGAACGATGAAGTCGGGAGGGGGAGGACTCCTACCGTGAGTGCAATATTTAGGTCGTCGTCTTGGGAGCAGAATTTATAAAGGGTATCGACGAGAAGGAGAAAACAAGAGTTGGGGAGTGAAGACAAGAAATCCGAACAAACAAGCTGGAGGGAGCTGAACGATGACCGGATAAGTTTGCTAGAGCGTGTGAGAACCACCGTAGACAGTAATTCACTGCCCTTATCTAAGTCATCGGCGAACCGCTTCTTGACGAAGATGCTGCCAATGATTTCAAAAGCAACGTCCCAGCCACTGATGAGGGTCTCACCACTGTCATCCAGCAATCTCTTAAGCCCCTCAAGGAGGACTTTGTGGATGTCCACGTCACTGGCATAATTAGTGATGGACGAAGCACGCTCCTCCTTTAGCAGCGGCAGGAGCGAGTCCCGTAGCGCCTCCAACAGCCGTTGCTGAACTTTGCCCCGAAGATCATCGCTGAGGCTAGCAGCAACCTTGGCTGCGTTCAGGACAAGATCGACGAGGATATCGGCTGCGCGCCTTCGAACCTGAGGGGACGCTGGAGCTGAGCTGAGCATGTTGGCGAGTTCCGAGGTGAAACGAGTCCAGCCTGAAAGGTCTGGGCTGTAAGCAAGCAGCCTATCGATGTTGATGTTTGCTACATCACCCAGTTTGGCCAATGCAAATTGGTCCTCAATGTTAGGGCTGACAGCGGCTTGCGTGGAGATGCTGAGCATGCGCCGGTGCTGGCCGGTCGGTGTCCTCAAGCCCTGCGCCGGGGGCGTCAGGGCTTGTGAGGGCGGCGAGTTGGGTCGGCTCGATGGTTCTGAAATGTCGTCGGGCTGCCTTTCCAGCAGGTTGCAGATGCCATTGACGACCTCCAGAAACGCCTCGTTCGGGAAGTCGACTGTGCTTTCAAGCAGCCTCGTCCCAGCTGTCTTGACTTGCTTTACCTCGGTGCCAAAATTGGCCAGCAACAAGTTGGCTTCGCCCTCTGCCCTCGAATCCTGGCCTTTCGTAGCCATGGGCGTCCGGCCGGCGATCTCGCCAGTGGAAAACAAGATGAAGTCGGCCTGCTGCATCGTTTCTAGCACTATTCTCCACGATGGACCCAACGTCGGACCAAGTGCGATGCCGAGGTTGAGAAGAGCACGCAGGCAAAGCAGGTTTCGGGTGTTGAGGGTCTGAGGTATCGAGTTGGCGTCAAACGACGCCTGTCTCTGCCGCTCACCAGCGGCGCCAACTGGCGTGACTAGATTCTCCACGCTCAGAAGTCCTCGCGCATTCCCCAGGATGGTGTTTGGTGCCTCGATGGCGGGCGTAGACACGGTTGGCTTGGAGGAGCCGGCGCCGAGGCAAGCTGTGAAGACATTCGGCGGAACAGCGGCTTTGCCGAGAGTGGTGAGAAATGCATCACGTGGTGTGGCAAGCTGCAATAACCCAGCGACATGCGCAAATTTTTGAAAAGCTCGGACAAGTCCGTGGTAATACTCGGAATCCAGTGACGCGTAGAGGAAGGTAGAGCAAGTGGCCAGAATCGCTGGCCAGCATTCGTCAACCATTCTGGCGCAAATTTGTACTTCCTGGTGCAGCGGGTGGTCTTTCAGGGCAAGTGGGTTGACAGGAACCGGGTTTCTCTTGAAAGAGCCTGATCTTTCCAGAGAACTTGAGGTAGCGACCCGATCTAGATTCGGTTTGAGGGGCTCAGCCTCTTCCTCCACCACAGTTGCCGGTGAGCTTCTCTCGGCATCGGCGGTCTTCGGCCGTCTGCGGGAACGCCCCTCTCCAGGGACGGTGAGAGGTAAGATGAATTTAGCCAGGCCCTCTGACAGAGAGGTGATGCACGACAGGGTCAGGGCATACACGTATGACTCGGGAATCGAGGGGGGGTCGGTCTTGTCCAGTTGGTCGATACATGGCACCCGCATCGTACTGAAATGAGAGCTGATGCCGGTATTGGAACCGTCGCTGACCGAACCACTGATGATACCTGTCACACCACTTGCTTCCAGCATTGCCTGATCAGTCGAGCTACCGAGGTTGGCATAGGGGTTTGCCACCGGTATCGTCGACTGGTGAGTTAGGCCAATGACGGCAGGCTTCTCCGTGCTTATCCGGACGAAGGCGGCGGTGAGATCTTTGAGCGCGTTCTTCTGTCCCTCGGTGCCATCGTAGAGCATGTAGATTCTGCGAAGCAGGCCGGGCTCGCCAAAGATGCCGCGGAAGACCTCCATACATAAAGCCCTTCTCCACAAAGCCGTATCTTGGTCAAGCAGGTGAGTCAGGATCTCTAAAGCCGCGCCGCCTTCACTATGTAACGTGTTCAAATGCCTCCGGAGTAGCGTGTATAGTATTCGGAACAGTCTGACGGAAGTAGCAAAGTTGATCTTGCTAGAGAGAGCGCTGATGAGAAACGGCATCACCCTAACGCGCAACACATGTGCCTGCTCGGGGTGTGTGGAGAAGATGGCGGCATGGTTGGTTAGGACGGATTCTATCAGTTCCAGACCGAATGTCTGCGGCAGCCCCGTGAAGCGGAGATACTCGGGTCTCTGGTTTTCCGTCATCAGGCAGATATCGTTGAAGATTCGGTAGGCGTCCATGGCGGCGGATGGCAGCTGTACCGCGCCGTCCCGGATGGGTGCTTCTCCCACGTAGTGGGCCTGGGCGGTGGACTTATCCTCAGCCACCACCTTGTCGAAGACGGAGACCACCAGCTGCTGCAGTGTGGCGGCCGAGGTGTTATTGACGATGCCATTTTTGCTGGACTGGAGGATGAAGCATATATTGAGGGCGGTGATGAGCAAGTCGCCTTTGATCTCGACCGCGTAATTCTGCAGAAGAGTCGGCAGAGCTTGCAAGATCTTAAGCTGGACGTCAAGACCCGCAGACGTCGCCTCGCGCAATGCTTCCAGGACCGGGCTCAGCTTGGATCGCGGCAGAGCGCTGCTCATGATCAGCCTTAAGAGGCATACAATGGCAATGCCAGTGAACTTTGCATTTCTGCTGCCACAGGCAATGATGAACGGGTTGACAAAATTGACCCTCTGCGCCAGCTCTGGTAGGCTGTCAGCATGAATGCACAAAGGGTCAAGAGGATAGGAGAGAGTGCGTCAGTACCGGCGGCAATCTGAGATTCATTGCCTCCCCGGATGCCCTTGAGCTCCTCGAGGGATCTTTCAGCAGCCTGGATCGCATTCATGGTCAGTTAAGCCAGGAGCAAGGAAAGAGCGACAAGCCAGCAGACTCACCTGACGGAGGTCATTGTGTTTCCGCTTGCTCTCCTGGACCAGGTTTGTGAGCTCAGAGGCAAGGAGCTGGGTGGTCATTTTGCATGCTTCGTTGGTACGAACTCCATCAAGGGGGGAGCCACAGAGCCGGTCTTCTGATTTTGTTTGCTTGTTTGTTTCTTTTGCCTACCAGTCTGCAGAGTAGTAGCCGGATGAGGCCGGATGATTCATGAACGTTTGGGATCGATCAATCGACGTGGAATGAAGGTAGTAGCAATCTAGGTGGCAGGCTGCAAGCTGCCCTTCAATGCTCAATGTACGTTAGGTCGTCAAGGAGCGTATGCCTGCCCAGGTGGTAAGAGGTAGTAATAGTATGAGGTAGGTATGTTGGAAAGTAAGTACTTGAGGTACCAAATGTAGCCAGATTCCAGTGGTCCACTGCTGGCAGGTGCACGTTGACCTGTTGTGGTTCCCCAGAGCCTCAGGTGTGGTGGGCATGTACATCAACAGGTGGCACTTGGAGGGGTTGGTCAGCTCAACATTCAATACCTACCTAAGGTACTGTACCTACAACCAGTAACCTACCTACCCCGCCATGGACCAGCTGAAGAACATTTACAGAGTAGTGCCTTAACCTTAGGTAAGGTAAGGTCAGGTAGGTACCTAAGGTATATGTAGGTTAGGTGCCTAGGCAGGTACTTACCGCAATCTTTAAACAACCAAAGCCCCACCTTCGTGGTCCTACATTCCCAATGGTGAATAAGGTAGGTTAATCCTGATCACATCCATCCACTGCATTTACCAGTCCTCAAGTCGCCCAACTATCTCCAACCCTCAACCTCTGCTTCAGTTCCTGCATACTACCTGCCTTCCTCTTGGGTTAGCCGAGAAGTGCTTCACGACTGTTTCTACCTCTTCTGGACCGACATCCCGTACACTACTGCCCCAATTTCTTCCATACCGACGACATGGGCGCCAAGATTCCTCGCAACTTCCGCCTTCTGGAGGAGCTGGAGAAGGGCGAGAAGGGCCTCGGCACTGGTGTGTTCCATTCAGTCTGGGGCGGCTGCGGCTGACCTTGCGACATCCAGAGGGTATATGCTGATCTGATGCGCGCAGAGGCTTGTAGCTTTGGGCTGGCGGATTCGTCCGACATGCTGATGTCGGATTGGAATGGCACCATTCTGGGCCCTCCTCATGTACGTGTCGCTACGATACTGGCTCCTGCTCTGCTACGCATTCACACCGGCTGACCACGATACCTGATCACAGAGCGTATTTGAAAACCGCATCTACGGTCTCAAGATGCACTGCGGCGAGCAATACCCCGATCAGCCACCTGCCATACAATTCATTCATAAGATCATCCTGCCCTGCGTCGAGGAGGCCGACGGCAAGGTCATCCCAACAAAGCTGCCCTGCCTGGCCAACTGGAAGCGCGAAAACACCATGGAAACCATTCTGATCGAGCTGCGACGCTTCATGGCCAGCAACCAATGCAAAAAGATACCCCAGCCCCCCGAGGGGACCACGTACAACTAAGCTGGTGAGAGGGCTGGAAACTGCGTGTATTTGGGGATCGTCGTCATTGTCGAGAAAACCACAAATGCAGCTGGCCATGGTCCATACACACACGCTTACATACATGCATGGCTCCCTTACCGGAAGCGAGGGATGATACAACGTCCTGCGCTGCCAATGATAACTCCACATCATCGCTCCAGGCCTTGTTTCAACTCGACCCAGGCCAGACCAATGACATTAGAGCTGGTGGGCAGGTGATGTAGACAGCATTCATCGTCATAGCCGAGGTGTTTGGCAAGTTTACGGTTGGTCGACTGAGCAAAAATACTACCATATCCATGTTGTTTACCTTGTACACATCCAATTGAACTCCCTGCCACTTATGAATGACTACGTTGTAACCTTACAGTGGACGGTGGTTAGGACGCAGACGGGATGCATACTGATGGTTCGTGCACGTGATCCTGAAAGGCGGAATGGTCCCGCAGGTCCCTCCAATTGTTTGCCAAACCTGCAATAACCAACTAGGTTGGTTACCTGTCCTCCGGTCCTTCGATCAACCGGGCTGGTCCATTGCATGCCACCGTTCTACTTACCCGCCTCTCAAACCTCCAATGCCGGTCAAATGGACTTCGAGTAGTCAGTTCATTCCGGCGCGCAACTCGCGCCATCGGACAGCATGTAAATCCTTTTGGCCCCCCTCCCCAGTCCCCCGGGTCAAAACGTCATTATCCAGTCACTGAACCGTACCAGGCTTGGCCCTCTACAAAGCCCTTCTTGCCGTTGCGCCCAAGGTCTACCTTCCCGGAGACATAGCGACAGCATTCGGGACGAAACACCACCCCGTCACTCACCATGTCCGCAGCGCTTTTCGCCGCAACCGCGCCGACACCTCGCCACGTCTCGTCTACCCTGCTCTCCAGGCCGGCTACCGCATGCTCGCCCTCTTGTCCCGTGCGACCGCACAGATGACTTCCTCATCGCCCGAACATGCCGCCATAGAGGCCTTCCTGCGCGCGCGGTTGTCGGAACGAAACGCGAGCCTGGCCTCCAAGGCTGTTCATCCACCCAACAGCCGTAGCCCACCCAGAGCGACCTCAGTGCCCCGAGCAGCTACCCGACCGCTCCTCATCAAGACCTCACCCCCTCCAACACTCGAGCACCCGTACCCGAAACCGCAGTATGCGACTCCAGACCGGCCTCTGCCGTTATCCGACTTGCAAGGGACAGGACGCCGCCAGGTTCCACGCCTGGAGATGGCAGGCGACTTCCCGTTTCTACGCCTGACCAAACCCCAACCTGCCGTGCTGTCACGCGTTCTACATCAGAAAAACAAGAAACGCGTGGGGCGGATCGCAATGTGGACACGATTCAAAGAAGAGGATATCATCGATGCCCAAGAAGAGGACGCCTGGGAGCTAGAGGTGGCAAGGCTGCGTCAAGCTGAGAAGCAAGTGACGGCACGCCACAATGCGCGGCCCCCGCGGAATCTACCAGCTGTAAACGCTGGGCAAAGGGAACACACTCTAGAAGATTCTTGCCGGGAAGACGCCGGCGCCGAGACCTATGAGGCCACAATCCGGGACCACGGGCTGCAATACCTAAGCGATGTGCTGAACCAAGAGCGCGAAGATTCTGTGGCCAGGGCTGATGCCATGCGCGACTTGATCAAATCGGAGAGAGCACTACAGTTACAGGAGAAAGAGGATCGCCGGCTCGAACGCCGTAGAAAGTGGACGACGTAATTGAAGTATGAGCAAGGGGCAGTTTCGGATGTAAAGGCATCGTTGGTCCCTAGACCATGCCGTGCTCGTTCACGCGCCGCGGGTCGAAGTCATGTAGAGCTGTTATTAAAATTACATTACACGCACACATATCTTGTACTGTCTCGTGAGCGCAGGATAGAGAAAGAACCCATAGAATATATACCGTATATACCGTATATACCATCCGCACCGATCTCAGCTCCTTATCCCTTGATCCAGTCCCGCCCCTTGGTTTTCTACAATGAAGTAATAGAATCATAATCATGGTCGTTTTCAAATGTGTTGTAACTCCGAAACTCCGTCACCAAAGCACGTGGGAGGCGGGATGAAAAACGTGCCACCAAACCATTCTAATCGACAAGAGGACATGGCCTCGTCGCGACAGTTACCGCAGTATCAGGTGTCAAGCCGGACTGGGGTCTGTGACACTGGCCCAAAAGGCCAAGTCCACATCTTTAGGTCGAATACCAGGGCTGCGTCCCAGACAGGTCATCTTAATGATCAGCTCTGTTACATATTAGTAATGATCACTCACGAGATAGAGGGTTGAAGAGGAGGACACGTCGTTTCAAGTCAGAGGGACTCACGATGCAGGAACTCATCCACGTCGATCCGTAAAGTTCTTTTAGTAGCACTGGCATGTCCCGGTGCGGTCGGACTGCTAGGAAAATTCGATCCGCCCAGTTCCAAAGGGAAGCTGAGCACATTCGAGCCTGGGCAGAGATGGGTAGGGAATACCGACAAGGTGGGGGCAGCAGAGCCCGTAGGCGAGAAGTGGCCAACAGTACTATGTCCTTGTGGCCAAAGTGGCATGCTGCCGGTATTTGGTGTCGTAGACATGATGTTGGGGTGGGATGCGGGACCGGCGAGACGCGTTGACGCTCCTGCCGTGGCAACTTTACCTGTGGTTGTACCTGCTCCTGTGCCTTCACCAGTTGCCGTGCTGGAAGGTATAGTTCGGCCCGCGAAGTGTGGTTTGTCGTCTTCGCCCTGAACATGCAAAGGGGGAGGACCAAATGCCCCGTCTTCGAGCTCGATTACATGATGGCCAACGGCAGGCGGAATCTCGACCCCATTGTGCATTAAATAAATCTGAACCTCATCCGGGTCCCAGAATTGTCCATCAAAGCCTGGTAGGTCTATCTCACCCCCAAGATTCACTAGGGTTTCTCTTATCTTTCCCACGCGAGGGTCCATGGGGCCCATGGTAAACGGATAGTCATCCTTGGGTCGAGCGAGCAAGCCGCGGGGAGTAGGACTCGAACTAAGCTCACTGGCCGCGGTGGCGGAGAAGTGCGTGCCCATGCCCCCGAGGTGCTGAAATGGATAATCGTGACTGAACAGAGAATCTCGCTCTGACCGAGTGAGAAGAGCAAGGGTCCGTTCTCTGATTTGCTCCAGCGTCTCGAATAGCCGTGCGAACCCAAACACACGTAGGACCGCTTCGGATGGCGGGTCCTTCATGGTGATGAGTCGTGCGGCACGTTGTAGAGCAGTTCGATGAAGTCGACGCGCGAACGACGGCTCTTGATAGGCAAGGGTGCTGGGGCTTGGAAGGGAGGCCCATGGGGATGGGGTCCAAGAGTGCATGTCATACGGCGGGTCAAGTAATAACTGCGGTGCGAAACTCGCATTCTGCGATGTTGGTTGGGCGATAATCTCGTAGCCAATTGGTCCTGGGGGGTGGGAACTGCTTGCGTCATGTAGGGACGGGTAGAGCTGCGACGGTCGTGGCGCCTCGGTCTCGCTGACTGGCTCGTGACTGACCATGACCCCGGCCCAAAGTTGTTGAGTGGAATCGGGCTTCACAAACGCCTGCTTGGCTGAGCTGCCGCCGCTGTTGACGTTTTCACTGGAGCTGACGGAGGGTTCGGACTGCCGACGCCGATCGGCGGGCAGCTGGGTGTCCTCGGTCCCGCCTTCGGCCGAAGAGCCATCATAGTCGTCATAGGCGTCATTGGACTTGGTGGCCAAGGCCTCCAATCTCAAAAGCTTGCGACCCAGCTCGGACTTGGCATCCAAGAGGCCATTGGTGGCAGCATAGTTGAGAACATCCTGGTAGGCCTGGGTCATTTGGCCATTGGTAGCCTTGAGGCTCTCGACCTCTCTCTCCAGATTGGTGATGGCACTCTCCTTCCGATCACGATAGGCTCTCTGTGCGAGGCGGATCTGGGTTCGACGGCGCTAGCGGCGAGTTAGTAGACAGGCAGACTGGAGCTCAAACCATGACAATGGAGTACCTGCCTCTTGAGGGGTCTGATCGGTGGTGTCTAGCCGGGGCCGACCCCGAGCGCGCTTCTTCTCCTCATCGGGCTCGTCATGGTCAAGGGATGGTAGCTTTCTGGCCCTCTTCTTGGGGGCCGACTTCTCTCCTACGGGCAGCGCGGCCCTCTTCATGGCGGGCCCATTGCTGGCAGCTCGTTGAATGCGACGCCCGTCGTCGTACCTTTCGGCACTCAGGATAGCCAGATCCGGGCCCATGACGCGCATCGTGTTGCCAAGATGCCGGTTGCGTAACGAATGTCTCTGTAACACACTGGTTGGCCCTCAATGTGGGGGTGCCAGTGGACACACCTGCCAGACGATGAAATCCGGGGAAACGTGGAGTTCTCCTCTGACGATGGCGGGGTCCGCGACCTCTGTGTGCGCGCTGGACAGACAAACTGTACTGTCGGGAGCTGCCGAAACGCGCTTGGGTCTAAGACAACAATTGGGTGGCTACGTTGTACAGCCTACAGTGCGGTCTAGTGTGAATTGAGGACGCGATACTGAGCCATCGGAGGTTCATTCATACTGGGATGCAGGACTGATGACACAAGCAGGGCGCTCAGATGGGATGCCACTCTACACTAGGAGCGAGCCATGCTCGGGTGTAGGGACTGCAGGTGTTCTCGCCGTGGTTGTTGGAAGAAGCGTGGAGGGTGATTGGTAATGGGTGGCTGCGTGACAGTGAGACTTGACGATCGATGGTGGGGTTTTGGTTTTGGTTTTGGTTTTGGTTTTGGTTCTATTAGTTTTGGCTTTGGCTTTGGCTTTGGCTTTGGCTTGAAATTGGGATTTGGATCTGGAGTGCCTGACCGGCCCTGCATACGGAATTGGACCAACACCAGGCCAGCCTCGTTTTCCTAGGAATTCGGAGCCCGTGGGTTCTCACAGCCTCTCCTTCTCCTTGTTCATGATATGTCCAGCAAGGCCTGTACAGAGTAGGTCGCACGACCAACAATGTACATGCCTCCCACCATGGGTATACCATCCCCCACCCCTACCTACCTAGATAGTTCTCCCCCGGCAAGACGCAAGGGGAATGCAGGATGCGTGATCTCGTTGAATCTGAATCCCCATGGAAATAAATATGGCACTGCAAGACTGCCACGCACACTGACACGAACGCTCCAGATGAATATCATCAAGTCTTAAGCTTGTGGTACAGCCCCAAATCCTGTCACCAGCTACCTACCACTTATATGATTGCCCGCCTGCTGACGGGTTTCTCTCCCACACCACTAATCAGTTCACCTGTTGGCTCATCGCCGATGGGTCAGTCTCGTGACACGCCGCCTGCCTGCCTGATAAGGTACCTACCTACTCTAATCCAAACTCTTGCTGACAAAGCCCTCGAAGGAAACCCCGCACCCCAGGATGGAGGCCGCCGCAATTGATACCCCCAAAACCGCAATCGACGGGACATCGGACGATGAATACCTTTTCCCCCTTTCCATAGTGGCATACTATGGGGGTTCACTTGATAGAACATACATGTACACAACGCTGCATCTTCTGAGTTCAATGCATACGCCCATTGAACCCCACAGCATCGTCTTGCGTAGGCGACCACAGGATTAAGGGCGCACTTGGCCTACTTGGCACCCCGATCCTCAACATGGCCGACGAAGGATGGGTTACTGTGAAGTCTGGCGCAACTTGTGCGTTGGCCGTCTCCGAGGAGCCCATTGCAGAACGCATAAACCGTATAGAGCATGACCGGTCGGTCCTCATGGCCTTTTACAATTTCCCAACCTCAGATGTGTGCTATGAGCGTCTCCACGAGTTCTACGAATCCGAACTGGGCTCATTACGCAAGCAGCACTTCGACTCCTATGATCAGGAATCCAAGGTGGACTACCTCCTCCTGCAGAACTACCTCCAGCGGTCTTTGCGGGCCCTGGGGCGTGATAGTGCACGCGACGCAGAGTTCGCCGACCTCGTCAAGCCCTTTGCGGCGCCGATTCAAGAATGGGTGCAGACACGCATGGAGGTTGGGGCTATGGACCCGCAGAAAGTCGCCGGCAGTTTCGACGCCATCCTGCACGAGGTGCGGCTCTGCCGCCAGTTGGTGAGCGAGGCAAAGCCCGGGGAGTACTCCCACGCCGCTGGGCATCGCGCCGCAAGAACCATCGAACAAATCCGAGGCGACCTACGCGAAATGTTCGAGTTTTATACAAGCTACGATCCCTTGTTCGACTGGTGGGTGCGCGAGCCTTATGCCCAACTCGATGTCGCGCTGGCTGCACTGCCGGACTTCGTTCGCGTGAAACTTGCTGGTGTTAAACCCGGCGACGAGCATCCTATCGTTGGCGAGCCGATCGGGCGTAGTGGTCTGCTGGCCGAGCTCGAGGCCGAGATGATTCCTTACTCGCCCGAGGAGTTGCTGCGCATCGCCGACAAGGAGTATGCGTGGTGTGAGGCTGAGATGATAAAAGCGAGCCGGGAATTGGGTTTTGGCGAGAAGTGGCGTGACGCACTGGAGCATGTCAAGGGGCTGTATGAGCCCCCCGGCTCTCAGCCACTTTTGATAAAATCTCTTGTTCGAGAAGGGGCCGAGTACGTGGAGAAACACAATCTCGTATCGGTCCCGCGGCTTGCCAAGGAGGCCATTCGTATGTATATGATCCCGCCCGAGTCCCAGAAAGTATCGCCGTTCTTCTTAGGGGGGACGTCTCTGCAAGTGTCCTACCCTACTTCCAACATGAGCCACGCCGAGAAGTTAATGTCGATGCGGGGGAACAATCGCCACTTTGCAAAAGCCACCGCTTTTCATGAAATGATACCAGGACACCATCTACAGCTATTCGTGGCCGACCGAATCCGCCCATACCGGCGGCTGTTCTCGACACCATTCCACATTGAGGGTTGGGCGCTGTATTGGGAAATGGTGTTGTGGGCTCGTGGGGACTTCTTTACTTCGCCCCAAGACCGCATTGGGTCACTCTTCTGGCGCATGCATCGATGTGCCCGCATCGTCTTCTCGCTCAAGTTCCATCTGGGCCAGATGACGCCGGCCGAGTGCATTGAACTGCTGGTTACTTGGGTGGGCCATGAACGGGCTACGGCCGAGGGCGAAGTACGCCGGAGCTTCAATGGAGACTACGGCCCGCTCTACCAGGCTGGATATCTCCTGGGCGCGCTACAACTTTGGAAATTGCGAGATGAGACTGTTGGCCAAGGACTATGTCCCGAAAGAGTATTCCACGACCGCATACTGAACGCCAACATGATGCCCATCGAGTTACTACGGGCCTTGTTCCTCGATCAGAAACTCCAGAGCGATTTCAGAACCACATGGAGATTCTACGACGGATTATGATTTTGAGTTTCGAACGACCAGCATGATTTCCCATCGTATCGGTACAATGCCCGGCTATCCGCTATGGCTTTTATTAATAATGTAGGAAACCACCATGCCTCGGTCACTAGGATCGAGATATGGATGGGCCACGCCGGCATACGTCATGCCATCATTACCGATTGGAGTGGCGGTGAACACCTGGACGTCGTCCGACCAAGGCCAGCGGCGCGGTGCAAAGGAAAACATCGTTGGCCCATGGGCCTGGCGAATATGATTAGTGGAAGTCACTCAAGTCAACTGCCATGATATGGACCAATAGCCTTTATTCACCTACCAAGTCGGGCATGCACGTAGCAGCTGAGAAATTCATTCCATACGACTTGCCCTTGGTCACTCTTCCACATGACCACCGTCTCCGCTGTGAAGACTATCACGGCTCGCTCTTCCATCTCATCTGGTGGCCCACCTGTATTCATACCTACTAGCATTTCAAAGAAAACTACCTACGTTGCATTTTAGCGATACCTGCCGGTTTCAAAGACCTCGGTGGCCTCAGCCTGGCACTGGTAGACATAGCTGCTGTCCACCCCGCTCGTTTTATCTAAAGGCGCACCACCCCAGGCGTAAACATACTCAGACCGAGGGCTCCGAAATGCCGCCACGTCGCCATAACGAGCTATGGAATTGGCGTTCCACCAATACCTTTGATCACCAAACCGACGTGTCATGGTGGGTGTGGCATTTGACAACTGGACCTTTGCGACGCCGGCACCCCTGAGACCGGTCTTGTTGCCGTTCTGTCAATGGCCTGCCAGTGATCTATACACATCAGCCAGCATACGAAAGAAGGCTCTAGATAGTTCTCACCACAAGATAGAAGATCGCCACCGTATCTGTCTCGCCGTCCACCTCGACCAGACTCGTGCCCTCAAACCCGAAGTCACTCACCTAACCCCAGTCCAGATTGAACGGGATGAACTGTTGCTGTCGTCCCTCAGCATTCAGGTGAAGGTCATGCACAGCTAGAGGGTCCTCTGTGCAAAGCAAAATGGCCTCCCGAACCATGCCATGGAAACCAGGTGGGTCGACGGCCGAACCGGTGATCCCTGGTGCACACCAGTGCACGTCACCATACACGGCATACCACAGACCACCGAGTTGCCCTGTAAAGCCTAAGTCGCGATGGCTGGCGCTGTTATCTGCGAGCTGAAGCCCTAGATATTGAGTAGTAAAGGTATATTCGTAGAAATGGCGTTGACACCTGCTGGTTTTGTATTGTCTATACTACGTCGCCCTCCCTCCCCTCCCGAGAATGTGTTAAATCTAAGGCGCTCCATCGTGCCGTAGGGTGTGGAGGCAGTCACAAGAAACGCACTACAGGCCGATGGGGCAAGACATGATAGGTTCCGTGCCTGGATAGATGACAATGATGACTATGTACCGAGGGTTCGAGGTCGTGTTCTAGAGTTCTTATATCCTTCCCCCCCCCCTAAAGTGAAAGGGATAACCCTAGTCAAAGATTTTATCGGTGTTCGATGCAGTGAAATGGCCTCATACTTGACGAGTCGCCTTGACAACCTCTTTTAAAGTGTAAAAATTGGCGGAAGATCATTATTCGTTCAGTCTAATATGTACTGAATGCCCTTGTTGCCTCGAATGAATACACTAGGAATAGTGGTAATCATGAAATGGAACGCTTCATTTCTATTTCATCTCTTTCATTCTTACAAATCCTACTACCTTTCCCTAGACTTAACGCCCCTAGGGAGCGGCCTGAATACCCTCACAATCCAGCATGTACAAATGCGAAGCGATCCCGAGAGAAAGAGAGACAGACAGAGAGAGAGAGCGCGATGTCATATATTATCGAATGAGTTGAGTGGCGACTGCAGGTCTCTGATCGTGGTGGTACTACAAGTTGATATCTTTTTTTCGGCTTGCGTAGTATGTTATGCTAGAGCCTTGTCGGCATTTGGTGGTGGTTGAGGTACCTGATAGGTTGTTATTCACGGTTAGCATACGATTTACCAATGTCATGCAGCGGCAAAGGATCGCCACAGACGTACCTCTAATTTCGTCGACCCAGCCATCAACCTTTGGAACCCGATACCGACGCCTTCAATAACGGCCAGCAGCACTGCACATCCGATGGCGCCATTCCGTGCCGCCTTGTAACCGCCGCGAATGGCTAAAGAACCACCGGTGAAGAAGCCAGCGATGATGGCGTTGTAAGGATCCTCCTTCTTCCGAATACCCTTTACTGCACAGTCGAAAGTCGAGAATAGGCCACCCCATACGCCGAAGTTACCGCCCAACACGGGTGCTCGCGCCTTGATGGCTGTGATGGCGCCTATCCGTCGTTCTCCCATGGGACTGTTGCGAAAGCCTTTGATACCGTGCCATATGGTTCCACCGATTGCCTACCGTGACGCATTAGTTGACCGAGCTTGAGGCTCTGACGAAGGCGGAGGAGGATGAGGAAAGCTTGCGACATACACCCATGGCAAAGGCACCTCCAAAGTCATTGAGAATGACATAAGGGCAAGGGTCTCGTGTGTGATCCATTATGCTATAACTTTGTAGACTGGGGAGAAAACAGGAAAGAGGCAAGCGCCAGGCAAGGTCGAGGTGGGATAAGCCGCGCCCTGGGCACGATGGCGCGCTTCAATTGCGATGCTGACAAGTCTTGACACAGTAGCCAAGAGGTAGGAAGAGGAATCAATCGCAAGCGGACGCTGCTCAGTGAGTCGGTAGAGGTAGAGGGTGGTAGTTGGTGCCGTTTCGTCTCGAATCAGGTGACGGATGGGCGTTCTGTCGGTCGTGGGAAATTCGTCAATTGAGATAAGATTGTTGATATCATGGCTATGATTTGGATGCGACAGGTACTTTGGGGGGGGGGGGGGCGCTCGAAAATTGGCGTGCACGGAACATGTCATCGGCCCCCGGTCATCTCTTCTCCGTGGTGCTGGGCTGCAGCCCCACCCCTAGCTCTAGAGAGCTTAGTCTACCCGCAGCTACCCCACGACTTGGTCGGTCAATGGCTAACCTACCTGTTTTGCTGGTAGCCCCCAGCCCAGTGTGCTATGGTAGTATATATGTAGACACCACCTACACTCACCACCCACTAACGGTGCACACACGGGTGGCACCACCTGGAGCCTGGGACCTGTGTGTCCTGTATCGGAAATCGTGCATGATGCACTGATACAGGCCGTTTGCCCTTCCACCCTGCTGCATGTACATATGACAAACCCAATCAGCTTTGTACCCGGGTTCCTTGGTTGGTTTTGGAAGTAGGTTTGTTTGGCGGTGTATCGTATCTGCTTGCTACATGTCAATCCATGTCACCGCATGCCTCCAGGACCATGTGCTTACTTCAAGTCAAGTACCGAACCCTTTAACATATAAGTCCCTGGTCCCTCTTGTCTCTCCAAGACAGATTGAAATCGGTAGCTGGTGTTGCTGTTGGCCAAGAGAAATAGACTGTGCATCTTTGCTTGTTCTTGATAGAGTTGATGGTTCAATTTATCTAAGCCCAGAGCGTTCTTGAGATATCACGCGATCCTATCCTGTCTCCCTCCTCATTCTATCTGAGCCGTTATTCATACCACACGTTGCATCATGGCCAAGGGTCGACCAAACGACAGTACGACAGACCGCGGGGATTGTCAAACCTGTCGAAGAGACCAGGACGAAGAAAGCCTGAGTAAGTGCTTCTAATACATCTCATCAAACCTGTTCTGTACCGGCATCTTCCAATCTCATCCCACATACATACAGCAACTATCTACTTGGATACCTACTGCGCGTCTCATCTTGAAAGATGGACGCAATCAAGAACGAAGAGAGAGGGTCTGGTCCCCTATGGAGGTATTCAATACCTACATCCTATCTTTCGGTAGCAGCCGACAGGACATGGGCACTCAAAGAAACCTTCTTCAATTGTCGGGAGACCCAGCCAGGGGCCGAGGGGGCCCAGAACTGCATGGACCCCACTGATTTCCAGGCACTAGGTGCTGTTAGTACGGTAACCTTAGGTTGACAGGTGTTGGCGCTGTGCAGCCATGCTTGCGATGCAGGAGGGAGGTGGGGGGGGGATGGGGAGGGTGCGCGTCGGGTCTGGCATCATTGGGTTGGGAAAGTCATGGCAATTCGTACCCTGCTCTTCGTCTCTGCACTTCGGTATTTATCAGTTCCTGGTTCAAGTTGTTCAAAATCGTTTTCGTTTCGGGGGGATCCTGATCCATACCAGTTGCCATCTTCTACCCTGCCGTCACTCGCATACCTGGCTGACAATTCGTGTGCAAACCCAAGCCCAGCTGTTTGCAGCACCCCCTTCAACACCGATGCCGGCCACCACCGTCACGAATGCGTCGGCTCCCATTGTCGAAGTGCCACCGCACACCACGCCTGAACTGGACCATGTCCTCAAGCACGATAGCTCGGTCCTGGCTCTAGTCGTCGGCAAAGATCGCATCTATGCCGGCACCCAAGACGGCGAGATCGTGGTCTGGTCCTTGGCCACGTTCCAGCCCATCCATCGCATTCAGGCACACAAGCGCAGTGTCATGTGCCTGTTCCTGTCCGACGACGAATCCCTCTTATTCTCAAGCGCTAGCGACCCCATTGTCAATGTCTGGTGTCCCTCCACCATGAATCGCAAGTGTGAGATCTACAGCACCTGGGATTCCTTTGGCGACATCTTTTCCGTGTCCTATTCCTCCCAGCACCAGACCGTCTACTACGGTGCCCAGAACACAACGATACAATGGGTGGGGCTCAATGACACCGGTCGCCACGTCGCTCAAGATTCCTCAAGCCATCCCGATCGTCGAAACCACCGATTCTTTGACTCACGAGCCGTCGGCGGCGCCAGCACTCCGCGCCCCACCGATGAGCGATACGACCTGATTCCTCGATCGCATACCGTCCTAGAAACCGACCGAAGGGCCATCAAACAATATGCACATTATGGATATGTCTTCTGCATGCTCATCGCACGGGGGGTGACCGCCTTCGTGGATCCTGACGATGATGTTCTGATCTCGGGCGGTGGGGACGGGACCATCAAAGTCTGGCAACTAGGCGGAAACGAGGTTGGGCCCGACGGCACCCTCAATGGCCTTCGGGAGATTATGTGTCTCGGCGAAGACAACGCCGAGTCCATCATGTCGCTCAGCATCGACGGGTCTTTCCTGTACAGCGGCAAACTCAGCGGCATCGTGGAGCTCTGGGACCTGGATACAAAACAGAAGCTGCGCGTCATCAAGGCTCACAAGGGCGACGTCATGGCCCTGCAGATGGGCTGGGGCTACCTTTGGAGTGCTGGCTCTACGGGGACTGCAAGCGTGAGTTTTACACCCCCTCCCTGCCTCCTCTCCTGCCTCCTTGTTGTGGACCATGCTAAATAGTCAATATACAGAAGCACAGCACAGCCCATTACGGCCGGTACCAGGTTGATTGCTCGCAAAACGTTAGCCAGAAGTACCAGCTGTTGACCCAATGGAAGGCCCACGAGGGCAAGATTTTGGCCTGTACTGTGTCCAACTACGAGGGCCGCGAGGTTTTCATCACCGGTGCCAACGATAACACTGTCGCAGTGTGGGTGGTCAAGAACCCGCCGTCTACCGAGGTATCGCAGCGGCCCTCGCCCGTGGTCGATGAAGATATGATGATCTCGAGTCTGCGAGACTTCGTGTCGTTCAAGACCATCTCATCCAGACCCGAGTATGCAGAAGACTGCCGACGAGGCGCCACCTTCCTCCGCACACTATTCCGTAAGCACGGCGGCGACGTGGAAATGCTGAGCGCTGATGACAACCTTCACCACCCTGTCGTCTTCGCCAAATTCAGTGGCAAGCTTGAGCCGGCCGAGAAACGCAAAAGGATATTATTCTATGGCCACTACGACGTTGTACCCGCTGACTCTCGGAAAGGGAACTGGAACACGGACCCCTTCCAGCTCAAGGGCACCAATGGCTATCTCTACGGCCGTGGCGTCAGTGATAACAAGGGTCCCATCATGGCTGCGCTATATGCCTTGACGGACCTCATGCAATCCAAAGCCTTGGATTCCGATGTTGTCTTCCTTATTGAAGGCGAAGAGGAGTCGGGCTCCCGGGGCTTCCAGGAAACTGTCCGCCAAAACCGGCAGAAGATCGGGCACATCGACTACATTTTACTGGCAAATAGCTACTGGCTTAACGATCTGACGCCTTGCTTGACCTATGGTCTCCGGGGTGTTTTGCACGCTACTGTGTGTGTGGAGTCCAAGAATCCTGATCTTCATTCCGGTGTAGATGGTTCATACATGGTTAACGAGCCTTTGACCGACCTGACCACGCTCATGTCCAAGCTCAAGGGCCCGCGCAACCGCATTCTGATTCCTGGTTTCTATGATGGCATCCTCCCGCTTACGCCCGAGGAGGAGGCTCGATTCGACGACATCACGACAGTGCTAATGAACCAGAGCCCGAGCGAAAGCAAGTCCGGGCCCGACCTTAAAACTTCTTTGATGGCACGCTGGCGCGAACCGAACCTCACGATCCACAGGTTTAAGGTATCAGGTCCCGATGGCAGTCTAGTCAGCAGCCATGCCAGCTCACACATCAGTTTCCGGTTGGTCCCCGGCCAAGAGCTCGACGACATCGTCCAGTCCTTGAAGACATACCTGCGCAACGAATTTGACATGTTCGGATCTGAAAACGACCTTACTGTCAAGATTGACAACAAGGCAGAGCCTTGGCTGGGTGACCCTGACAATGCAATCTTCCGTACACTCGAAGAAGCCACCATGCAAGCCTGGGGTTCCCTCTTCGACAATGGCCAGGAGTTGCAAGACCCGGAGCCAGCTGTCAACGGCAAGTTGCGAAAGCCGCTGTATATTCGAGAAGGCGGCTCGATCCCAGCCATTCGTTTCTTGGAGAAGGAGTTTGGAGCTCCGGCGGCACACTTGCCTTGCGGGCAGGCTAGCGACTCTGCCCATCTCGATAATGAGCGCCTGCGAGTCACTAATCTCCTCAAGAGCCGCGAGATCTTCTCGCACGTCTTCAAGAATCTCTAAAAGCTCGGACGGCCCTGGCCCATTAAAACATTCATGATAGACATGATATCACGGAAGAGACACAACAGACTAGCCATGTATCATTAGCGAAGCCATTGAATAGAAAGTTCATCCCCTCACTTATCCCTTTAGGCCCGGGTAACGAGAGGCCCCATTCCGTGGTAGATGCGCTCGTGGTCAGCATGGTGTTACCAGCTCCTCGGAAAATGACACCCATGAGTCCCATGAAGCATCATCTAGATAAATATCGAGAGAGCTGCGTGATTCTATACTGCTTTCCGCCTTCGGCTTCCTAACTCCTACACATTAGATTCCCGCGAGATGCGATGCGTTTGTTGGCGGTCCATGCCTGGAACGGGGCCATGCTGAATATGGGTCTGGGTGCAGGTGGTGGCAGGTGGCGGCTTGTTTGTCTGCCACGGCGGGCCTTGGCGTTACCTTTGCCTTCTTGGCTTATGACGTAGCAAAAGAGAAGTTGGGCACGGCCAAGGCGTTGCAGATCGCATCTTGCAGACAGCAGATAGACCCATTCGCATGAAACAGAAACCAAGTAAAGAAATCAAGATGATTGATGCGTGACAGGATGAGGTGGTCGTGCCTGGGTGGCTTGGGTGCTGGCTTGGTACCAACCAAGCCCCATGACCCCCGCTTTCGTTTGGGTCAAGGTCCATCAAACCAGACTCGTGGTGACTCCAGACTTCGATGTTGTCACTTGGGGCGCCCTGCTGGCTGGATTTGCCCAAGACCTCCAGCCTGCCCGCCTATTTACTCCTATCTCCTCATCGTGACTTCCATCAGAGATACGGTCTTGGATCGTCTTACATTACTTTTAGATTAGTTCCCTTTCCCTTTGCCTTTATCTTTACCAAACGGCTCAAGCATCGACAGACATATTTTCGAGATCAGCATCACGCAAATGGGTGACTCAGATGCAGTGCAAATGCAGGACTCGGTCCACCAGGCCGGCGGCGGCCAGCCCAGCGGGGATCCGCGACAGATCCAGGAAATAAAGGCTTCTGTCTTACCGCATCTCGAACAGCTCTTCAACCGCCACGCTGGCCCTGACAAGAAATGGAACAAAGATCAAGTCATCGCATTTCTACATCATGTGCAGGCTGACAAGGTCAGCGATCCTTCGGCCAACATCGCTACGCAGGACACTCTGGATTTCCAAGGCTTCTTAGGTTACATGACCTCGGACGCCGCCGATGCCCTCGCACCGGCGCTAGACAATGATGTTACCTGGCCTCTGAGCAGCTACTTTATCAGCTCCAGCCACAACACATATCTCACGGGAAACCAGCTCTCCAGCGATTCGAGCACTGACGCGTATAAAAACGTACTGCTGCGCGGCTGTAGGTGTATCGAGATCGATGTGTGGGACGGCGACAGCTCGGATTCCGAGTCGTCCGAGACCGACAGCGACGAGGAGGAGTATGCCGAAAAGAAGGCCTTGCGGAAGGAGAGCCGGAAAGAGCGCCTGGCTAAACGCATCCCCTCGTCCATTACCAGCCGGCTGGAGAACACCTCCCTGGGGAAAAGATTGGAGAAGTACACGAGCCACGAGGGAGACAAAGATACGGCCAAGGACATGAGCAAAGACTCGCTCAGCTCTGGCACGAGCAACGCAACGAATGACCAGGGTGTGCTTTCAGAGGGCACTGTGTTGCCCGCGCTCCAGAAAACGTCCAGCCCGCAGGCCATCGCTGTCGAGCCTCGCGTGCTCCATGGGTACACCCTTACCAAAGAGGTGTCGTTCCGAGATGTCTGCGAGGCCATCAGGGATGACGCATTCACTGTCACCGACCTACCGCTTATAGTTAGCTTGGAGGTACACTGTTCGGACGTGCAACAGGAAGCCATGGTCAGCATCATGACGGAGACCTGGTCCGAATTCTTATTGCCGCCACTCGAAGCTGACTGCAAGGTTCTCCCTGCGCCGGGGGATTTGAAGCGCAAGATACTCGTCAAAGTCAAGTACGCACCACCCAAGACCGGGCCGGCGGATAAGTCGTCGACCGTTTCAACGACACCGCCCGATAAAGACGGCCCACCGCCCAAAGTGGACGAGAAACCCCCAAAGCCCTCCAAGATCATCCAGGCCCTCAGCCAACTTGGCGTCTACACACGGGGCATCACCTTCAAGTCTCTAGCCCAGCCGGAGGCGCAGATGCCAACCCACATGTTCTCGCTATCAGAGCGAGGTGTTTTGGAAGTGCACGACAAGCAAGCGCCGGATTTGTTCAAGCACAACGAACGCTTCATGATGCGGACATACCCGTCCGGAATGCGTATTGGCTCTTCCAACATCGACCCACCCGTGTTCTGGCGCAAGGGCATCCAGATCGTGGCACTGAACTGGCAGAAGTGGGACGAGGGCATGATGCTCAACGAAGGAATGTTTGCCGGCACTGGTGGTTACGTCCTCAAACCCGAAGGATACAGAGGCCATAAACCTGTGGCTACGACCGATGATGCGCCGGCTGTCGTTACGGCTGGCGAGATCATCACGGCGCCCCTGGCGACTCCGCGCATCTTACACCAGGCTCTGGACCTCAAGATCACCGTGCTCGCTGCTCAGGACTTGCCACTGCCGAAAGAGGGAGATAACCCGTCAGGTTTTAACCCGTACCTCAAGGTGGAACTTCACACGGAGCCGCATTATTCCGAGCTCGTAAAGCAGCGTGAGCATTCGGGAAAAGCCAAAGAGGGCGAGTACAAGGCCAAGACCAAATCCAAGAAGGGGGTTCATCCGGACTTCAAGGCCGACGTACTCGAGTTCAAGCAGGTGGTGGCTGTCAATCCGGAGTTGGCGTTTGTGCGCTTCGTGGTGAAGGATGACGAAATCGGGCATGACGACCTGGCAGCCTGGGCTTGCATCCGGCTGGATAGACTACGGCGGGGGTACAGGTTTATCAAATTGATGGACAAGAATGGCATGGCAAGTAAGGGGGTGATCCTCGTCAAGATCGAGCTCAAGCTATCGTAAAGAACTTAATTACGGGGCTGGCGCTCCCGTAATAGGAGTTGACAATATATGCTGTAGATTGAGACAGCTTGAGTCTCATAATCATGTCGGGTTGGGCGCATGTGGCGTCCGTCTCCCTCAGCTGCCGTAACAGGAGGGTATGCAAGTACGATGCCAGAACTGTGTATGTAAGGGCAAAGCAGCCTTCTAGTGTGACAGGGCAACGTCGAAGCGGCCACAGCACGCGAACACGGTCGTGCTGGGGGCGGCGGGTGACTAGTGACCTCATTGCGCAGCAAGCGCTGTGCCACAAGGAGCAAGCACGTTGACATACTGAGGCCAAGAAAGTCCATTCAGTAGAGAGGATGGCGGCCCAGGTTTCTAGATTTTCCGGCTTTACTCACCATTGCCCACGAACATCCATCCCAATTGCAGATTGAACCTAGTTTTTTCTATATTGCACCGTCTTCAGCACTTGCACGTCCATGGAGCCGCCCACGGAGAAGAAGTCGAAATGGAGGGTCTTCTCTTCCAAAGACAAGCGCCAAAGCGGGGATCCCCGGCCCAGTCTTATTGGGCAGCACGGTCAGCACGGTCAGCCCACGCAAGGAGCGGGGGACTCAGCATACGGCGGCAGTGAGCCCACCACATCGTTGACGACAGCCGAAGGAGATTCCAACGCCTCCAAGAGCGCCATTGTCGTATCTTCAGGCCTGACTCCCCCGAAGCTTGCAGATGGAAACGCAAGAGAAGGCGGGCCGTCTCCTCGCCCGAGTCCAACCATCAGCCGGGAGACACACGTGAATCCGAACAGCGGACAGACCGTGACCACAACCACGACGACCACGACGACCACCACAACCGTGACTGGATCCAATGGGATGACCACAACAGTCGAGAGGCCCCACGATCCGCCAGCTGCCGCCGAGCTATCCACGGTCAAAGATGACGATGCCAAACAGCCTCCAGCGATGCAGGACCTCGAGCCCAGCCCTGCCGAGCAGCCCATCGAGCAGCGACGACGCCAAAGCATCGAGACACCTGGCCGTCGAATCATACCACAGCGGGAACCCATGACGGCGCAGCATGCCTTGGAGCACACTCCGACCATACCCGAGCGCAGCGCGAACCGGCACTCGCTGGATGCCTCCCCCAATCATCTCCACCTCTCACCCAGGTCGTCCGACGCCAATGCAAAGCTCGCGACGCATAGTCAGCCGACGGGTCCGCGCAGCCTCAACTACTCGTACCCAGGCCGCAACCAGTGCCCGCAGGAGTCGGAACCGATCACCCCAAGCGCACCGGGGCAGCAGAGATCCGAAGGTCACGACCGGCCCAAGTCGACTTTGCAGAACCTGAAGACTGCAGCCGCTGGCCTTCATGTAAGTACCAATCCCTGCAGGGCCGAGGAGCCTGGATGCTTGTCGCCTAGTGAACAAGGTCGATCTAATTCAATGGGCTGCAGGGCGCCGGCGAAACCTTGCGGGGGACGTTCAATTCGACAGTCGACCGACACTTGACGCTCGGAAGGCCGAACCCTGAGGCCATGGACAAGAACCAAGCCGCAATCGAGGCCGGGCGCTACGAAGTGGCCAACCGACGCTTCTACCATCCAGACGACCTCCAACGTGTACAAGACCACGCTCAGCCGGGCTCGATGAACAAGCCGCCGGAAGGTGGCGGCGGCGGCACCTTGCCCATCCGCCAGGAGTCCACCGTGGCTGACGGTGCCGTCGCAGAAAGGGGTCTTTTAGAAAGAGCGTCAGCAAGCCGCCTTGGGAATTTCATTAACATTGCCACGAACCGACCAACGAGCCGTGCCGTCACCCAGCATGAGGTGGCCGACCCAGAAAGGTCGAAGCCAAGGGCAAAATTACAAAAGAGAAGCAGCTCCAAGCTCAGCGTCGTGGGAGAATAGACGCTGACGCGGAGGTCGGGCTGTATATTATAGTTATCACTTTAGCCTTATACAGTACTGTGCTTAATCCTATGATTAATTCATCACACCACCACCGTCACAATGCGCAGGGAAACGTGCAGTATTATTTGAAATGCTAGCTTTGATTGGGGGCAACCTTGTTTTTATTTTGCCTTTCCAAGGCACCACTACCATCGGCTGCTCTCAACCACCATCGCACAATCGATGAAGCCCTAGTTCGGCTCGCCCGCATCCTCCAAAGCCTCAACTGGCCAAACTCGAAGTTACTTTGCCCAGCCCAACTTGAGAAACCATTCCCCACCTTACACTTCCGATGCTGCAACGCCTACTATGTCGACGTTTGACGGGGTGATTCACGAGTTCCCTAGTATCCTCGTCGACTACTCCCGTTTCCGCGGACGCCCTCCGCGCCTCTGTCTATTGAGCCATGTCCACAGCGACCATCTTGCTGGACTGGAGACATTGCGAGCGCTATTTATCTATATTGCTCCGCTGCGATCCGCGAGATGCTGCTGTGCCTCGAAAAGCACTCGTGTCGCATCAACTGAGCCACCGGCAAGCTCAAAGCCAGGAAACTAATCTACAAGCACCTCAAACCTATCCTGAACCCCATTCCGCCTGAGACGCCTACCAAGCTGGAGTTATGGCCCGATAGACATATTTAGGTCACGCTGTTCGATGCCAACCATTGCATCGGCGCCGTCATATTTTGTATGAGTCCATGCGCTTCTGCCCGTTGCTTTATCTACATGCCAACGGAGGCGCGCCCGGTGATTGAGGGTGATGGCAAGGAAGTGCTGTACACTGTCGATATCCGAAGTGATCCTTGGTGGATTAACAGCATCACTCGCTTCCCCCCCACCCCCCTTACCATAGTATAGTACACAACTGGAATTAAGACTCTGGACCGCATTTATCTCGACACGTCAAACCTCGATGGCTACCCGCTCGAGACGAAAGCTGAAGGGCCACGAGGTTTGCTGATTCAAGTAGCCCGGTATCCAGCTGACACCATCTTTTCATGCAGGCCTGGACGTACGACGACGATGATGTTTAGATTGCTTTGGCTAATGCACTTGACTCCAAGGTGAGTTGCGGCCCTCAGGCAAGGTCTGCGGCATTTGCACCGCGGATGGTATTGAGAGGGAGAAACAGATACACGTGGATGCCTATAAGATGGGCGTCTACAAGTTCCTCGTATAAAGATCGTCCACGAATCTCTTCGCCAAGCAGATTCATCTACTAAAAGCAGTCCCCTACTTGGCAAGATTTGGCTGAGCCAATAATTAACACAACGGATGCTTGACTCTCGACGAGAAATCCCGCATACACAGTTGTAAGGAAGGCACCGCTTGCTCTTAGGGTTAGTTCAAGACAAGCCCATTGTATAAATCAGACCCATTGTCTCTCGTCTCCCAAGCGGCCGGGAAATCCCCGAGGTGGGGATCGGCGGCGGTGGAGGGGACCTAGAAAGGGCTGTTAAGCTATAGTATCAATATTGAACTATCCGAATTTCGCATTCGACGGTTGCCTGGTTAGCTCAATTGGCAGAGCATGAGACTCTTAATCTCAAGGCTACGGGTTCGACTCCCGTATCAGGTTTAATTCCTAATATATCTCGGTTACTAAAATCCTTTTTTAAAAATAATATATTATAATTCGACTTAATTATATTATTAAAAACCTTATATAATAATATAAAAGTATAATACTTTAATTAAATTAAATTATTAATTATATTAATATTAATATAAAAGTCACGAGTGGTTTATAGCTAGTGTATAATATTAATTAATTAAATATATTAAAATATATTAGCTTAAAGAGAGAAAGAGAGGTCGAAGGAATAATTGATTAATTAATAATCGTTTTAAGAGGACTAGTATAGGTCCTTTAAATCTAGCCGATTAATTAAAATTTATTAATAATTATTAACTTATATAACTATATAATTATCCCCCCCTTTAAGGAAGGCTTACCTTAGGACTTCTCTATTATATACTCTATTATCTAAATTCTAATTAATTAAATCCTTTAAATTAAAGGATATTAAAATTATTATTAAAATAATAATTAATAGGGTAAAGGGCTAGTATAAATAAATAATTATTATTTTTTATACCTCTTTTATTAAGGGCTTTATTTAATCTTTATTTAAAAAATAATATTTCGATATTATTTAAATCTATTTTATTACTATTCCTGATGCGCGACCCTATCAATAGGCTAATAGATTAGATAGTAGGGCCCTATATCCCAGCCTATTTAGGCTAATCCTTTTAGACTAATAGGGGACCCCTCTCTATCTTCTATTTATCCACTTTTCTACCTACTTACTTTAACGATATATACTAATAGTAATATCTCTCTTTCTAATTAAAGAGATATTAAATTAAACCATTTATCGTAACTAATAGGATTAGATTTAAATCCGAAAATTATATTTCTATTACAATTTCTATTAATTATATAAAGTTAGATTTAAATTAAAAGTAATTAATATAAGGTATAAACTATTAATTATTAGGTAATCGTTCCTTATTTAAATTTAAGTTAAAAAACGAATACGCAATCGATTACTATATTAACCCGTTACCCTTTAATTCTAAATTTAAATTCTAAATAATAATACCTATTCCTATAATAATAAGAAAGGGTCTTAAAAAGTAAATTATTCTAAATCTAAATTTAACCTATAATTATTACCTTTTTATAATTATTATATATTATTAAATTACCTAGATATTACGGTTTCCTTATTTTATCGGCTAGACTTAAGCCTATAAAAATATAATCCCTTACCCTTTTATATTATAATTAAATTATTATTATATTATTTTATTTTATCTCGTTTTAATTACTTAATTATAGATATAATAAATTAATATATAAAACCTAAAATAGCCAAAATCGGTAATAGCGATATATTATACCTACCTCTTTTAACCTAAATATTAGGTAATTATCCAATAAATTTATTAATAATATCTAACAATTAAAGTAAAGCTATTTATAAAGGCGATATTTAAATAAAGTAGGACGACGATAATAAGGATTAATAGTCTTAAGAAACTAAAATAGATTATAGAATTATACCGGAAAACGAATTAATTACAGAATTAAAGAATAAACAATTCCGTTATTATATATCTAATATAATAATAAACTAGGGTACCTCGATTTAAAAATTTAAGGAAGATATAATAAATATTCATTATAAATTTAATAATATAATAGATATTTATACCTTAGATTATTAAATTCTAATATAAAAGCTAGCTAATCTAATAATTATAATATAATAACCTTAAATATCTACCTTTTAATAAATTACCTAAATACTTTAATAAAGATTAACCGGCATTCTTTAAGAATTCTATATTACTTTAAATAAATTAGATAATATTATATAAAGGAATAAATAAAACGTAGAAACCTTAAATAATTTTATATTTAACGCTTTAATTACTAGCTATAATATAGAGTTTAATTCCGAATTTTAGCACGATTTAGATAATAATAGCCCGACTTATAATATATAATAATAACCTAAAATTTACCCTAATAAAGGTAAATAGCTTAAAATATATAATTAACCTTAAGGAGACCCTAATATATTAAAGGTTATAAATAATTTTTATTAAAGAATATTATCTAACCTATTTAATATCCTAAATAATTAAATTACCTAAGCCTCGGGTATATAACCGACCTTTAATACCTAATTTATATTTAATTAGAATTCCTTTAATTTATAATTCCTTTAGAACAATATTTAAAGTCCGTTATTATATATATTTAATTAACCTATAGCCTTAAAATCCTAATAATTTATTAATCCTATCCCTATATAGCCGATTAATTTATCCTTTATAGTTATTAGATTTAATATATTTAAAGGAAACTCTATTAATAATATATAACCGAATTAATTAATATATATTTAAGGTATTAATACCTTTAATAAATATTCTTAAAATATTTAGATATTAGTCTAGCGGCCTACTCGAGATTAATTATTTAATTAAGGTATATTATAAAAATCGGATTAACCCTTTAATCTAACTTAACCCTACCTATTTATCGAGGGATAAATATTAAGTTAATATTCCGGCCGGCTTTAACTTAAATAAAGCCTAATAGGCTATTTCTAACCGGATTACCTTAATTTAAAAGGAAAAGGCTTTATTAATAATAGCGATAAAATCTATTTTATCGATATCTACTCCTTTAAAAAAAGGCTTTAAAAATACCTATTAAATAATAATATTTAATATAATTATAACAGATAATTTATAAATATATTCTATACCCTACTTAATAATAATATATTATATTAATAAATATATAAACTACCCTAATATAAAAAATTATAATTTAGATAATAGAGCATTTAGGACGGTATATTTATTACTTTAATTAAACGATTTAAAATATATTCTATTATTACTATAAAATACTTTATAATAGGGAATCTAATTTTTAAAAATATTATATATAATAATAACGCTCTAATCTCGTTTATCTAACGAAAAATTCGATATATATATACTATAAGATCCTTTACTTTAGGTAATATTAATTAAATATTAATCCTCTATACTATATAATCCTAAATATTAATCGATATTAAATAAACTTTAAAAACGCTATACTTTTCTTAAGATACCTTATTTAAAAATTATATAAATATTATTAAGGAAGCCAAAGTTATCCTATTATCGAAAGCCTTTAAATATTACTTATATATAATAATAATAAATAAATATATTATTAAGGCCTATATTAATAAGCTAATCCCGTATAATTTTCACCTTAAATATAAATTCTTTAACTCGCTAAATTATAAATCTAAGAAATAAAATAATATAAAATTAAATAAAGGAAATAGACCTTATAATTATCGTTAAAATAAATATCCGTCCTAAGAACATTATATTAATTAATATAATAACGATTATAGTTATTAAAATAAGAATTTCTATTATAATAATAATAATAATCGTAATAATAATTATAATCGTTATAATAATAATTATAATAATTATAATATTCCTAGATATAACTTATAAAATAGCGATAAAGTCCAATCTCCCATTTATAATTTATACCGACTAAATTATAATAATAAAGATCGTAATTAAGACCGTTTATAAAATTATAATTATAATAATTAAGGTTCCCGTAATTTTTCCTTTAATAGGAATCCTAAACGCGAATTTATCTATTTTATCCCCAATAAGAAAAACGATTTTAAGTATTATAATTTAGGAAAAGAGGAAATTTATTTCGTTCCTAATTTATAGATATATATATAATATTATTAATACTTTTATTTAAGTAGATAATTAAAGAATTATAAATATAAATATAAAATTACACCCCTTATTTAATACGAATATATTTAAATATCTTCCCCGGTATTAAAAGATAAGCGTACTTGCGGATATTATTATATTCTTTTCCCTTCCCGAAACTCCTTATTCTCCTATTTACCTATTTATAAAAAGGTAATTAATAATAAAATCGATAAAAATAAATTTCTATAAAAGCTTATAAAATTATTTAAACCTTTATCCTTAAAGGATCGCGCTACGGAAAGCGTAAAAATCCTAAATAAAGAACCTCGATATCTAAAACTTCCTATTATTAATAGCTTTAATAAACCGAAATAATCCCGATATATATACCTATAAATTAAAGCTTAAACCGATTAGAATTTGCTTAAAATCAAAATATATATAGATAATAGCGTTAAAAGAAATTATATAAATAAAAACTTTCTTAAATAATTAAAATATAAATTTAAAATATATAATGTAATAATTAATAGCTTAGATAATAAACCTATTTATTATATATAGAAAGCGTAAATTAAAATCTTCCTCCCTAATATTAATAAATAAGGAGATCCTATTATTATAAAGATCGTTAAGGATATATTTATTATAAATATTAAGGTCTAATTAAACCTTTTATTAAATAATAATTTTATATATCCATATAAAGTAAATATCGATTATTAAATAAATACTATTTTATTTAAGAATTTAGACAGCTTAATAATAAGTTTTAATATTAAATATTAAAGTATCCTAATTATTTATAAAATTTAGAATTATAAGGTAATTATTTTATAATTAAGAGAAAAGGTATATTTAGCCGTTTAATAGAAACCTCTCCCGACCGATAGATATTTTACCTTCTATTTATATAATTTAATAATTTTAAATTTAATAGTAAATAGGAATATAATCCCTAAGGTCCTTATTATTAATAATTCGGATAAATTTATAATTATTACTAAAAAGGAGAAACTAGGCTAGATTAAAGAAATAAATAATAATAATTATTTCATTATATTATTCGGAAGAGTTATAAAGGCTTTAACCTATTTAATAGCGATAATAGTCCTTATTATTAATTCTATATTATAACTATCCGGTTCTTTTAGAATTAGAAGGACTAGTATAATCCTTAATATAAATATAATATTTAAATTAACGAATAAAATATAAAAAATAGTAAAAAATTTAAAAATATATTTAATATCGCTTGAAATAATAATTAATATAATTACCCTAATAAAAATTATAAAAATAAATACACCTATAACAGATTTAATCTTTAATATTATTTACGAGGATAAAGGAATCGAGTCTAACTTTAACCCGTAAATAGAAAATAAAACCGAAATAGAAATAACCCGATTATAAATTATCCTAATATATATAATATTTAATATTAAGCGGCTAAATAATTTATTTAAATATATTATTTATAATAATATATATATATATACTAAAGACCCGAGATTTATTAAGAAAATTAAGCGATTAATTAAAAAGTATACCGTAATATTTAAGGATATAGAACCGATAAACGTCCTAAAGAATAAAATAATAAAAATTTTATTAATAGATAAATAGGAGAAATATAAGCTTATATTATAAGGATACCCTTTAAGCCGTAAAGATAAAGCCTTTTTTAACGGCTATAATAATAAACTCTATAATTAAGGAAGATTCGAGTATTCTATAAACCCCTTACTATTTATATACGTAATATTTATAATATAGAGAATTATTTATAATATCGAAAAAGGGAGAGTAATTATTAACCTAAAACCTTTTAATAAAATAATAATCCTAAATTATTACCCCTTATTACTCTAAAGAGATATTATCGGTATAATTCGAGGTAAATACTTTATTATTATTATTAACGCTATTTAATTCTTTTATTAATTCCTTATCTACCCTAATTATTAAAATCGATTTACTTTAATTAATTATTAAGGTTTAGAGAAATTTAAAATAACCTTAATAGGATTTCGGAATTCCCCGGTATATATATAATAATTTATAAATAAAGCCCTTAAGGAATTTAAGGACTTTTATTATATCTTTATCGACGATATTATTATTTTTTTAAACGATAAAGAGTTTTATTTTAAATACCTTAAAAAAGTTTTCGAGCTATTTATTAAAAGAAAGATCTTTATTAACCCTAAGAAATTTTATATTAAATATCCGTCCGTTAAATTTTTAAATTTTTAAATCGATATATTAGGAATATCCTTTATAAAGGACCGATTTAAAGCCTTTAGGAAAATTAAATTCCCTTATACTCTAAAGTCGCTAGAAATTTACCTTAAAATAACTAGCTTCTTAAAATACCTTCTCCTATACTATATTTAAACCTTATAATTATTATAAAAAAGGAAGACCGCCCTCCTAAAAGCGGGGAGAGAAATAGGAAAGGTAATAGATAAGAATATAAATAAACGGGTAACCTATTATAAAATAATAATTTATAACCTAATATTATAAAAACTTATATTATTTAAAGCAATTTAGGACTTAATATATAATAAGATTACCCTTTATTATTAAGACCCAAATATATTATTATTCCTTTAAATAAACGCCTTATTTAAATAAGGATTTAAAATAATAATCTTTTATTTATAAAAAGGTTATAATTAATACCCCGGAGATATTATCCTATTAATTAAAGTATAACCGGTTATATATTTAAATAGGTATTTATTTAAGCCGGAATTATAATATAAATTATCTAAATTAGAAATAATATACCTTATATAGGTAATTAAGAAACTTTAAATAATTCTTTAATCGGCTATTAAACTAATAACTATCTTAACGGATTATATAATTACTAAGGGAATTATAAATTAAACGAGGTTTATAATAACGTTAACTAATAAAGCTAATAAATACTTAATAAATATATTAATCTATCTCTCTTAATATAGATTTAATATTTACCACCTTCCTAAATATTTTAATTTTATCCCTAATACATTAAGCTATTTATAAACTACTTAAAATATTTTGAAATTAATAGAACCTATTAAACGATCCGATAAAGATACGGTTCTAAATAAGGTATAATATTCCGTAAATAAAATATTTATAAATTAAGAGCTTAAAATAAAATTAGGGTTAGGGTTAGGGTTAGGGTTAGGGTTAGGGTTAGGGTTAGGGTTAGGGTTAG